>VXBC01009282.1:194177-223540 GCA_013399945.1 Ploceus nigricollis | reverse complement strand
CATTAAAACCATGTGGTGTCCCTGCCTTCAGCTAAGTTTCCCAATTTTGAAATGCCTTTTCTTCAGTAGCAGAATAAAAGTTTTTCATGTAAATATTCTGTTAACTGAAAAGTCTATCAAATAATGTACTTAGTGTNTCTTTTTAAATTTTTTTTAATAAAGTATACTGCAAGAAGTAAAATCTGACTAAATATATATGTATAAGTAGGAAGAAATGCAATTTTCACTGTTGTCAACATAAGGATGCAAATGCTTAAATGTTAGAAGAATTAATACTAAAATCAAAGAAGAGAAATGTGTGAAAGGATCATTATATATCTCAGAAATCACATGTATGGAGAGAGGTGCAGGCATGAGTGAGGAGAGAGAGGCCTTTCTACAATGACCATCTGTAGCAGCACTACAAATTTTAACTTTTGTTTGAGGAAAACAAAACCCAACACACACTCACAAAACAGTAATAACAAACCCTCCCACATGTTTTTCTCTTTATAGTAATAATTTTGATAGCACAGTCCAAATACAAGCTGACTAATGGTTGCAGAAACTTGAATTTAACAGCTCAGAAATGAGACACACTTTGCAGCCTGGTACATTTTCAGACTGCCCAGAGCTAAGCACTTCTCACAGCATGACCAGCTGAAGGCTCAAAGCATCCAGTGCAACAGGGCAAGAGCTCCTCAATCCATTCTAGTTGAAAACAGCTGAGCTAGCCAAGACTACTATTTTAGAGTGCAAACACTGCTTCATGTCAAAACACTTTCAGGAGCAACAGCAACACCAGGTCTTAATAAATTTCATAGACTATGTTCCTGCAAATAGAGCACTGATCTTTTTCAGTTCACTGTCTCTGGGTAAGGATATGTGAATAAGGTCTTGTGTGGGGACAACCATGGTTTCTCTCACACACAAGGCACCAAAAGTGTTGATTCATTAGCTGAGCAGCTCAGTAACCAAAGCCTAGGGGTCTGTGGAGATATCAGCACAGAGAGCTAACAGCCAGCCTCCTGGCTTTCTGGTATCTGTGGAAGTAAGAAGGTTGTGAAGTAGTTTTGCATCATTCTCAAACTTCATTAACTTCACTGGATTCTGCCAGATTTTTCTTCTAGGTGATGAATAAGACTTCAGTAAGTGTGGTGTATAACACTTTTCCTCCGTTTGCTAATCCAACCATTTTTATTTTATTTATAGACGCTGTTAAGGAACCTATATTTCTTTTTGTAATGTGCTCATGATATAGGATGTCTTTGCTTATTAGTCTATAAATATTTATTGTGCTCATTAGTTTACTGATACATACTTTGTGTGGTTTTCCAGGGAGTGTTTTTGGATTAAAAAATCCCATTCTGCCCTTTCCTAGAATGTCACAGAAGAACTTCTACTGATGCTCTGCATGTCTTCGATTTCCAGACTATACACCAGGCCTGGACTGAGGTAGGACACCACTGAGATATTCAGGATCTCTGATCCTGATATCTGCAGTGCTACAGGAGTCACCACATCACAGCACCAACCTGGCAGCCTGCCTTTGTCATCTCCACAGGGAAATGGGAAATGGGATGAGTTCCTGGCTGTTCTTGCTCTCAGTGGCTTGGCAGATATCTGCCCCTGGCTGGAGACAGGCAGTAAGGACATGCTAAAGCCAGCCTTGCTCATGTCTCCAATGTGGCCAGTGCTGAGGTCCAGTTGCCAAAAGATGTCTGGCTGTTTTCTGCTCCTCTCTTCTGCCTCCCTGTAGTGTGGCTGGCTTGGAATGAGGAATTTCAAGCTGCTTGCAGTGGCTGGTATAAAACTGGTGATTACTGTGTGCTGCCAGCTTTTTGCCTGAAGCACCTCTGGAAATATTTGAGCTGGTACAAGAACCTGAAACAACGTGCTTTTTTAGAAAAAATATTTTTAAAAATTCCAAAAGAAACCCAAAATGCCAAAACCCCAAACCTGAGACTCATTAGATCTACTGACCACCTAAAGTAAAGTAAAATTGAGCCTTCTTGTACTGGCATGATTAATGACATGAAATTTAGAAAGTCCAGGTGCCAGGCTCTGAATCCAGGACAAAGCAAGGCCAGGCAGAAGTGTAAACAGGCAGAGGAGTGGCTGGAGGGGAGCCTGCAGGAGGTGATTTGGGAATATTGGTTGGCAGCAGCTCAGAGTGAGCCAGCAGTGTGTGCACCAGCAGCCAAAAAGGCAAACCCCATCCCATCAAACACAGCACAAGCAGCCCATCAGAGTGATTATCCCACTGCACTCAGTGTTGAGACAGCCTCACCCTGAGTGCATTTCTAGGCCCCAGAGTTTAAGAAGGGTGTGAAGGTCCCTGAACACATCCAGAGGACAGCAAAGCTGGTGAGAGGGCAAGAAAGCAGAACAATAAAGAGAAAAGTATCAAGTGTGTCACCAGACCTTCTCTTTGCCTTACCCTTTTTATGCACACTTATGTATGTACAGACACATATTTTTAGTGAATTGTAGCTTAATAATATTCAAAAATGGTGTGTGGACAATTTATAATAGTAAAACCAACACACAAAAAGCAATTCTCTGAAGAAGAATATCTTCCTGGCTTCTGTTTCCTGTCTGCAAACCAGCACACCTTGGATTAAGTGTCTTGCTTAGGTAGAGCATCTGACTTCTGCCTTCAACCCAAAAACAGCAAACATATTTCTGACAATGTAAGTATTCTGAGTACTTTACCCTCGTCACATACAGGTCAGAGCCCACAAGTCTTCCTATCGGAGTGATCCCTAGATAGGCAGTTTCATTAGTACTTTTAGATTCATTCATTGAATTGGTATTTATTAGGTCTCTTCCCTAAAGCAGAAATCTTTAATTTAGTTGTGGATGTCTTTATGTTGCTACAGGTCTTGGCTATGAAAGGAAAGTGTGTTCATCTAAACAAATTTTCTTTGCAAAGAATCAGGACTGAGAAAGGAATACACTGACAGAAATGGGGAAGACAGATGAATGTCAAGTATTTTTTCTGCTGACAGGAATTATTTTATTGACAGCTTTAAATAAATGTGTTAAATCCATATCTTCTGAGGATGCCTGTAATCCCAGAGGAAATTATCATAATTACATCTAGACACTGTTGCTTGAATCAGCACAGGGAATATTATTCCTTGTGGAAATTTATCAAATTATGAACATTTATGCAAAAGTTTCCATCATTTTTCAGACAACCAGAGGCAGACAATGACAATAGTTTGTTGTCCACCAGGACCCCCAGGTCCTTCTCCACAGAGTTGCTTTCCAGCAGGTCGACCCCCAGGCTGTGCTGGTGCCTGGGGCTGTTCTTTACAAGGAACAGGACCCTGCAGTTACCTTTGCTGAGTTTCAGACTGTTCTTTGCCCATCTCTCCATCCTGTTGAGATCTTGCTGAAGGGCTACAAATCTCTCTGGGGAATCGGCCGCTCCTCCCAGCTTTGTGTCATCAGTGAGCTTGCTGAGGAGGAATCTTCCCCTTTATCCAAGCATTTGATTAATAAGTTAAACAACATTGTGCCCAGTATTGAGCTGTGGGGGACCTCACTTCTGACAGGCCTCCAACTAGATATTTTTAAAGTAAAAATGTAATGTGAAAGTTGGTCTTAAAAAATAATTTGGTAAGGAAAGTTACCATTTTGACAAAAAATGCACTACAGACACACCCGCTGTGGAAGTTTCAGCCCATCTACTGCAATTTGCAATTTGACATAACAAGAAGCAAAGAAACATGAGAATGCAAAATAAGCTGGAAATGGATGACTGTGGCAACCCCTAAGGGCACCTCTCATTCAGAGCTCTAAGCCTCTTTAAGTTACATCCAAATCTGAGGTCCAGTGCAATGTGTTGAAACATCTATTCTGCTTTTTCCAAACTTAACCTGTATTCTCTCCACAAATTCAGTGCTTATGAAAGGTCACCAAAAAAAAAGGAGTAGAAGAAATGAAAGGCAAAAGAAGGTCTGCTCAGATCACTCAGTGTCCAGATGCTCTTAGGGAGCATCGTATCCAAAACTATGAGAAGCAAAACAACTCAGCTGCACTTGTAAGCCTGACACAGCTGAAAGCTCCCGACTCCATCTAGAGGAACACAGCCTGTATTTAAGGAATGCACGCTGCAATCAACATCCATTTCTGATAAATACAGCCAGTAACCTGTACATCAAAATTATATACTGAGGAGTCAATGAGTGGGGGAATGACACTGAGTGTCAGGGCACTGAAATTGCAGATAGCATTCAGTGTAAGGTGAAACAAGAAAAAACAGTCCTGATATACATGTATAAAGGCAGCTTCTGAGCTGACTGGTACTGCTTAGGAAGGAGTCATAAGTAAAAACAGTTAACTGCGTGAAAATACAAGTCTAGTGTTCAGCAATACTCAGTAGGCAAAAAAGAAGTTCAGAATTGTTAGGAAAGGAGCAAAAAGCAGATTATGGCATTAAATGTACGCAGCATCTGAAGCTGCAGCACTGCACAGAGTTCTAATCTTTTCTGAAAGACACGAGCAATGCAAAGAGGGGTCAAGATGGTGACAAGATGGGCAAAGGTTTAGCAACAGGAACAGCTTAAGAATTAGATTCATCAGCCTGGAAAAGGAGTGCAGCAACCCACACAAGCAACTTCTTCAGAGGCCTTTCAATTCTTCTGTGCCATCAATGAGAATACATATGAGAAAGAAGAAAGGATACAGTTGTTTCAGACTTAGTAATTTTGAGAATAACAATAGCTTGGATCTTAGAGGTAGGATGTGGAAATTTTGGGTTCTAAGGCTCTTTGAAGATACAGCAGTCTTTGAGGCTCAAATTCTATATTCTGGATCAGATCACAAGTAGTGTGAATGCAGTCATATTTTTAAATTTAAAAATTGAAGACTTATAGTGTGCAAATTAATTTTCAAAGTTTTCTTCATAAAAACCTAGCTTTTCATATGCTTAAGCATCATGCCTCCTTACTCTGCTATATTAATATCTAAAAAATAATGCTTACAGTTAGCCAGTTACATTTATTTTTGCAATGCACACAATGATTTCAGACCCTCAAGTTACAAATTCTTGTAAATGTTTTGAGAGGATACTTGGGGCTTTTTAAAATATGCTTCTCCCATTTTTTTACTTTCAAAGAGCATCTGTAGCAAAATCCAAACTGCTGTCTGGGAAGAACAGATATTCTTTCAAAATAAGCAAGAAGATAGGACACTCATATGACTGCCAAGCCCTGAAATCCTTTCCTTCCCAGAGAGGCTGGGGGTGTGGCACACTCAGCTGTATTTCTTTGACTGGAGTTCTTTGGCTTGGAGTTTCCCAGAGCCTTTTTTGCTGTGCTTACATGAAAAACCATCAGGGCTTGGGTGAAAAGAAAGGGGACAGGAAGTTCTGCTACTGAAGTCAGCAGCACTAAAAGCTTTGTTAGGAAGAAGACCAAAATCTTCAGGTTACAGTCAAAGGCTTTGTCCAGATTACATACTGATACCAAACATGATGCGTGAGATATTTTCTCTTTTTTTTTAATAGGATTTATTTTAAAAATACTGATTACAGTCATTTAAAAAAAAAAATCAAAATTTAAATATATATAAATTACAAAATTACAACTATATTGTAGCAAGTAAAACAAAAAATCTGTCAGCACTTCTTACCAGGCACAATATGTATGAAAGATGGTTACCAATTAAGTTACTGTGAATTGAATCTATACATTACATAATCATTCTCATTTCTTAGAAACAATATGTCTTTAAATTGTTGCATTTAAAGACTAAGTCTTGGAAAAAAGATACTAAGTGATCATTTAGCACACACTTTTTGAAACTTTGAGTTCCATTTCTCCATGCTTTATTATACTGGCGTTAGTGCAAATACACAAATAATATTTAGTTGTGTGAAGCCTTTCTCTCTTCCCAGACCACAGGGCACATTTTATTCAAAGCTCTCTGTGTCTGGGATGCAATGTCTATACAGGAAACTTGTCTGATTTTCTTCTTTTTTCCCATCTTCAATTCCTGACAGGAACATCACAGAAAGTGTCACCACCAATGAATATTCAGAATCATAAGCAGCTAGAGAAGACATGGATCTTAAAACATTCTGAAGTTTTCAAATAAGCTACATAAAGTGTGGTGTTTCCAGGCTTAAAGAACAGACTGGAATATGCCATCAGATACTGTCTTTATGTAATTTATTTGCCAACATCAGATTCTTTTAAGAGTCTGTTTACCACAAGGGCAGTACATGGTGGGAAGTTCATAAATAGGGGAGCCGTAAAGCTGATTTGTAGGAGAGACCTTTCATGCCTTCTACTTAAATCACCATCAATCTTCACACTGACTTGCTCAGGGTTAGGTGGCAGAAGTCATTTTAATGAAGGGTCCCATCTAAAGGGACTGCTCAGCCTCCATGGCAGCAGCTCCAAGACAGCAGTGCAGCTTTTGCTTCATAATTCTAAAATGTATTGACCAAGATTTTCAGTGGTGGCTGGATTTAATTGCAGTCTTCGTGGTAATGCTTCAGTTGACATTGAGACAAGTGCGTTTCAAGAAATACATTGTAACTGTGAATCAGCATGCACAGTAAATTCAATGTGTGTAACTGCAGCCCCAGCCTGTCCTTCACATACCTTTTTGGGTTTTTTTAATGAAGAATAATCATAATAAGGACATATCCTAATTTCAGAGTAGATATTCAAAGACTAGAAGCTATTGGAAAGTATATTTAAAGATAATCAAGATTTTAAAAGAAAGAAAAAAGGAGAAAAAAGGGGAAAAAAAGGAACAAAATTCATAAAAAATGCAGATTTTAACATACAGCCTTAAACCAAACTCTTTATTGGACCCTGCCTATCACCAAATAGCTCCTGCTGCAAACAGAAAAGATCTAAAATTTCCTTTTGTACTTGTAGTGTAAATGATCATGCAATCTACTTCCTGGCTGGCTCCGAGGAGCTTATGGACAATGCAGGATATACACTGAATAAATCCCAAAGCCCACGGGCAAATTTTAAGGTAACCTCTAACATCAGTCAGGCAAATTGCAATCTTGGTATCAATTTGCATCTATGCCTCTTTTTGAAATCCTACTGAGAACAAGACATACATTCGAAGGGTGTTTGCAAGCCACATTCACAGCCTCTCATGTGACTGAAACAAAATTAGGCAAAGGATACTGCTGGGAGTTGAGGCATGAAAGATTTCAGAGAGCCTGTGTGAAAGAGATGCTAATCTGTACATTAATGTATAAAAACAAGGCTCACATTTGTAGAGCAGAGGAAGGAGAGGAAGGAACCACAGTATCTATACTGCATCAGTACTGGAATATTTGAGTTAAGTAATGAAATCCTGATGTTTTTCATGGATAAGGAGTTTTAAATATTAGTCAAAGAGAGCTGTCTTTGTCTGATAACAAGACAAGACACAATTAAGCTAGCTCTTCATGATTCACATACTTAATGACATTTTTTAGCTATTTATAAATTTGCAGCAGTTATAATTAGTAATGCTATGAGTGATACCTCATCATAGCATTAGCCATAGTGCTTTTTCTACTCCACAGAAATTACAGCATTAACTTTGGTAATAAATCAGTTTTTCTTGTCATCTTGTAAACTTAATAGGGAATGCTTCTCACTGAGAAAAACAGATTGTTTAAAAAGGTGTTCTGCACTGGCACGGAGCTGGTAGTCAGGTTCAGTGGAAGGGTTGAGTTAAATATTCACCTTCCTCACAGGGCAGAAGCAGCAGATCACCTTGGCAGGTTTGAGCATTACAAAACCCAGCAGGCATGAGGCACAGAGGGGGCTGGGACTGGGCATGCTGGGACTGTGAGGATGGAACAGATGCTGTGCCCCTACACCCATCACTAGCAGTACCTAAGTAATTCCCAGTAGCTCCAGACCTCTTTAAAACCTCAACCAACCAAGCCACTTCAGTGCAGCTTTCTTTTCCTTGGCTTATTTTCATAACACTTCCCCTTAACTTGTTAACAGAGCTGTCTGGGCCTCAGCTAAGTACAGAATAATCCATTGACAAGACACCTCCTTTCATTTCAGAGTTTATCTAAGGAATTCATGCTAAGATGTAAAAAGAAGAAAGGAGAAGCTTGGTCACCTTTACATATCCATCATTCTACAGCCTCTAGCACACTGTAGTCTGTAGCACTGATAGACCAGACAAAAATGCAGACTAGGAAACATTAAGCTACTTTAAATGACAGTACATAAATTCACATGTATGCCCTCATACATTCATACACATGTATATAAGGCATATTATCGTACATCCACAGTCCTATCAGATGTATTCATCTAAAATCCATTGCTTTGCTGAAGGAGGCAATGTTTCCAAAGAATAAAAGATGGAGATGGATAGATACAGAAAATTCTCTTCATAAGGCTTTTATAAGGCTTGTGACAGAAAAAGGCAGGCATCTCACTTTGTGTTGTGGCAACATGCCATGCCATGTTATCATGCTAAGAGAGTAACGGGGGGGACCTGGTCTGACCTTCTGCAACTAAAAACTTCACATTCTGTGTCTCACTGAAGTGAACTGAGAAGGCTGGAGGCTACAGCAGAGCCACGTTTTTATTTTTAGTCTCAGGTATCTTCACTTGCATCAGAGCAAATCCAACAAATGCAATGGGACTCTACCACATTGCCAGTCAGCATATTGTGTCAATCAAGGCTAGGCTTGGCATCTGACTCTGTGACTGATCCCAAAGAAGACTCAAAGATATCAAAGTAACACTGCAATCTGTGATTTACTGTGATTACTTTGCCTTAGTTGCACAGAAATGTGAAAAACTGCAACGAGGACCAGCTAGGTATGTTTCTTTCCCCACAGCAGTGAATATTTTTAAATGTGTTCTTCTAGACAGAAAACTAAAAGCTGACGCAACTGATGCCCAACTTTTATTCCACACAAATTCAGATGGCAGCTCAAACAACTACTTTTGTGACGTGTCCATTTTCTTTCTGGAGGAATAAAACCAAATGTAGCAAAACTTCAAACCACCAAATATTTTGCAGTGACATCATCGATTTTGACTCCTGCAGTATTCATTTTCCATACAGTGTTGCCAACAACAAAAGAGATGCTGGAATGAGAGCATGGCCCCTTATTGTCTTAGCAGTCCACAAAGAACAGAAAAGAATATTGGGGATTTTTTCCTCTAATGCTTTTAGCTGCCTTTGTAGTAATTACTAGGTTAAAAACTTCTCATCAGCTGAAGGAAGGACATGTATGTGAAGAAGCAACATTTCAAAAATTCTAGAATTTATAACTTCAAAAGTAAATCCAAAACTCTTCAGGTGTCAGGCTTCCAAAGTTGCACTTTGTCATCTAAAATCACTGCGATCACTGACAAAATAACCATTCAGATATTAAAACCCAGGAGCATGCTAAGATATCCTACTCAATTATTTTACTTATTTATCTCAGTCTGGGATATTGTTGATTCTATGATGCTATGAATAAAAAAAGAAGAAAATAAGTATATATAGATTTAGCTGAGCCTGTGTATATGAATATATATTTTTTATAAATATATTCAACATTTTCTTCCTGTCTCTCCTAACTGTAATTCCAACAATGATCCCAAATCCTTCTCCACTCTGACCCAAAGGTAGGTTATCACAAAATCTTAAAATGATTAAGGTTGGAACAGACCTCTGGAAGTCCTCTGGCCCAACCCTCCTGCTCAAGCATGACCATATAGAGCCACTTACTCAGGGCTGTGTCCAGATGGCTTTGGGCTCTATCCAAGGATGCAGACTCCACAGCCATTTGCTGTGGTAATTCTAGTTCTTTTTGCACTCCTAGGCATGAGAAGGTTTGCTTCTTCATAGCTCCCTAACAGAAGGAGTTAAGTTCTGATATCAAGTGATGGCATCCAGATGTTTTCACAAACCAAAGTACTACCGATGATGAAAGCAGCAGTCGCCTTTCTGCAGGATATGCCCTAACTAAAATCATTGCACAACCATTGATATAAAGGTGGAGCAAAGGGAGAAAAGATAAAAAGGAAAAAAAAAAAATTAACTCCTGTAACATCTCTAATGCCCCAGCTGCTTCACAGCATTGGCTGAGCAAAACAGAGAACTGCAATGAAAAACTGAAGCAAATATAAAAAGTCCCGGCTGTGGAAATTATTACACAAATACTCCTCCATATTGTGTAGATCCTGAGCAAATCTGTACACCAAGTTTATGCCCATCCTGGAAAATAACTTAATTCCTCAAGACAACAGACACAATCAACATCCAGAGCCATTCTACAGAGAAGTATAATGTATTTTCAGCAAAGAGTCTTAAAATGTGAAACTTCTTGTGCAAATGAAATGTACAGTTGCTATTCTCACTGATAAAAGAAACAAGTCAACAGACCATTTTAGAGAATGTTGTTTTGCTCACAGATATATGGATACTCCCACAGCAGTAAGCACTGGCTTGTAAAATGGGCTTTGAACCCTGTTTTCTCTCCCTTTTTAATGAATAGACACAGTAGGCAGCACACATCACAAACAACTATCTGAGCCAAACAGAATCGAGCATCATGGTTACTTAGCTTTATTTGTTAACTGACTTTTTACTAATGAAGAAGCCTGTAAACCTTTTTGTTGCAACCCATCAACAGGGACTATTATCAGGGTCTCATAATGTCAGCTAGATTTATTGTTGTCTACTAGGCATTCAACCAAATGAATAGCTCTGTGCACAATTTCACTGTAGCTATAATTTTGTATATAAGTCATATGCTGCATAAACATTTCTCAAGGAAAAAGGTCAGGTTATGCTCTGAAGGACACTGTCTGTAAGAACTTGCAAAACTCATGAGAAAGCCATAACGTTTTTCCACATGCCAAGGGCCAGATTCTGATTTCAGCAGTTTTAATATCACATCCCTTGATTTAGACCAACATAAATGAAACAGATGCAGGCTGTTTTTCAAAGTTATTTTGGGAATGAGGAGTTGAGACAGTCCTAAAGTAAATGTCTTTATTTCTTGCACAAATTAGCACATATCATCTGTAAGGAAAAAAATGTACCTGGGTCTGCAAGAGACTGGGAGGATAAACCCAGGCTCGGGAGAAGCTCCAATGCCCATATTGCTTTCAGTGCTTAATATGACACTTTTGCTATGTGACAGTCAAACAGAAACTCAGACATTAAAATCTCATTACAACTCCACCCAAAGCGTGAACTCCAACCCAAACCCCTGATACCTGACATAATTGATAACTAATGCCACAATTTCTAATAAAAACAAATTTTAATCCTCTTAAGCAGCTGCCATAAGGGAAACAACATAGGCAGTAATTATGTGAAGCTCAGGCAAGCAAACACTTAATCTTTTATTAATTCTACGCATTAAACAATTGAGCAAAGAGCTTCAGTTTCCATTCTTTCCATGCATTGTGTGAAGATATTTACCTTTGAAAAAGAAGGATGCTTTAGATCTTCCTCTTGCAGAAAAAAACAACAAACTACAAAGCAAGGGACCTAAATATTGAACAATGAATTGCTGAACAATTCAGACACAGACTGAATGTTGAAGGGCTCAATCTTAAAGCATTATTTGCTAATTTTGGAGCAAATGTTTAACCACCAGAATAAGATTTGCAAGTTTCTGATAAGGTTGATGATTCTGTGATAGATTGTATTATTTTGCTGCGATCTTTTTCAACATCCTTCCTTCTTCTTCAGAAGTGTAACAAACCTGAGAATTCAATAAGCTACTTCAAAGGATTGTTCATTCTCTGTGGAGACACATCTCTTTGAAGTAGGAACGGAGAGAGAGCAAAAGCCATCTCTAAACTGTAGATGAATCTCACATGCAAATTCTAGGACAAACTCAGGCATGAGGTCATTATGGCTACTATGTACATCTAGAAGTGCATGGTACTATTTATCTGCAATGTAACTATGTCAGTACACACAGCCTGAGTTGCCAGCATGGCTCCAAAGCCTGCAGTGAAGGAAGTCCTGAATCAGGGTAGTGGAAGGAAGTGAATGTCACCACACTCGTGCTATGATATGTGATTGTAAAAAAGGAAGAGATAGCAAATAACTGCAAAGAGTCCCAAATAATAAAAGTGGCGTAAAATTTGGGTTTCTCTTCACTCTCACTGTGGACACAAAATTATGGTCTGAACCTATTAATGCACAACGCTTGTCTTTTAGCTCTTTAGTTGGAAAACCTTTTTCCTGATATCCAACCTAAACCTCCCCCAACTCAGCTTCATGCCATTTACACAGTACTTCTCTTTTGTGGTAGTTGACATTCTCACATTTGGGATGTGCTAGACACTGCAGGGCAGCTGGTTGCAAGGAAGAGGTGAGTTTGATCATCCCTCACTGAGCTTTATTTTATGTGTTGGATTTGATTAGGCATGGATATAGGAAATACCTCTCATAGATGTTATCTACAGGGTGCTCATAAAATCATACATGGCTGTTGTTTTCCAAGTTTAAGAAGCAGAAATGGCCTGAAAGTGAAATGGCCCGAGATTCTTTTTGCTCTTGAATCTTTGCTGAGTCCATTTCACAGTAAAGGGAGGGTGTGAGAGGGAATCTGTATTGCATTACCTTTTACTAACAGAGTGCTATTATACTGTGCATAAGTATCTGCAAATACAATTTCATGCTCTCTAACAAGACATGACAAAGATCATAATTTCCAGATTCAGAGAGAAGAATGGCATTAGATCAGAGGACTTCTAGCTGACATTAAACCATAATGGTTTGCATAGCTTTATCCCTGTAATACAAACCACTGTGCAAGTATAAACTTTCCAGTTCTGTTGGGACAGTCCTTTCAGATGTCCTGCTCTGAAAGTCATCCCAGATGAAAGTAGACAAACCTGAGGGCAAAGAAAGGGATGAAATCCATCTCCAGAAGGCCAGTGGGTTTGCATTTCCATGGTCAGTATGAATAGTCAGAATCTTGTTTCTTCTTCTGTGCCTTTTGCAGTTATTTTTACATGTCAGCAATGGTATCTCTTATAAAACAACCTCTTTTCAAAAGCTTGCATCATCCCAATGACACTTACTATACTGGGGATCCTTGCTGCATTTGCCAGTACATTTGAGTCTTCTCAGTGTCTCTGAGATTCAAATTCTAAGTCCCAAACCAGTATCCAGTGAATTGAACAACCTGAAACCACATGAGTTTCTAGTTTTGTATGTCTGTACACTTCCTAAAGCAGTTAAACAGGAAGATCTATTTTGAGTCCTTTGATAGCAGAAGCTCTATCATTCTTTTCTCAATTACTTAATCCTCTAAGATCAACTTTGTTATTAAAATCCCTCAGATTTTAAGGCCAACCATCAATTACCCTCTCTGCCCAGTGGTCATGGTTGCATTATATCATCAGGAAGATCAGCATGGCCATATCCTTGCTCACTGACTTGATTCACTCAACGTCATGTTTGAACAAGCAGGTTTACAGCCCAGTTGCTGATGTGAGTTCTTTAGTCAATGTAGTTTAAAATAAATCCCCTCCCTAAAGCTATTAGTTCACTTAAACAGGACAGAACTATGAATGGATTCAGAGGAGAAGAGGAGATAAGGTTGCTTGGTGTTTCACCCCTTGAAAAAACAAAACAAACAAATAAAGAGGAAAAACTGTGGTTTGAAATCTAGCTTCTGCCATCTCTGTTCTTTTTCCATCTGACACGCCTGTCAAAACATGGTTTGAAATCAAGTCTCCTGCAAGGCAAGTGGGTAACCATGCTAATCCCTGAGCTTCTGGCACTCCAGGGAGAGATCTTCCACAGTGTTTTGGCAGTTGCTGGTTCCTTCCTGCAGACACGCACTCCAGGTGGGAAAGCCATTTCCATCTCACTTCACTCCGAGTTTAATCAAATCCTCTTCCTCACATTATTTATAATAAACCCCTTAAGTTTCAGTGTAACATTTACTTTAGAACCTGAAATAATATTCTGTAAAATCACTGCTCACAATAAATTTATATAGACTAATAAGGAGTTTGCCTTATATTGTAAGCTATTTTTTCCAGTAACACAGCATAAATTTCTTGATTGCCTCTATATATCTTTCCACCATTTGTAGTAATGTGACATTTAATTGAAAATTTTGATAACATTTCTTTCAGGAAACCGTGACACTTCTGTAGAGGGGTAACAAGTTTCATTTCCATTTTATCAGTATGGGAAAACAGGTCTTATGTCACCACTGACTGTAAAGATTTACCTCTTCAAAGAATTGGATGACAATTCTGCAGGGTATCTAGAATGGACATTTACTGCAATTAAACCATACATTGTTTAAATGCTTCAAAGGAGTCAGTTTAACATTCTCTGCCACACAGTACCTGGCCATTCCCAGAAAAACAGCAGAGTAACTTTAAATGCATGTAGCATTTGCTGCCAGCCTTCATGAACACCGCAGTATCTGTGGGTTAATAAGTCCCTAATCACCTTTAAGCAAAATATATCAGCTGTCTCTGGCTCCAGTCCCACAAGTGCACCTCCCACCAGATTTTCTTGTTATCTGGCACCCAAATTTGTTACTATCCCAAGGTGAATCCCCAAATCTCCCCATCCCTGCCAGGAGGCAATAAACAGCACATGTTGTCCCTTCACTGCACTAAGGATTCAGACTAGCAATTCATAAACTGTGGTCAGAGTGGGAAAACTTTTCCTTGAAAACTAGCCTCAGAACTTGTCTATGGTTTGAAGCTCAGTGATGCTCTGAGGAGGCAAGAAATGTGGAAAGCAATTTCACAATTTCAGTATGACCACCCATTTCAAGCATTGATTGCTTTAAGCATGTATGAGAATTATTGCAAGCTACTTCCTATGGGAAAATCTGCCATCCAAGGGTTCTCAGCTCAGCCTCAACAAAGCAGATCATGGAAACAGAACAATTCCCTGTCATGACAGCTTGTTTATAGGATGTAACTCTCTTAAGTTATATATCAGGACAATAATTAACCATTCTCAGGAAAAAAACCTCACAGCTGAGGTTTATATTGAAATCATGTCAAAAAGTTTGTTTAAATGACTTGTTCAAGTTGCCTTTGAATGTGGCATTACAACAGAACACAACTAAACCTCGGAAAAATGAGATTTTGGTCTCATTTGCTTTATGCCTAGAACTTGCAAATAACTTTCTGGTGCTTCTCAGGGTGTTTTTGCTGCTAGGTTTCAATTATACATCATCATTTTAACAGAGGTTATTAGCATTCTTTGATACTTGGTGTGTCTCTCAATGAAAAAAGGACTTTATGCAACTCCTCAAATGACAGCTCGTAAGTACAGCCAAAGCTGTCCTCTGAAGACAGTGACTGGAAGTATGTTATGACATTTTCAGAGAGATTTTAATTAAGTAAGTTTCAGGATATGATTGCCACCAGCCAATAAGGCAAATAATTTATCTATTCTAGATTGCAGAGGCTAATGATGAACCTGGACAGTTACTCAAACACCATCCAAATCGGCAGTGGTTTTTAGCTTTCTTAAGTAAAAGACACCCAGAAACTATTTCTTTTCATGAATTTCATTATAAAGGGGACCTCCAAGGCTTTGGGTAGCAGAGCATTGGACAAGTACTCTCTACAATTTGAGTGGTTTTTTACCCTTAAGCTTAAAAGTAGCTGTTAATTACCAATTTTTGCCACCCACCCCAATCACCCTTTCTTATCACTTACATTATTAATGACTAACAGCATTCAAGGCCTTTCTCTGTTGTCTGCTTCAGAAGAGGATTGACCCCTCAGTAAATTCACTTTCCCTGAGCAGTCAGACATCTTGTAATCCTGTTTCTCCCAAAAATGAGCTATTTCCTTGAATGCCAAGTAGCTTCAGCCAGTAATTATGTTTTTGTTAGACCACTGTACCTGTTTCCACCTCCAGTTGTTTTGTTAGACACTAAAAGAATGACACTAGCAGAGATGAATTCCAAATAACATGGCTAAATATATAGAGCTGGACACGCTGTTCCTACCAATGCCTCTTAACATTTCACAAGACACATCAACCAGCATTACCTGGTTTAAACTATTTAAAAGAATACTACCTTATGCCTGCACATTTCCATCTACTGTTGAGACAGATCAGTTGTTCAGCTTAAATAAGTATGTTTTAAATAGAATGGGTTGCACAGAGTTATAATACCGTGGGATTTAATATGACATTTGCTTTACTTTAATTGATTACCACAACTAGCTGGATTTGCTGAAGCCTCAGGCTCCAAGCTGGGAACTTTCACCTAGATACCTTTTCAGCCAGAATGGAGTTGGTTTTCTTAGTACAGTGCTGTGTTTTGCATGAGAAGAATACTGATAACACAGTGATGCTTGGATTGTTGTTAAGTGATGTTTATTCTGAGTCTAGGGCTTTTTTAGTTTGCCGTGCTCTGCTGTCAAGCAGGTGCATCAGGAGCTCAAACCAGAAGGAGAAAACAACTGTCAGCAGAAGCTGCAGCTTGACAAGATTAGGACAGTGAATGGCCTGGCTGCATGGACACAGAGGAAGTTTTCACACAGTAGAGGAAGACTGGGAGATGAGGTGATGGGCAATAATGAAGCCAGTAAATCCAGTGCAAGTGACAGGAGTTCACTGAAAGACAAGCTCAACTCAAATCATGGCATGTCAAACATGCATTTGCCAGATCAGAGGATCAGTGCATCAAAAATGAACATATGAGAGTGCTGTTTATCCGGGAGAGTTGCAAAATCTGCAGATGATTGTCCCAGATGTACTTATTCTCATAGTCCAATAGCCTGAAAATTCATTATGATGGAAGCACAGGTTACAGTTTTGTAAACTCTCAAGCACATATTTTATTTCATTGACTTCTTGCACTCCCAATGATATCTGAGATCAATTGCACTTAAAGATGACCCTCTCCATGAACAAGGACTTCTTTTACTACCGTTTGAGAGACACTGAAAATATAGAGAGAGTTTATCTTATCACTGAGTTTGATCTATGTTGTTTATACAGTAACAAAAATCTTCAACAGATAACCAAATCACTTACACATAAGCAATGAAAATGCTCACATTTTTATTTCATCTCATATTTAACATTTGTTCCTCTATGTACAATAAATGACTTTTATTGCATGCAGTAATTAATTTCTATTAACAGATATTTATGTATGAAATTAAATATTTCATATATTAATTAATTTTATAATTTTAGAAGCCAGCCACTCTGAGGTGCACTAATCAGATTTTCCATTTTGTGTGAAACATAATTTTTTCATGGACAGTAATAATTTTCTCTGCTTAATAAATCACAAAAGGTGCTCTGAATCCCGATCTCTTTCAATATAAAGCCATCTTTATCAACTTCAGCAATATTGTCTTGCATAGTCACTGAAATTGATTAGTCCCCTTCAACATCTTCCCCTTACTTCAGTCTTTACCTAGATTAATCAGACCCTAAAATGTTCTTGTCCTAAAAAGTTTCTTGCTTTTATTGTGCGTTCATCACAAAGTGCACTTGTTCATCTCCATGGCAGAGGCAAGTTCCTGAGCAGCAGCTGTAGGGACCTTTCTGTCAGGACTAGAACAGTGTTGTAGCCTGAAGCATGAGACATCCAGTCAGGAGATTATGAGGGTAAAGGTAATTGCACCCTTACTCCTATCCACCTACAAACTTGTGTTGGTAGCATGGGAATTCTGTCTATTTTACTCTTCCAGCTGTAAAACACTGAATAGAATATCACATCTTTTCTTTCAGACTTTATTGGCCAAACTTTCTGAAATGGAATGATTAAAAATTAGGGTTTTTTCCTGTCCCATAACAGGGAAATATACAGAAAAAATATTTTTGAGACCTCCCAGTATTTAGAAATCCTGAGCTTTGGGAGAAAAAAAAAAAAAAAACACAACAAAATCAGGCAAAACATTAGACTTAGCACTTGAGTAGAGAGATGCATAGGTCCAAAAAAGGAAGAGCTGCATTTGTGTAAAGCTAAAAAAATTTGGTGATTCTGGCTGTACCATGGCTAATTACATTGCCTTCTCAATCACACAGCACCATATTTTTCAAACAGCAAAAGTGTCAGAAAGGAGAGATCACTCACTCAAATAAATTAAAAGTGGCTGTCATAGGGGGAAATGTTTTCCAGACAATCACAGCTTGCTTGCCAGAAGGATAAATAAATAAATAAATAATTTTAAAATGACACTGCTATGTCCTTCACCCTCAACAGTAAATTAAGGGCAAGATAAGGTACCTGAAGAAAGCTGGAAGAAGATTTTTTTTATGAAACTGTGAAGGTATTTTATAGCTGCTTGCCCTCTCGCTACAAGAAAGCATCAGTCTTCGAGATGTTTAAGTACATGAGCCATTGGAAGGCCACAGTCATAGGTATATAGACAGCTTGGGACATCTCTCCTCCCAGAAAGCAGCAGCAGGAGAGGAAAGTGGCTTAATCTAGTCCTAGCACTCTGGTCTTCTGGCCTTCTGAATTTCAGGTTTTAAATGTTGATGTGACATGCTTTGAAATCAACCCCCAGCTCCTGGGAAGCTAAGGGAGTATAGCAATATTGTTGTAGTGTCAGAGGTGGTGTGTAAGATAGTGCCTCTGTTGTGAGATAGTTCCCTCTGCTCCATCACAGTCAGGAAACTTCATTAATCATGTACCTTTCCATTTTCCCATTGTAGTTCTCGGCTGGAGTTTCTTTTGCTGACTCATCAATAAAAAATACACCAAATCCCACTTTGATGGAATTTCCTCTGCAACAATAAACCAACGTGAAGCCCTTTAAAATCTCCAGCCTTCAATGTGTCTGAGGTTAGCTCCCCAGTTTGAATGTGGGTGTTTCTCATAACCTGGAAAACATATAAAAACCTGATCCAATTTTCAGTGTTATGCAGTTCTCAAAGACTTCATCTACTTATTGGCATTTCTTGTGGAAAATGGGTGAATAAAATTATTTATCATTAATTAATAAAACATTACAGCTTGAGAGAGAAAAGTGTATTTATTACAAACAGATACATTTGTATTTTTAGTTTTAAATACTGCTTGGAATTTCTGCCTGGGAGGAAGGCCTCCAAAAGAACTGTCACATCTTTTGGTGGCCTAGATAAGAAAAAATGTTGTCTTCTGGAGAAAAGGACTAGTATTACCTCCAAGATACTGAGTTCAAAGATGTCTGTTGCCATTCTGCACTCTGACTGCCTTTCATCTCATTGGCAAGCCAGGAAAAATAACCCAAATGACAGATGCCAGTTACAAGTCCTTGTTTCTCTATTCCTTTGAAAGCCCTGTTGAGGTCTGGGTCCGGTGTCCACACTTCTGATGTCATCTTTGCACTAAATATATCAAGTAGCCCAGCAGTGTATGTTTACCTTGTGCACTGCACTGGCAATCACATAAAATGCAGCGATCTCAGGGAGCTTTCACAACTCTGGAAACCTAATGGCAAAGTGAAGAGTTCATTGTCTTCTTGGACTGTTCTCACTACTCATTCAAGACCAGTATCCAGCACGAGTATGTTGCTCCACCAGGAACCAGTTGTCATGTAGGCGAGTGTCCATTTCAGCAAGCCTCTCTAACCACAAGTTCACTCAATGGAGGTTACTAGATATATATTAAAAAAAAAATTATATGTGTATATATATATACGTATACACACACATATGTATGGGACAGACCACAGATTTTTTCTGGGCTCTTGGAAACTGCACACCTCGAATTTTCACGGTTAGACCAAGTTCTGGCTGATTACGAGTCCTTAGGCAAAATTCATTAGCGGGTGGCAACTCCCATGGAAAACAGAAAACACTGCAAATATAATTTGCTTTTGAAACCTGAACAACCTAACATAGACATCGAGTAGAAAGACACAAGCAACCATAAAAATTACAAACTCTCTCTTTACCCAGGGAAGCAGTGTGGGCTGAAAAAATCTGTTGCCTTACACTACCGATAAATCTCTAAGGAGCAGATGAACCTTTTCTGACAAAACAAACAAACAAACCAATCTGGACATCAATATGATTCTCAAATGAGGCTTCTGTGTCTAGAGGAAATTGATCAGCATGATAATTGCTCATGAGAGCATGTTTGCTTCCATTATCTATGTCCAAAGACATTTTTTTTTATTATGTACTCTCCACATGGATTGCTCAGGCTGTTTGCAATTTACTTGCAGTCACAATGTGCAATCAACTTAGGTGCTTCAGGTTTCTTCCATAAATGCCGGCAACTAACAGGAGACTTAAATAGGAAAAACTTTCCCATTGCAAAGTTTGACTTGTTCTTTTCTGAATTGAGCTGAATTTTTATTTCATATCATACAAATCATAATGAAGATATGGCTCAGATTTTCTACTCTAAAAGTGAAATATATGTCAGAATGAGGCAAAATACAGCAGAAAGGAAAGTTCTTTCTTTCTCAGCCTGACATGCCCTTCCTACCTCCATTCAGTTTCCTTCATCTTCCTCTGCATCCTTTTTCCCTTTTTTGGCTTTCCTAACATTCAGGTTTTTTACCTTTTGCATTCAGACTCAAAGGCAATAAGGGACTTTATCCTATTTTTTTTTAATCAAATAAAAATTCAGTCAAAATAGGTGTCCTACCAACAAGAAATTGCTTTTCATAGAGTGTCTCAAGTTTCTGTGGAAAACTCTAGTTTTCATAGAGAAGTATTTTTGAGCTTTTTTGGCTATGAATGATGACTTGTTTATCAAATAAAGTGAATGTTTCTAACCAAAACTTAAGTGACAGCTTACTTATCTCCAAAAATAAACATATTGCTATGAGAACTGAATCATCTCAATCTGGTTCTTTGGCCCTGAATCTCTTGGCTGAATTTTCTGGTAACTTTTCCTGCATTTAAAATTTTCATTACATCTCTGCATGAGTTAAATCCAATGGCATCTATAAAAAATGAATGCACTCTGCAATGTCTCCCTCACAGCACAGTAGGATATTTCCCCTTTTCCAGTCGATGGGACCTTCATCAGACTGACATATCTTCTCAAATATGATGGACACCCATTCCTCATCCTGCTGTGCTGCCTGCTGGGTCAGGAGAGAGGTTGAGCCTGGCAAGAAGAGGGAGTGGTGGAAATGCATGGTGGAAGTGGTGGTTTTATGCATGGTGGAGTGGTGGAAGTTTTGGTTTTATTTGTTGCTATTCTACTGCTTTGTTACTGATTGGCAGTAAATTAAATTTATTTCCCCAAATAGTTCTTTGTGCTGCTTATTTTCCTCCAGTGTACTAAGAAACCCAGTATAAGGTCTTCCATCTTCCCTGCAGTTTCTTCTCAGTACCATGTGTCAGGAAGTTCACCCTGAACATCCCACAAGATCAATATATCTAGGAATGCAGAGTTCAAACATGCCTTATAATCTCAATTTCCTAAGTGAGAGACTTTGAGCTAACATCTCTCTTTAGTAATTGGAAAGACAAATCTGTAAGAGCTTAATGAAGAGGTCAGACCCCTCCTTTGTACTCAAGTCCCAGGAGATGAGGTGAGAATACCTGAAGCATGTGAGGTGACAGAGAGCAGCTGTGTAGACAGCTACTTTTATGCCTGATGGTTCCCATTACTACCCTAAAAAAATCCCAAACCAAATTCATGGATACATGCTCTCAAAAGAAAATGAGAAACATCTTCACAGCACACAGACTGGGCACAGCTGTGCTTTGCCCCACTTGGTCTCTCAGAATCTGGGAAACAGCAAGCAGCCCACTAGAAACCCCAATGAGCTATGAAGTGTGGAAGCACCTTCAGAAACAGCAGAAGAATAGGAAAATTTGGGGTTTTTTTCAGCTCATCCATGATATCTTTTTTCAATTGTAGCCACAAAATACCAAGTTTATCTTTTTTTCTCCAGCTGCTAAGTGGCTAAAAAAAAGATAAAGCAGTAAACAGCCATGTGATTCACAGTACCACTTCCCAATGCTTGTACTATGTACATACCTGCCTCAGCAGCAAATTCATAGCAAATCTGGGTCAAGAGTCAGAAAGTTTATGTACAAAACTCAATAGCCCAAGTCTGTTTTGGCATCACTAGTTTAAATGACACTTCACACTGGCAAGTATATGAGCCAAAAGAAGATATAATAATTGCTTAGGCATGCCTAAAGCAGTGCAACAGCCAAAATTATCTAAATTAGCTATGTCAGAGCATTTACAGCCATTGGCATGTCTACATTTAATTGACCTGCATCCTACCCGAACTGTATCACCCATATAAACCAAGAGTTTAAATTGCTGTTGTCGAAGTTAAGCATTAAATTAATTAGTTGCTGAGTTTACTGGAGTCTGACTGCTAATAAACAGGTTGTCTGGACACTATTTGTAAATTAAATGTGCTTAATAGTGTTGGTGATAAGTTTGAGAACCGCTTTTTTCAAAACTTGAGAAGAAAAACAGAGCAACAAGTCAGAAATCACATTAGAGAGAGCCTAGTGCACTTTCTCCTTGAGATTATGGATGAAGCAATAAAGCTAAAGCTACATTTGGCCCACGCACTTCTAATAGTGGTTTGCTGCTGGAAGTGCTTCAACTGCTGACATAAATATCTTCCCTTGGGATATCTCACATCAGTTTTTCAAGAATTTCAAGCTATGGCTTATACCTGCTGTCACCTGATGATGGTCTGTGTTGTTACGGTGTGTTACAGACAAAAGCAGCAGTAACAGAGGTGTGACAGGATGGAAAGCACATAGATCTGGTATCCTGTCAGTCCACACAGACCCACTGTGCTACCTGGTGTAGGATAGCCAGTCAAAGAACAGGTTTGAGTTTGTATTTCTACAGCTCTGAAGAATTTTTCTCTTAAAAACAGCACTGCTTTTGTTTCTTGATGGTTAAAAAATAGCATTTTTAACTATTGCAGAGACCTAGCAGCAGGACACTGGGAAAACTGCTGCACAGGCCTTTCCTCTCATGCACTTGCCCACTGAGAACTGGAGATTGGTATCATTTGCATGTTCATGTTTCAGCAGAGCCAAACTTCATTCCACTTGGAGATAAACCAGCATGAGGTTTAGGAATGAGCCACTCAGGGATTTGCTCCCCAGTGGGCAAGCATATTCATTGCATATACGTTGGAGCTTGTGTACCATCCTCAGAATCCCACGCTTTTCAGGAAAAAGATGATTATTCTGAGCGTAAAGGGATGTTCTTGATTCACTAGAAGGGCCCTGAGATGTAAGTGGGCTGTATAAGTCCATTCTTGTTGTTTGAAATTACTTCTGAGTAAGAAACTTCTGCCAAAACAGCTTTGCCAATTAGTTGTTCTTGGCTAGCAGGAGGAAATGCGAGCATACTGCACGGTCATGTATAACATTTTAACACCTCTCTCCTGTCATCTACATGAAAGTGCATCCCATTACAACAAAAACAGACTCCAGGAAAGGAAAACAGTGTTCAGCCTGTGTATCAGCAGAGCGGATGAACAGCTTAGTCTGACAGCAAAAACAATTTTGGCTGTTCTGCTAAAAACCAATAAATTAAAGCTCATTCTTCCTTCTTTGCTGTATACTTGTGTTTTGAGTATAGAGCTCTGAGACACAATCAGGATGGTACTTAGGTTATTTACCCTTAGAAAGTGCTTGTTACCCTTGTTCAGTGCTTAAGATGGAAGTATCTCTTACATCCAAATGCATAATAGCAAAAGAATTCAACGTGATTAATGTTTTTGCAATCAATACCAAATGAAGTGCAGGTAATTTGCCACTTGTTTTAAAGCCTTTAGATTATCCCTCAATGATATTTTGATCACAGATATATACACCACTTCTTTCTGCAACATCAGCATAAGTGGAGTGATAAAATCCAAGGGGCAAGAATGAACAAAAAAGGCAGACGTGCCAGACAGAACCACTGGGGTCTTCCTTCTTTTTTCAATAAATAAATTCATAAGAGTTGATTTTTACAGTATTTTTTTTAATATCTAGTATTAGTAAGGTCAAATGAGCACTAGATAGCAAACCATGACCACTGTACTGTCTACACATGCTTGACTGGCATCTTTTACTCAACATTTATGCCCAAACATTCCTAGATCTGAGATGGACAAGAATTTATAAGCAAACTTCCTTATGGTACCATGACTTGCTCACAGGATATGCTATTACACAGTAATTCCACAGCCCTTGCTACCCAGCAGAAAAACACTTTTACTGCCTACAGCCTGGAGCTGACCCCAAAAACAAATTATGAATGCATTAAGCCCATTATGTAGCAACCTGACTTTAAAGCAAAAGACAATTTTCCCTGCTAAATGGAAGGAAGCCACAATCCTAACTCTAAACCCTAACTCAACAGTAACCCTGACCATAACCATAACTCAAACTCAGACCCAGACCCTAACCCAGATTCTGATCCTAACACTGATCCTGACTTTGAACCTAACCCTAACCTTATGCCTAATCCCTAACCCTAACCCCTAACTCCCAACCCTAATTCTAAACCTAACCCCTAATCCAAATATTTATCCTAACAGTAACTAACCCTGGCCCTAACCCCTACCACTAACCCCTAGCCCCAGTCCTAGGAAGGGAAATTCAGGTTACAAACATATCCAGATTCTACAGGATATTATTGTCAGACATTCGTGACCCCTAAACTGCTGTTCCATTCAAGATAGGTTCTGCCTCGGTGCTGTATAAATGTCTTGAAAAGTGGCTGAATTTCCTTTTTCTTTTTTCAGTCCATGCAGAAACTACACAGGGAGAAACATGTCAGAATCAGAAGTGTGAGAAATATGATTTTTAAGTGAAAGCAATAAACTGAGGTTCAATGCACAAAATATCTCTCACTTAATTTAGGAGATTTTGGTGGAGGAGAACACATACAGGCAAAGTCTTCAAAGCTAAACCTAAGACAGACAAGTAGCTAAAGCTAAAAGAGGTAGGAAATCACTATCTCTAAAAGAGCTAAAAGAGATAGGAAATTATCAGACTTGGTTCTTATTTTTAGAAATGAGAGATGGCAATGAGATTGTGACATTTAAAGTAGCATTGTCAAGAAACAGCAAGAATCCAGCAGGACCCCTTGATCCATCACACTCAATTTTGAGACATCTATCTATGTAGAATTCTAAAGATTATGGAAAGGTTTTGCTCTTTACATTCGTGTGGGATGAACCATTATTCTGATAGTTTGTTGCAGGAAGAATAAGTTCAAATATTACAGCATCCAAGAACAGTATTAAGAACTATAACAGAGGAAAACATCCTTTCTGGAACAGACCAGATAAAAAATCTTTGTTACATTATTCAAGGAATTTGTTAAGATGCCTAGTCAAGGAAAAGGAGAAAAGGAAATGAGTGAAATAATATGGGACTATTTGGAGAAAAAAAATCAGCCTAATCAACAGTCAAAACCAGTAAGAGTTGTTGCAGCTGTACAAACCAAACTCTTAAGAAACTCATCAGTGTTTTTGTATCTTCACTACAAGACTAAAAAATGTTTTCAGGGGAGCTGATTGCTGCCAGCACAAACACTGTTATCTTGTCCAGCTGTATGGCCTGGCTCACTTTAAAACACAGCCTTGCAATTCCTTATCCTGCCTTTCTGCACAGCAGGGATCAGATTCCTGAAAGGGCACAACTCCCAGGTGGGAAGCCAAAAGGAAGCAGCCAAACAGCACCACCAGATGTTTCCATCAGTCTTAAGAAGATGGATTCTGACACCTTCCAATGCTTTGCCAGGCAGAGTTTGAGCTTAGGTAAGTTTTTTTCAGCCTTTGCCGCAAAGGCAACTTGCCAGTGGTGCTCCGAGGCATGGTTGCGGGCTGCAAGGAGCAATTCAATCACACTGCCAAACCCTGAAGAGACCAAACAGATGACTGAGTAACCAAATTGCAATGAACACATATTTTAGACTTTCAAGCAGAGAAAGTGACAGTCTTGAGGTATTTCCATGGTATTAATATGAGATTTTAATCATCTGAATGTACTTCAAAGCCACAAATTCCATTATATACACCAAAGGCAACATCATTGCTCATCATTTGGCTCACCATTGCTGTCAAAAAGACAATTTAAATGAGGAAGTAGGTATGAAGAATACTATTTAGAGACGAGTAATATATTAAAAATATGTTTATTATCTTTTCTGTGATTCCTATAAAAAAGTGCAGGCACGTGCATGTGGATTTACAGGCACCTTGTGGCTTTACAGTATGATTTTTCCAAGTCTTGAACAGTGTAAGTCTCAGAGGCCATCAGTTAACTACCTGATATCACACAATTCCCTACTGTGAGGTTTTGGGAGCTGTGCTCTGAATCCACTGCTACCAAGCACTGCCAGGCAGAGGGGCAGAGCAGGTTTGGCACTTTCTGTGCTCCCAGTAGTCACACAGATACACAAAATGGATCCTCCAAGGATGGTGGAGCAATCCCATGCCTCCCTGCAATCACAATGAATAGCTATTTCAGTCATTTTATCATAATGATTTGTTAACCCTTCAGCACAGGTACATTTTACACAATTGCCAATAAAATTGCAATGATTTCAGAACCCATGAGCAATAAATTTCAAGCAGTTATAGTGGATGTTAAGTCTTTCCATAAACAAAAATATTCTTTAAAATCCTTGCCACTGGCAAAGCATTAAAAAAGGAAACCAAGTGGTCTTTTCATCTACTTATTAAAATTTACTTTGATTTATTTATTTAAAAATAATTGATATAATATATTATTCAGACCCTTATATACAGAATTATGTAAAGCAAAGGTTATTTATTTAAAGAAAAGTAATAGATATGAGAAACTTCTGTCATTCAAGAATAGCAACAAAGTTGCAAATATCTTGAACTTCATATAGCCCTGATCTTGGAGGGAAGCCAGCTTTCCTGCTGTTTCATGTTCCCTTTGTTAAAGACTTGACTAGGAAAAGAAAGTGCTAGCTCCCATACATTAAAAAACACTGATTTATCTGCAGAAAATTATTTACTTGTTTAAATCCTTTCAAGAGTCACATGCCACAGAGCTACTACTCTTTTTTCTTACATCAGAGAAGACTCACAGGCAGCATCAAGGAGGGAGGATTCTCACAATCCATGGGCACAGGGTGGACCACTCTCTCAAGTCATTCAGAACTGATCTGAATGGAATCATAAAATCATGACCTCCTTGGAAAAACAGCCAAATTCTACCTCAATGTTTCCTGAGTTTCTTACTTTCCATCTCTCACACTTGAGAGGTTCCCCAGAACCTCTCATCTAACATTCTGTACTCTTTTGTGCTACGCTTTGGGATCAAGTTCCTGATCTCTCCATCTCTGTGTTGGTGGTGAAATATGATCCTTCTGGCTCAGTGCCCAGGTTTCCTGGAGAACCATCCTCATGAAACAAGCCAGGTCATGAGCCAAAAATATGGGAGTCTGGATAAATCTTTCAACATCAATCGCTAAATTACACATTTTAACAGATATAGATTTAGTCTCCTGCATGTCAAGGCAGGTCCTCCATTCAGAATATGACCCTCAGGATTATCCTCTGTACTTGAACAATTATTTATTCCAGTGACAACTGCTTGAATGACAAGAACCTGGGGCTTGGATATAGGCTTATGAAAACATTTTACAGTCCCAAAGAAATTTATGTGATTGAAGTATGTTTGTCTGTTTGCCTCAGATTTGCCTGAGTGGACTTGGTAGAGTTTGCTCTGCTCAGGAAGCTGCTGTGCTGGCCTTGAACTGTGTTTCTGTAAGGAACTTTGGACTGGTCTTTTTATCTCACACTACACATCTGAATTTTCCCTATTTCTTATCCAATAAGACAATTTTAGGAATTTAAAGTCCTTTCCATGCACTCTCTTTATGGAATAGGTGCATATAATCTAGCCAGTTCTGGATCCCAAGACAGATGGCATCTGTTTTCCATATCCTGGGTCATGTCCTCCTTTGTTTTAACTTCTTAAATTTCCAGTTTCCTAAATCCCACTTAGCCATTCTCCTCCTCTGTAAGGAAGATTGAAGACCTGTTTTCTTCCACTTCTCAGCAGTCCCCTTGGTATCTCATCTGTTAGTAGGAGTGAAATCAGCATGGTGGACATCTGTCTGTCCTCTCTCAACTCAGGGCCTTGTTGTCAAGTTGTAGGTCTTCCTTTGCACAGAAACACTCAAAAAAGGACAGGAATTTTATGCTACCAACAACTTGACAATCAGGTACAGCAAGATGCAGTGTGGATTCTGCCTGAACAGAGGGCATGCACCTCCTCCTTCTCAAGGAAAGGGGGAACAGGATTTACTGGACAGCATGGTAGGTACGCAAAAAGGGGTCGTGAGAGGATGACACAAGATTTGGGAGGAAAATACAAGAATTGTCATAATCCCACTACCTGTGCAGATGTAGGACTCATTGGCCAAAGGCTGTCACTGCCCAAGAGGAAGCTTTCCAGCGTGACACCCTTGCCTAGGCAGGCTGCAGAGCAAGTGTCATTAGTAAATGACAGCAGAGAGGAGTGCTGAACAGCAAGCAGCACACAGTGGCAGTGGCAAAGAAAGGACAGAATACAACTTTCACCTAGACCTCTGTGGCTCCTGGCTATGTCCTGGCTATTTATCCTCCTTTTCTTCAGCAAAATAAAGAACCGTCTGTGCTTCCCTACTTTCCTTTCACTGCCCCTTCATCTCATGTCTTTGTTCTCCTCAGGCTACAGACGTGGCTCAGAAACCTAATGAGGGATGGGGAGACTCTTCCCTGGGTAGAGAGACTTAAGTAATTAAATTGGCTGCTCCAGAACTCCCTTTTATTTGCTGGGCACTGAGTATATCATGTTTTCTGTAGGTATTTGCTAGTTACTGAGACCTAATAAGTATTAAATTAATGATCTAGTGTAAAGTATCTCTTGTCTTATTTTGAAACTAAATTATCAGGCTAAATAGGTGAGTTGAAGGAAGTTAGAATAAGTAGTGTCTATTTTTCAGAGAAATTATTTGTGTTTCTCAGGACTGAAGAAGTCTAGGGCACAGCAATAATTTTATTTATTGGTTACCGTAATTTTAATTATACTGATCTATTATAAGTCCTTTAAAGGTTAATCCTGAAATGCCACTTGCATTTCTTCTTGCTTTCTTTTGAAAGATTAATTTTCCCTCTAAGCAGATCCAAACTCTCTTGCTGTCAATTGACCACAAAACCAATTGCCATGATCATACAGCTGGTTTGAATTATGAGAAAAAAAGAAAATTAATTTCATAGTTTGTTAAAGCAGCCCAGAAGGTCTTCAATGTTCTGCATTGGTGCAGTGATTAGGTTATAGTTATATCCAGAAATTTCAAGACCAGTTGATAAATCTGCCCAACCATCCCACAGCTCTGGTTGGTTAGGCTTGCTTTTGTGTCTAGCCATAGGAAGCTAAAGGAAGTGCCAAGAGATATGTTCCAACAGTCCGTGCTTAGAAACTGAAATAACTGGTCCAACATGAAAAAA
>VXBC01009282.1:104730-194100 GCA_013399945.1 Ploceus nigricollis | reverse complement strand
TTCTTTTTTTGGTCTTCTATGGAACTTTTTCGTTCAGCTTGTGGATATCTTTGTTTCTTTTAGAGGAAAAATGTTTTCTCTCCACTGGAGAACAAGAGGTACAAGATTCTCCCAGGAAGGTTTTGAAAAGGTTTTCACCCCATTCGCTGTGACTTACTCAAAGTATAGCTGAATGGGAGTTCTGCTTTGTTTAAGTTGAAAGTTGCTCATTCTTTTCTCTAATACACAATTCAAGGGGCATCAGAAAATAGTGGAGCTATTCAAGGCCAGAAACAGTGGGGAATAATAAGAAAGAATATTGCTATTCATTAATTAAGTCCTGTCTCCTTTGTGATCTTAGCATTACAGCTCAGTCAAGCTGGGAGAAGTTTTCTTTTCACTCTCAACAACAAATTTCCTCTGCTTTCCTTTCCTTCCAACTGAAAAATAACTAGCATTGCCATAACCATCCCATTCTTCTCAAGTCCATACTGGTCCCTCCCAAAACCCTCACCAAATGAAATGAAAAATGTAGATACCATTCAGTTCTGAAACTAGTTTGAGCACACCCATGAAGAGGTCTATTTAACATTTAATCCAATGGTGCAACACATCCACATATATTAATCCCCATCATCTATGCCTAGCAAATATTTGTACAAGAAGAAAATACTACATAGCTAAGGAAAGCATGAGCTAACTACCTCTGAATATATTTTAAATGCAAATATTTTTGCCCTATGTCGAGTCTTGCTGGCAGGTCATTTGCAAATCAGGTTTTAGTGATAGGGTTTTTTGCTAGATTATAGAAAGTCACTGACCCGGAGTAATGAATATTCTCTATATGATCATGACTACATCTTTATATAAATACATATTCTGCAGTGTAACTGTACCTGAGCTGACTCTGAAATGCTGTTGTGGTACCTCCTGCCTGCTGCAGTTCAACCATCTAATGATCCCTGAGCTGTATTTCCCATAAGGTCCTACTTCCCAGGTCTTTGCTGGGATATATGGTGGGTGTCTAATATGCAAATAAAGAGATTAAATATATCTTAGCAACAGGAGGAAGCAATAGCATATTTTGTATCACAGGTCCAGTTATATTAATACTGGAGACTTTATGGGTAAAGGGATCCAAGGTATTATACATTTTCCTCCAAAGAGGAAGCTACTTCTGACTTAGATAAAAGGTCTAAATTAATGAGAATAGACTATAGGAGGCTAAAGACATTTTAGCACAGCACTAAATCTTGGCCTTCCTCCAGATTCCTCTAGGAATCAGGGGAACATTTCTGGTTTAAGCAAACCTAGAACCATTGAGTTACAGAATGGTTTGGCTTGGAAAGGACCTTAAAGACAATCTAGACCAACCCTCTGGACATGGGCACGGATACCTTCTACTAGACCAGGTTTCTCAGCCCTGTCCAACATGACCTAAAAACACATCCAGGGGCAGGGTATCATAACTTCTCTGGGGAACCTGTTTTAGTGCCACACCACTCTGATGTGAAAAATATCTAAATTAAACCTACATCCTTCAAATTTAGAGCCATCACCCTGTGTTGTATCCCTGCATGCCCTTGTACAAAGAGTCCAGCTTTCCTGTAGGCACCCTTAGGTACTAAAAGTCTGCTAGAAAGTCTAGAAAGGAGAGGTTTCCCTTCTCCAGGAAAAGCAACCCAAACTTTCTCAGCCTTTCCTCATAGCAGATGCTCCATCCCTCTGATCTTCTTTTTAGCCTTCCTTTGAACTCATTCCACCAAGTCCATGACCTCCTTCTGTTGGGGAGCTGAACTTCGGTGGGGTCTTATGAGAGCGGAGTAGAGGGACTTAATCGCCTCTCTCAACCTGTTGGTCACATGCCTTTTGATGCAGCCCAGGTGCCCTGGTTTCAGCCAGGGTAGAGTTAATTTCTTCTCAGGAGCTGCTGCAGGGCGGTGTTTCGGGTTTGGAATGAGAATGGTATTGATAACACACTAAAGTTTTGGGTTTTTGCTAAGTTATGTTTATCCTAAGTTAAGGATGTTTTTTTCCTCCCTTGTCCCATGCTCTGCCAGTGAGAAGGTTTGCAAAAGAAACTGGGAGGGAGCACAGCTGGGACAGGTGACCCCAACTGACCAAAGGGATATTCCACACCATGGAATGTCATGCCCAGTACATAAACTAGAGGAGTTACCCAGAAAGATGGGCTGGTGTGGGTTCAGGAAGGGGAGTCTGGCATCGGTCAGTGGGTGGGGAGCAATTGCATTGTGCATCACTTGTTTTACCCTTTTTATTATCATTATTATTATCATTACTTACCATCATTACTATATTTTACCTCATTTTCAACTATTATATTGTTCTTATCTAAGCCTACAAGTTTTGATTCTCCTCCCCTTTCCACTGGGGTGGAGGGGGCAAGTGTCTGAATGCTGCTTAATTTCCCTCTGGGTTTAAACCACAACACCAGGACACAGTTGGATTTCTGGACTGTAAGAACGCAGTCCTGGCTCATGTTGAGCTTCTCAACTCAGTAAGGAGTATTGCTGCAAAAAGAGAGTCACTTCACAATGCATAAATGTAGAGAACACTTGCAGTTCACCTGAAGTAGGGGGAAAATTAAAGGTAGAAGTATTTTACTCCAGTCAACTTTTGGGATTATGAGTATACATGAAAAATTGCTGACTTTTTCATGTTTGTTCATTTGGTTTTTTTTCAGTTTGTTTGCAATTATTTTGCAAGCTTTCCAAATAACATGATAGGGGAAAACTCTTTGCTTTTCACTAGTGGACAGGGAAGAGACCCTATTACTTTTGACTTTCTCACCAGCTGTATTTTCCAGCTGTGTAGATTTCAGACTGGCCTTAATTCAAAGTCAAGGAATAGAAACATATTTGAATTCCACCTATCTCTAATCAGTGCTGAAAAACATGGTTCTGAAGCCTCTCAACTTTCTTTTCACTTTGAGCACTACTCTATTGTAAGAAAATTAGAAATATGTCCTAGTCAACACTGGGGGAAAAAATAGTAAGGAATCAGTACAGGTGATAAATACAGTCATCAACTTGCTACAGTACAAATCCAGATATGGCGCACATGTTATAGAGGTTTCGTTTACCTTCATCCTTGATGAACAAGCTAGTTTCTGATTTTTAATAGGGTTTTTAACATATTTCTGATTTGAGACAGTAGGAATGACTTAATGAAAACCTCAACCTTAGTTGGGAATGTTTTTGTAGAAAATTCTTGCTGTTCTGGTATCCTCAGAATCCTAAATTATTTAAGGCAACAATTTATTATTTTCTCTGTATCCAGTGAAGTGAGGCCTTGTTCTTTCTAGTCACAATTATTTCTACTAATTGTTCATACCAATAGCAAGAAATATGACAAAAAGGACCAAAAGTGTATGACAACTAAGTGATCCTCAGAGGTCCTTTTGAATTACCTGATTTTCAAGATGGTGCATGATTGTTAATCGGAACATCACAGTTGCAAAGAAATCCCTGTCATACATCTTAAAAAGCATACATTTGAAACAATTTTGACAGTTTCCCTGCACTTTCTGTGTGCAAGAATGCCCAAACGCCCAACACACTGATATACTTCTGTTTGAAGCTGGGCTTAGTTTCTGAAGTTTCATTTCTGAGAAAGAACTCTTACTGGTCGCAAAGACTCCGAGCAGCCAGGCTGTGTTCAAACCAAAATGCCTGCTGACTGAGGAACACAGTTAAGAACTGGAAACTGTAGAAATGGGAACACACGGGAAATTAAAAAAGTTGAGCAGAAGAGATATTCCCTCACAGAAGAGAAAAACAAATCAGTAAACCCTAAGAATTCATACTCACAAAGAAATCATGCACGTTCACCTTTAAAAAAAATTAAAATGGTTTCTAGAGAACTTTGGAGAGCCTGGAGAATTACTCTGCTTACAATTATTTGCATGTTCCATATTCTGCAAATCTTACACTGTAAGATTTGTGATATGACAATGTCAGTATCTGCATGCAAGCAGTATATTTTTGAGTTGCAATTTTGTCTGCCCCTGCTGTTCATTCCTCACCTGAAGCCATAATGTACTCTCCTTAACATCATAATCACACAGCAGCCCATGCTGGTGTCACAAAAAAAGGGCTACGACTTCAGCTGAGTGATTGGTAGGAACAGAAGGGTTTACATAAAGAGAGATGCTGTCTGCATGCAAATGTGTCCATTTAAGAGGGAAAAAAAAAGCAAGTGTGAGCCATTAATTACAAAGCTGTATGTTAGCTGAATTGCATTCTCATGGAATATTTTTCAGACTCTATGGAGCATTCAGCACATCTTAAAAGAAAAAAAGAAGTACAAGCTGGCTCCAAACCTCTGTTGTTATCATCTGGCACATACCACTGGATTCTGGCCCACCTGCAATCTGCAGCGAGTTGTGGTTTGCCTTTTTCTCACTCTGTGAGGATGCTCTTGATTCACTGTATCTGTTTTCATCATCCAGTCCCAGTTTCAGTTCTTTTCTTTTTAGCAAACTCTCTGTGCTCAAAGGCTGAGTATACCAGAGAGGTGCCCCAGAGTCTGGCATCAGCTGTTATCAAATAAAGTAGTTGAACAGCAGATGGACATTAGAGACCTTGGTTGCTCACACAGCAGGTGCCAGCTGAACCTTAATACCACTAAACAAGCAAGAAATGTGCAGTGAAGTTGGTAGTCAGGCTGTTATCCTTACTGCTTTCTCCCAAAGGCAGGGAGCATGAAAGTATATCTACACACCAAGGCATGCAACCCTGCTCCCTCAGCCAGGAGAGCTTCTTGCCTTTTCTCCATGCTCTCAGGTTATGCTTTAAGGCTGCTTGGACAGTCTTAAAACAAATATGTGGAAGCCAAATTTAATGACAACACTCAGATAAGAAGTGGACTATTTTAAACCTTTCTCAACACTCTTCAGCCTAGCAAACGGATTAGACTCTGCCTGGAAGCTGTTGACAGGAGCATCTTCACCTAACCTGAAACAGAAAGGGCATTAATTCACCCAGCAGCTTGTATACAGAAACCCTGCCCCAGCAAAAAACAGAGGCAGAAGCAAGTAAAAGTAATAGGAATTGGGTGTTCACGTGAAGGGCCTCGAAAAATCTAGTGCAAGACCAAGGAGGTGCCCAAGGACTAGACATATCTGATATAGGCTTAGGCAGCTGATAAAAAATACCTGTCCTCAGCTCCCTACAAACTGAGTTGAGAGAGTCTGGTACGCACAGAGGGAAAATGAAAATGAAAATGTGAATGGTCTGCATGTGTCCATCTCTTTGCACTGATGGAATCAGCCTCAAATGACCGGTATTGAAATGCTTTCAATAACTCAACTTGGTGCATAAACCAGTGGATGAATTCAAGCCTAATACTAGCTGAAATTTTTGGCAGTTAAAGTGGGGCTTTTTACATGAATAATTATGTAGAAATCTCACAACTCATTGTCCTTTAAAGAGAACTGAAACATAACACTCTGTTTTGTGTAAACATTCCAAAATAATTGTTTTAGAGTGTGAAATCAGTTTTTTATGTAAACTTTTCTGTTCTCATCCTTAAAATTACATTTCATATAGATAGTTTTTACCCTGATTTTCTCTTCTGAAACTGTACTGAAACATACAGTTCTTCAAAACTGAAAAATTGCAGTATTAAAGACTACTTTGGAATGTGAACTATTCACTATAAAATTGTTTGCTTTTGCTATGAACATTTTACTGAAAATGACAACATGGGGAAAACTTCAATGGAGATGTACTAAGATCTGAGTTTGAATAAATATATTTTTCTTAGTATTAGATACATGTTGATTAATTGACAAATTATCTTCCCTGATGCATAACTTTTGACAGCCTAATTAGAGTCTACATTACAATTTCAGATCTTTTGATCTCGATCTCAGAGATTATTTGAAAAAGTTTGTCAGCTGATGAGCTGCTGAGAATCTGGTAAACCCAAAATGAAGACTGCTTAGACTGACAAGATTTTTATGTCTTTCCATTTAGAAGAAACTGTCAACCTCATTAATAACGGTACTAAAAACTTTAGCACTGATAGGCAATGGAGCTCATCATAAAACTTTCCAACAGAAAACTTTCCAATGAAAAGATGAGAATACTCCAAAACCTCAGTCTTATTGAGAAGGCAAAGGAAATAATTAAAGGTGTTAATATTGCTCCTTGTTCCATCACAGAAGGCAATAAAGAAAGGAGTTTAGATGGATTCCATTGCTGCCACTATATCCTCTGGAAAAGCTTTGGGAACTGTGATGGCACCAGAAATTTTCTTCTTCTGCTAACAAACATATAACAGGACAAATCTTCCATTTTTATACCAAAATTTATACACAACAGACCAGGCCAACACATAGTCCTTGAGTGAGAGTAATATTTGACACAAGATGTCTTTTTTCCTTAAATCACCTAAGGTCTTAAACCTTCTAACTTACATGGAACAACAGAACTGTGCTGGGCGTCATCTCCTCAGGATTCTCCTGTACTGCGACATTAACCCTGCACTTTCTACTCCTTTAGACAAAGTGAGGGATGAAATACTTCCTCAAAATTCTTTTTCTTTTTACAAACAGAAAATTGGCAGGTCTTAACTCACTCTGTTCTTTGCTAGTAGGAAATACATGTACTACAACTTTCAGTGATGAATTCACTCTGTCAGATACGTTATTCTAGACTGTTTTTATGTATTCCAGTCCTCACATTAGTGTTCTGTCTACAGTCAGGTAGGGTTGTGGCTTGGTTTTTTAATCTGTAATGTGTTTTTCTTGGTGTCCACCGTAGCAACCGGGAGAAAAGTTGTTTCTCTGTAGAAAATGCTTTGGCTTTGAAGTTTTACAGTTGCAATCAAAATATAGCAATATCCTGGGATACCTTGTGTCAAAGAACAGACTTTGTTTTGAGCCAATCAGGAAAGATTTAGCAGTAGGACAAGATGTTCTACCCTAGGGTAAGAGGATGTGACGGAGCAGAAAAACAGCACGGCTGTGTGGAAAGAGGGAGTTCCCATTTCTGGAAAAGTCTACCTATTCTAGGCATATTGCTTCAAATCAGACAGAAGCAGTCATATCTCAAAGTTTCCACATGGTTATTTCATAGAATTCCATGTCCATGATGGCTGGATGGCCAGCTGCATCTGTACTACTGTCTCTGGTTTGTGTCATTCTTTGTTTAAAATGATGTAAATATGAACAAATCATTACTTCCCTTAGGTAAATATTAACACTTACATCCCTCTTTCAGCCAACCAGATTAGTAGATTACAAATACAAAGACAGCAGCATGTGGTGAGAGGGAACATCAGCCCAAACACAGGGAAGTTTTTGTGCTGCAATTTACTTTTTCAGCTTCTTTACATTAGCATTGTAAGTTCTTTTGCTCTCAAGTCCTGAAAACTATTTCTAGCACAGTACAGCAGGCCTGATATTTCACCATTTCATCACAGGTTGCATCTAGTTGTGTTTTTACCTATCCTTTCAGTAAATTCTTGTGAAAACTGACTTACAGTGTTGGAAAAAATGTATTAAAAAAATCAGGACGTGACAACTGTAAGAAAACTTTCTAGAGAAAAAAAAAAAGATGCACACATGAGCAAAGGCCAAACAGCAGTATTTAATAGTAAGACAGTGGAGAGAAAAAAGGAGATGCACTATAAAGCTATAGTCTAAATGAAACACATTAAGAGGGATAGTAAACACTGATCTATGTAATGGACACCACAGATTCACTGCCCATAAAAGTAAGTAATAAGGAAATGCTGTGTGAATGGAAGAAAGTTTAAACACAAGGGATACTGTTAAAAATTTTATGTATCTCAGGGCTGATATACAGCATGCAAGGGATATGCCTTCGAAGGCATAAAGGGTTTCCCCCGTGGTACATTATCTGGAAACCATTTGTAAAGTAGAAGCACATTATTCAAACCACCACAGGAGAACAGTTTTTTAAGTATATGTATTTTCATACTTTCTAGAAGCAGTAAAGGAGCTGTCGCTGTGGGTGATTTTCAATCCATTTAAAAGACATTGCTTAGAGAGGAAGGAGGTCTTGTCATGGCATGCACTAAGGCAAGAGTCCTGGAGAACTGAGACACTGGTATCACTCCTCAGAAGAGAGAGGCAATGGAAAACTTCTGAAGGACTTCAGTGCTGTCTGTCTCCACTCAGAATGGCTACACAGAGCATTTTAGTCTGTACTCAGCTCACTGAAAACGTTGCACTTGAAATAAACAAAAGCAAACAGAATTTTCTTGCTATAAAACACTTCCAAAATCTGAATTTATTTAAAATGTATTAGTGGCTGCCTTGCCAATTTTTATTAATAAGCAAAGCAATGTTATAACAGTCCAACTCTTGTCCTATTTTTGATTTCACATTCATCATTCTATGAAATTCCTCAGAAAATGTAGGAACTGAAGGCTAAAATGCACTGTTCAAAAAGGCAATTCATATCCACAGTGCTTTCATTAATTAAGAGGAGTGTAAGCTGATAGCTTTGCAGACAAATTATATTTCCTCTCAACAACTGAAAAAAAAATTGCAGAAGGCAAAATTCTTTTCTAGTAAAATGATATTAATGAGGTGTTGAAGGAGGAAAGAAACATAGTTTGCCATTATGAAGAAGATGAAACTAAAGTAAAATAGCAACCAAATAACTCTGAGAGCAATAAAACTCATGTATGTGTGGTAAATAACACCTAGATACATAAATTGAAGCACAGATGCAATACAGAGTTGAGCCAAGGGGTCTGAGTCAAGCAGCACACAAGCATTGGTCAGGGAGCACCTCTGCTTCCTCAATGAACTGTGGTGCCTCTGGGGGCCACAACAACCAGGAACCATAGAATGGATTATGGAATGAATCTTAAAATGAATTGGGTTGGAAGGGACCTTAAAGACCACCTAGTTCCAGCTCCCCTTCCCTAGGCAGGCACCTCACACTAGACCAGGTTGCCCCAAGCCTCATCCAGCCTTGAATGCTTCTAGGGGTGGGTCAGCCACAACTTCTCAGGGCAGCACGTTCCTCCCTAATATCTAGTCTGAACTTATTCTCATTCAGTTTGAAGCCATTTCCCCTTGTCCTGACACTACATCCTCTGGTAAATAGGATTAATCTTGAAAAGAGTAGTGATCTCCAGCATAAGGTAGGGAAAGACATTAGCTTTGGCTGACATGGCATTTCTTCATGTTGTGGCTGTGTCACTAAATTAGCTGTCCTGATGGATGCATTACAGTAAATTACACCAAATAGAAAAAATCTAGAAAGTTAATTAATCACTTTTCAGTGGGTAAATATTTAAGTGCTTGCAGAAGCACTTTTCTTTTTCCAGAAAGATCTAGCAACTCTCTCCCCAAGGTATTCAGCAGAGCTCAGGAATAATGCAAATTAAATGTTTCAAGAGGCCTATGCCTTTAATTTCTAAATGCCTAATTTTACCACAAGATTTCTGGCTGCAGGAACAGTAAAGTCTAGTTTCTAATGAAGTCTGGTGTCTCCAGTGGGCCTCCTCTCTGGAGTATTCTCTAAGTATCTCAAAACAAAAAGAAAGGGTACTGCTGTGTTTCTATCCTGCAGGTTTTAGGAGGCTCTTTCTTGAGTGCCTAAGCCCATAATTTCATGGAAGCTGTCAAATAAAACATTTTTTACATCATCTATTCTGTCAATTTTGATGGAACCATTATGGTTTGAAAGTGGATTTGGGACACAGAGATGTAAATACACACAGCTACACTCCATGATTGTATTCACTGTGATTTTAAGCCAGACAAAAATCTGTTCAGTGGGCACTGAGACACAGATTTTCAGAAGTACATACTCTTAGAGCTTGCAAGCGATTTAATTGGCTGCATCTGAATTTTAGGACTCTGACTAAAGTAAACATTTTGTTGAATAATTTCTGTTGTTTTTAAGAGGATTTTCGACTTCAGTAATAGGGAGGCTCTGTGTAGAAGAGAAGCTCAGACAATACTGAAACAAAGCAGAACTCAGGCTTAATTCCCACCTACTTAATACTCACTTAATAACCCCCACTGTTGAGACCCACAGTCCCCCAGATTTTCAGTAAGGCTTGGTTTCCAGATTTTGGAGCTTCTGGCTCAAGATGAAACTAAAACCCACCTTTAAGTTTCTTTCTGAGTCAGCTCACATGTGGAAGCAGTATTTCTCTTGCATCATTTTAGGAGTGGGAATTAGACATTCCCTTTTTGTGTCACCTGTCTATGCTAAACAGCAATTTCAAGATTAACAATGTGAGGTGTTTCTTCATGACTTGCACACAAGAGATTTTCCAGAGGCTTTCAGGAGACAGGTGGGAAGAAAAACTCTCAACTAGTTCTTCATCTGACATAAGCTGATGGAAACTTGATGAAAACAGGGAATCTTGTGAATTTGCATGAGCCTCCAGACTTTACGTTAATGAAGAAGTGCCATTAAGCAGCTACATGTGCTCTCACCTGTATGAGCATTATTGCAGATGAAGGCAGGAAAGCTCATCTATAAAAGCCAGAGTGGATGGCAAATCAAGTTAAGTGAAGACTAGGATCATCAGACATGCAGGAGAATGACAGCACAAACATGACTGATTTAATGGGAGGGGATACATTTAATTCAAAGTGACAGTGAGACAGGAAACCAAGCCAGGGGGCTGAATACAGAGACATATGGACAAAAAGACCAAGGGAACAAAATTACGCTAGCCAGATCAGATTACCTGAAAGATGAATAAGTTTAGACACTTACAGCTTTCCAAAGACAAGTTGTCAGTGTCTTGAGACCTCAAATGCTATCAACACATTACTTTGGGTAGAGACACACTGGAGCATTATGGAGCAGCTCAGGATGCAGAGGTGACCAGTTAGCACTAGGAATGGTCTCAGCAGTGAACCAGCTGATATACAAACAACAGTACCTTCTGTGTGATTTTCCAATGTGTCCTTTTTAATCCATGAATAGTTTAATGGTTTCCTGCTCCTGTAATTCATCAGAAAGAAAGGGATTCCTGCAGGTTAGCTGCAACAGGAAAGTCAAGTCTAGCTAGCCCTGGCATGAAATGAATCCCATTTGTCTAAAAATGTCTGACAGCATGAGGTGCCTCAGAGGCACAGAGAGGTGAAATGACTTGCCTAAGTCTCTTCCAGCATTTCAGAAAAGAGTCTAGTGCATTAAATATGTCTAAACAGTCTAATCTCAGATTCATCCCCACAGGCAACTAAGAATATTCTTCAAGCATATGTGGCATAGTAAGATGCATGTCTTTACTGCCACCACCCCTCCCAAGTGGCTACACTTATCCCAGGAAGAGGAAGCAGGCAGGATGGAATTACCTGAATACAGATTCAGAATTCAGGGTCTTTGAAGGCTACAGTGCCTTTGGATTCATTCAGTCTCAGGGGAGGAAACAATTCCTGTTTATTGGGAGCTGGAGGTCTCACACTGGCATACCTTTTCAGCTTTCTAAGAGCAAGCTGACTGAAAGCAAAGAGAGCAAAGAGAGCAATAATACTCTGAAACAAACTTCAGAAGACAAATGTGACACCCATCAAATCCACTTGATCCTAGGTTTAGTAGGTCAGCAAGATTAATCAGTAAGGGGTAAGACCATGCTTCTAAATGAACAAGGACCATGTTTGATTCTTATGCCCTTGAACACCCTTAGGCACAAAATTACTATTCCCTGTGGTTCTTCGGGACCCTTGAGACATCTGGGTGAAAGGCAGACAGAAACAGAGCAAACAGGTGGCAAAATTCAACACTGCACCCAAGGACACTCAGCATGGGAGCTCAAGGCACTTCAGTGTCCAGAACCGTCTTTCTCCTTCACTGGTTTCTGCATGCTGTGAAGCTGGTTCCAGTCCTTCCCCAGTAGACTGAGGAGTCTCCACCTCCAAAATCTTTGAGGCAAAAAAGGATGTCACATATAGAAAACCATTACAGTGGGGAAAATGAATATTTTCTCACCACATATTAGCACTTGCCTAAAAAACCCCAAAGCTAATACAGAAATATGAAAGGTAGAGGAATATAAATCGGCTAGGTAGAAGTAAGCTATGGAAGCATAATGTGGAAGTATAGAAGCACGCTAGGTATTATTACTTACCTCATAGAAAGTGTGGAATTGACACTCCAGACCTTCATCGAGAAACGGTAATTGAGTCAAAACCAGAATGTGAGACCATGATTTTCTATGAAGGGAAAATTTTCATTTCTTTCTTACAGTTGACATTTCAGCTATGACTTGATTGTGTTGGTTAATCTGAGCGTTCTTGTTAACAAGAAGAAAGCCCCACGTAACAGAATACTTTATATTTTATCAGAACACAGTATAAGAGGAGATAATTTTCCTGAAGTTTTTCCCATAACTGTCTCAGTGTAGCTTTATTTAAATTTTCTTTTCATACACACATGCACTGTCCATTCATTATCTCCATTTACTATGTCAAGGAGGGCTGACCTCATGAGCTTTTGATATCCTGAGAAAAGCAGAAAAAATTGCAGTACTCTCATCCTCCTCCCCACATACCTTCCAAAATCTTTGAACAGAATTAAACTATAATAAGTAGGTTGCAGAGCTCTCAGGCTTACATCATCAAAGGTCCAGGATAAGCCAAGTATCTTTATACCAGACAATGTTGAGCCCTGTTTTAAATCAATATTTCAGCTTTAACTGCAGGCAGGAACTTGCTCCTTGGGTTGGTTATAAACATACAAAAGAGTTACTGTTTGTTTAGAGATGTGGGAAAAAGGAGATTCTTCTAATGGGCTGAACAGCTTCATCTTAGGGGCAATAGGGAAAGATCTTATTGAGACATCTGCAGAACTGGTCATCACAAAACAGTTGGAGTTGGAAGGGATCTCTGGACATCATCTGGCACAACCTCCCTGCTAAAGCCAGCTCACCTAGAGAAGTTTGCACAGGATCAGATCCCGGCAGGTTTTGGACACCTCGAGAGAAGGAGACTCCAGAACCTCTGTGGGTGACCTGTTCCAATGCTTGGTTACCCTTGACACTGTTCTTCATTCTTTGTGTGCAAGGGCTGAGGCAGAGCCTGTGGTCTGGGAAGTCTAAGACCTCTTTTCCACTAAGGAGTGGAAAAGCTGCTCTATTCAGGATGTCCCAGCTGAGTAACCAGTTGCTCAAAACAGGAAAACGCTCTACCTGAACTGCAGGTGCTGAGGAGGGAATTGCACAGCTTTGAGAAATACATGTGGGAGAAGGAGCAACAACAAGACAAAGCATGAACGCATTTCAAGAGGATGCCTAATAAGAAGCTTAAGGTTGTGGACAAAGGAATTTTGTCCACAAAGTCTTCCAGGACTTGACTTCTTCCATCCACAAGGAAACAGAAGCACAATACTACATTTGAAACACAACTTGCTTTCTGCTGCTAACAAATAAAGATGCAAAGCCAAATGTTGTCTCATGATCTGGGTGAAATACGAGTTTGCTGTACTTAGCACCTGCAATTCTTCAGCTGGTATGTTGTCTGATGCCTATGTTCCTGCAGACCTGGCTTCAGGTGTTTTAAGTTCTGGGCTCACATTGTCTACAAAATAGAAATATTAGAGATCTCTTATGCTGGACACCCAGCATCACCTTAAGAAGGGATTTCGGTTAATATTTTCAGGTCTGCAGGCTTGAGAAAACCAAATCCAAGGAGCTTTGATTTTTTGACTGCTGTCTCATAGATGTATTGCTTCCAAGAAAAAAAGTAAGTGTAGGAAGAGCATGTACATGTCTAATCTCTCAGAGGAGATAATAAAGTGTGGCTCAAGAGCAGAAGAGCCCTTTGCAGCCAGAAAATTCAGCTTATTTACACTGGGGGTCACATTAATTCCTAGGCCAGATTTCAAATGTGCCTTAAGGAAAATATTTTTTTAATACTATGAAGTAATAATTTAAAAATCTTTACACAAGCACCAGTAATTACCATTGCCCTGTATTCTTTTGTAAGATCAGATGACACATTACTGTAGGTACTTCAAACTTTTAGCTGTAAAAAGGTCACAGTGAATCTCAGTTTCATATACCTGGCAGTATATTTTAGTGGATAATCCCCACATACCTTACATATTGCAGATGTTGTGGATGACTGTCTCAGAATTATTTTTTCCTAGTAGGTGGCAGATTGTTTCATATGTGTTCCATATTCAAATATGGGAAATAAAATCACTGAGGTAAAATAAACTGCTGTTTATCCATTCCAGATTAGTAGGACTGCAAGCATTTGACCAGAGAAATGGACATAAATGTTACAGCAATTAAAGGGTGGGATTCTTATCCACTTGAATTCCCTACACCTATCCACCAGTATGAACACTTTAAAAAGGTCTTTCTAACAGAAGAACTGACCTAAATTTTTTTGGCGGGTTGGACACATTTTGTGGTTTCTTCAGAACAAGATAAGACATAAGACTGATATTGTTCTTTCGGTAAGATGGGGTGCTGATGTTTTGATAGAGCCACTTCTGCACTGCAGCTATGGTATGATAATTGAGATACAGCTTAAAGGAGGGGAGACACTTGTTAAATCATGCTCTGAAGACATGGGATAAAAAAATTATTTTATTTCTTTTAGAGAGGGCTAAAGAATTGGTCTGGGCAAGATGAAAAGCACATAGGGGATCTGTAATTCTGGCTACTTAGGGTTGCCTTGGGCAAGCAGGGACTTACACGTGCACTTTAAATGATCTCACAAAGGCCTCATTGAGTTTGGCTGGAGTTAAGGTACAGTAGCTCAAAGGCAGCTCCTATTTCTGATCTAGTTCTGGTTCCAATCAGAATATTTTTGAACACTTCCAACTCTTTAAGCCCCTAATGTGCTCACATTTTGGTATAATGCAGAGCAGAAAAATAGCGTACATCATGCTGGAAAAAGCACGCATATTGCATGTGTATTTGTATTCATTTTTCAAACTATTTATATTTCCTTTCATCCTGTGAAGGTCTAATGGTTTCATGATGAATACTTGTCCATTCATATGTAGATGTAGGATGCAGATAAAATATGACAGAAATTTCCACAAAGAAGAGATTGTATTTTATGCTGTGACATTTCTATTCTTTTCTTCCCTGAATGTTAGATGCTTTTTAAGCTTAGAATAGATACATTTAATATGGAAGCTTTTGTTTCAGAGGGGAAAGGTGGCTGGTTTTCTAAAGGGATGGGAAAATATTACAATAACAAAGAAAACAAATAAGAATAGTTAGCATTTATAAACTGACTTTCCTCCAAGTGTCTCAAAAGCATATTAAAACCGTAGCTAGGACTGAATCTCTACCCTAAAAACAAGGGTACCTTTTTTCTTCTAAAAACCAAATTCTGGAAGCAAACATGAAAGAGGTGGAAGGGCACAGTAATTACCCAAGTTTTATACTTACAAAATGTCTCTCTGTTTTCTGCATTTATCCTTTAAAATGTCTGACAGATAACACTTGTCTGGAAATTAAAGTTGGTATATTTCCCAGATTGCTTGTAGTTATATGCCCTTATTATGAATAGGTATGGAATTGTAACATATCTAATTACAGTTTCATTACTGAGGCAAAATATATTTTATCCTATTGTCTTTCTGAGCATTTAGTATTTTATGGCTTAGCTACCAGATTATTCCCACTTGGCAAAGGGTTCAATTAGCAGGTCAATGACAATAGAGCTAATGAATGACAATGCAAACCTACCTATTATAACTGGTGCAGAAGGAACTGTGGATGTCTAAAAATCCTAGAGAACTTTAAACTGTGCTTAAATGCATCATTCTAGATAGCCAGGAAGTAAGAATGCTAGTAGAACAAGCCTAGTAAATGGCTGACATCAGTAAATATTGATGTCATGTTGCTTGGGAAATGATATGACATTTAAGTCCTGTGCATCCACAAGAAAATAAAGAGAAACGGAGTAGTCACACTGAAAATCAACTTCGAGAACTGAACTCATCTGCTCAGAAAGATATATTTTCTGAATACTCACTGCAAAACAACTTTGCTTCCAACTACTGAATATTCACTAGGAAGTGCTTGGGGATCACCTATAATAAAGCCAGAATTATCCACAAAAACTGTTTACTGAATTATGCTTAATACCAAATACAGCTAAGAGAACTGCTGCTTGGTTGTTGACAACACACTTATCAGAAAAAAGCTAGATTTTTGGTGATGATGAATTGCTCCATTAATTCCAATAATTAAGTTGCAGTTCTCAGTCCAGCTGGGTCAGGATGGACTGCCCATGAAGAATTCACAACTTCCAACAACAACCAAACCGAAAGAGAGCCGGATCACCCCAAAGACCTTGCAAATAAGAAGGAATATTTTGAGGGGAAGGTCACAGTTTGAAATTCATCTCACTAAACATTTCTCATTAACCTCTTCTGGAGTAAGAAGGGAGATCGTTTTAACCACACAATACCCAGCTGCTGGAAAAAGTATCCAACCCCCTGTATCTACCAGCCAGTGGCAACCCTACACTGTATGAGATTGAGAAGTTTGACTGATGAGTTCTAACTTGGGATATGAAAGCCCAAGGATTTATACCCTGTCTCCTGAACTAACAACCCAGGAGCATCTGGAGGAACACAGACTGTCCTTGTGATTTGGATGTGAAAGCTGAGCTCAACCCCTTTTCAAATGGGCTGCTAATACCCCCAAGTCTGTGTCAATTGGGGTGAGGTGTGTCAGAGCCAAAGCTTTAATAAATGTACACTGGTTTTACACCTAAGCTTACAAAGCCCATGATTTCTGAGACATCCTTTCACATCATGGAAGAGAAATATTAAGCCAAGATAGTAGTAAGACTCTTAGAGCTTCTTTTGTTTCCTTTTAATCCCAAGAAGAGATCATGATGTAAATGCTAAAATCTTCTGTGTCCATTTTTTCAAGTTCATTTGCCTAACAACTCATGTTTACACGAAATGCGTGTTGGATGCCCCAGAGAGTTTTCTGACCTACTTACTAAAATCAGTGCTGAGCATTTGTTTTCCTTAAATGAAACTAGACAAGTTTTCAGGTTTAATGTTTTTTGCTTTGTCCTACAGATAAATAGACAAGGCAGAAAGTAGACTATAATGACAACCTTTGGTTTCCTTTTATTTTCTTTTAAGGCATGACCATTCACAAATGGTCAGCAACAGAAAGTCCTGCTTCCACAAATGTTTAGGCAGCCTAACTTCCTTGGGGTACCATATTGACAAGAGATATGTACATTGCTCTCCCTTATCAGAGTCTCTCTGTGTCAGGATATATTTGTAAGAAGTTGACAGCAGTGACAGCACTGTCCAAATGTCTGGGATGTGGTCTCAAAATCTAGAATTTTGAGGAGTTGGAGTCACTTTTCTTTACCTCTTTCATGTTCCTTTCTAGAAATCAATTTTAGTCACACCTTGAAATTAATTTGAACCAATGCTAAGTCAAAGGTCTCAGCAGAATGAGGCCATGTTCCACTCTCAAAACAATGTAAAAGTACTCTAGTTCCATTCTATTTAAATGTCATGAGTAACCAAATAAGCAAAAAGCACTGAACAGTATATGCTGCTAGTTACAGAGGTGGGAATTTACATGAAAACCAAGTCACAGATAGCAAATCCTCTTTGATGCTCTTCGGCATTGACTTCAATGGAATAATGCTAAGGACCTTGTTCGACTGTCTAACAGACTTTGAACTTTTTTTTAAACTATTTTTTAAGAATATTTTAAGAAGACCTGCCTTAGATATTGAATTAATTATCAGGCTTGTGATAAATAAATCAAGTCCAAAGTTCACAACCTCTCCCTTTCCCATACAATAAGCTAGAACTTACTTTAATTATGCCCCATTACTTGGCAAGAAATCAAATGAATAAACAATAAGTCTAGGCCATGCAGAGACATTTTTCCCATAAATTACCTTTTTTGAAATGTGGTGGAATTTGCTTAGGACTTGCTACAGACCATGCACACAAACATTTCTGCCTAGATCTCTCTAGATTAGTCTAGTTATCCAAGGAATAAAATAAACAGCTTAAATTAGCTAGGTAATATATTTATGCCCGAAGTTACAGTGTCATCTGTTATTGAAGCAATAATACTCTGAAAAAAAAAATCAATATATAATACTAGATTATATATTAATAATACAATATAGACAAAAATAATTATTAAGAATACAATATACAAAATTTAGTAGGCATAAAGGGGGTATGAGCGCCTCTGAAAATATAATTTAGAATCAATTAAAAAAGTGAAATGTACTGTTGTCCCATTTGCTTCTGATGGTGGGGGGAAATGACATATGCATAAGTCAGACTCCAACAGGCATAAGATTATTTCCCCAGGACAATCATTCATGCCTCAAAAAATATGCTATTATTAACTTAATAATTGTGTTAATTTTTAATTTAATTACCATAAAATCTTAAACAAAGGATTTGAACATTTTTTTCTTCCAGTCTTTAACTCCTTTGAATTGGTTTTAAACCTTTTGGGGTTTTTCTCAGCTGCTTATTCAGATTCATCTTTAGAATTCAATACTGACCAGTTTCTTTTAGGTATTTAACATGTGGAGGGTGTAATGTTCAATATCAAATTACCTTATTTAAAGATAGAATATATTGCATAAAACAATATTATTATAAGTTACACTTAGAAAAATACACAGTAATCAAAATATTAGAGTTTAATCACTATATCACTGTGATTCCCACAGATATCCATCTTTTTGATGCTGTGCATATGTGGCTTGAAGCCATTGCTCTCTTCCAAAATTCTTTTGTCTGATTTTATGCTCTGTGTTGTGTGGAGCCACAAAATGACTCTGTGCTTGTGGCCTGGCTGAGTCAGGGAAGTCACATTCTTTCAGTGAACTGAGTTTCACAGGCACATCTCCCTTGGCCATCTCTTCTGAGTCTTCTTCCACCAGTCACAGCCATGAACAACAGAACATTGTTTTCAGTGTTTGGATGAAGCTGAAAATGCCACTAAATACAGCAGTGCCAAAACAGGACTTGAAGAGATTCAAACGTTCAACAAAGTTTAAACATTCCAACAAACATTCATGCAAACTTTGGAAAAAGCACAAAATCTACAGAAGGCAAGAGCTGATAAAATTGTGAAAGACCTCACAGAAAGCAAAATCAGACAGAGTAACAAAGAAATAAATAACTGCAATAATTTAAAATGCACTCTTACACTCCAGGGGATTTTTATCTTTAATAATGGCTTCCAAAATAGCCCTTATGCTCAAGGTTTGAGCTCTAAGATGAGTGGAATTTATGAAAATCAATAAGAAATACAGTTTCTTTCAGCAGTTGAATATTTCAAAGAAGGGAAAGCATTCTGTCTTGTCCTCTTTGAAGTCTCTGCTTAGAAAGGGTGTGCTCATTTCTGAAATGCCAGTGATGTCCCCTGCTCTCTTTAAGACTTGGTAGATGTCAAGGATGCTCCCTCCACACATGGCAGAACTGTTCAACTCTACATGGAGCTGAGCTTTGAAGGAGTAAAACAGGCTTTAAATCACCTCCTTCTGAAGCAAGAGATGTCTTTATTTCTTTGTTATGCTCTTTCAAAGCTGCTTTAAGCAGTGCATTCAGCAGAAACATTGGGTCTTATGGTGGGTAATTTAATTTTTAGCTGAATCTGCCCAATCCAGCACAGCTTCAAAGAGGTCATAATTCCATTCCAAGAGGGATTTTGCATTTTTAAATATACTTCAAAATCAAATGTTTTATTATGGTGTACTTTTTACACCTCTTTTAACACAGCAACACAGCTTTTCCTTAGGGACAGGAAGTTTTTGAGGAAGGGAACTGCAGGCAAGGGAATCATATATGTGTTAAACTAAAAAAGAATCTCAAGTGAGTAATTTCATTTGCACAGTTAGGAAAAAGCAATGATTATGCTGGACTTTTTTATGAAAAAAAAAAGCAAACAAACAACACACTAAATATTTAAATAAATTTTCAGAGTTCTGTTTCCCTGGGTGATCAGCAACTTCTCTGCAGTGCTGAGATCCCTGTTGTATAGACTCAAAGACAAACATGGCTCGATACTAAATATTCCTGAAATAGTGGCTATTAATTCAATATGTTTTTTGAAAGGATAAGGAGTCTTTTTTGAAAGGGTCTCATGATCTCCCTCACTCGTACCCTGATGATTTTAATTAGGCAGATCCTGTTTCATCAGTGAAAAAAAAAATCCAAATATTTTCCAATAATTTTATATTTCAGAGAGCATGTACTGACACCTGGTGCTGAATCCTGAAGCGGGACCATTTAACTCCAATTGATTGGCAAGTCTTCATGGGGTTCTGTGGTTATGGAATTCCTGAAGCAATTACCCTAGGCTACATGCAAGTGCCTCAAAATGCTACAAACAAGGATCCCTGTTTCCTGCTTGTATCTAACTGTCCTGGAAAGCTCCATTTGTAATTGTCCCTATTTTGCCACAGAGCTGCTTGATCTTTGGGAAGTCACTTAAACCTGCCCGCACTGCCAGGAGCTGTGACCCCACTGGAGATTGTTCTTTCCTACATCACACAGCTGAATATGAAATCTGGGAGATATGCAGATGTCACAAGAGTATCCATGTAAAACCAATTGAATGGCTGACTGATAACCTCTGGAGAGCAAGATTCAAAAGTATGGCAGTGGGGGACCAGACACAAACCTGCTCAGACTCAGAACTGGTTTATGTCTCCAGGAATTGAGCCCTCCTGCCTGCTCTTCTTATGACATATGAAGAGATACTCAGTTTTGAGGCAATAGCAACTTTATGGAGCAGTGAATCTTCTCCTTTCCACATTCAGATTTCAGAGAATCATAGGCCCTCCATGGAATAACTGTCATGCAGTAATTTTGGATCCAAGCTAGCTGACTAAACTAAACACTTTTCTATAAATTACTGATGTGTTCATCTTCCCTCTTGTCTGGTTTCCAGTGCTCTATTCTTTCCTTCCTACATCCCTTAAGTCAGTGTTCCCAAGACGACATATTTTCAAAGAACAAAGTATAAATGTTTCAAGCTGGCTTAGCAGAATTTTGTTTTCCAGCTGGTGTTTTCTTCTTCTTTGAACACAAGCATGAAGAAAATGCACATTCACTTTAAACCGTAGGGTTTTTTATCCTGTCCATGTTCCTCTGGGCATGAAGGTTTGTGTTTGGTGTGGTACAAGTAGGGCAGACAAGATGTTCTAAAGATATAACCAAGAAAATGTCTGAAAAGATATCCTACTTGAGATAAATTGTGGAAAATGAAGTTTAAGATAAAATTTAAATACTTTCCCTGAAAGATGATCTGTGTTTCATGGATGTGTCAACTGGTCTAACAAATAAAACCACAGCTCCTTATGAACCTTGCCTCCTCTATAAAAGGAATCACACACAGGTTGGGTGAACTGTGATGGCCAAAACAATAAGGACTGAACTGGGAATTTCCAGACAGAATGAATGGTATTTAACTGCATAAACAAAAGAATTAAGGTTTCAATATTATGGCCCTAACACATTCACATGCTGTGCAACTCAGGGAAAGGAAAATTTTAATGCCTGTTCACCAGTGGAATATAATAGAATACCACCCTCCCTAGTAAAAGGGGTTCATACTGATAACTCATTACAATGTGCAACAGAATGTATCTTAAATCCATCTTCTAAGGATGATAAAACAAAATAATTTTGGAGGATAAAATCACTGTGTTGGAGCCGTTCTTCCTTTCCACGGAGACAGTAGTCAAAAAAATTGACATTAGCAATTGTTTCTTTTTACCCTTCTGCCCCTTGTTTAAATGCCTTTATTATCTTCAAAGTCATCCAACTCTATGCATATTAATTTGTTTTCGCAAAACAGGGATCCAAAGAGGGAATATGTGGTTTTCTTGCACAGAAATGTGTCAAGAAATGCTGAACATCCATGGACAAGGGAAGTAAAGAAAAAAAAAAGAGAATAGAAGTGGCAGAGGGGAGCCAAAGGCTGAGAAAAGAAATGCAATGGAAAGGAAAATTGTGGTGCCTCCGCACAGCAAAGATTAAAGAGAGCTGTCTGACCAGGGGAGCCACACTATATGAGGAGCAGGGGAGCCTAAGCTGTAAGGAGGTATCCAGGTGCTGCAGAAGCTTGTACCTAGGAAAGAAAAGAAGAAGGAAGAAGTGAGTTAGCATAAATATGCCTGGACTCTGGCCATAGATGACTGAGCTGCTAACAAGAAAGTTCTTCTTTCTATTGCCAAGCTTTAGAGGAAAACACTGGGGAAAAGCACTGTGGGGAGGTGAGTACTGAAGCTCTTGCTGTAGGTTGAAGATTGGCAGGAATACAAAGGTAATGCTCAAGAAATGGCTCCCTTGTTAGATGTGAGAGGCAAAGCTTTGGTCTAAAAGATCCTGTCCTCCAAATAGATAAACTTCAATATTTAAGACTGTGTTTAGGTATGCAAATAAAAAGAAACTAAATTGTTTCTGTAAATGGCAGATGTCTGGACAATCCTGGCAATTAGCTTGCATGGGCTTTTGCTAATTTTTTGGTCAAACCATGTCAGCAGCTGTCTGTCTCTAGAGAGAAAAAAGAATAAGCACAGAGCTGAAGTTTCCTCTTGCAACTTCAGGTTCTATGTCTGTCATTAAGACAGGATTTCTGCACTTAAAATTGTGCAATTACACTTGTTTTTTCTTTTTATATAAAACTTGTTTATTTCAGTCCTGAACTGTTTCATCAATCTATTTCCCATGAAGCAAGTTTCAAAACTTGATAAACACTTTGAGTTTGTTTTTGTTTCTAGTTACATAAACACATACATTTTTCTAGTTACATAAATACATACTGTGATGGACTGCTGTTACAGAATGTGGAAAACCCTCACTGCCATCAGTTCTTGTTCTGTAAACATGCAAGAAAATCTTTAGCAACGGAGAGGCCTGCTGATCTCAGTGTTATTCCATCAGTATGTTCACAATATTGCCTGCTTACAGAGAAAGCTGTATGCATTTATCATCTTTGCTCTCCCACTTCCTGTGGTATTCAGCGGGCTGTTGATAACAACTGATAGCAAATTGAGAATGGAAAAGGATATGTGCAGACTTAATATAGATCCTTGGAATAATATCATTATAGGCATGTTATTGATTTTCCTCCTGCTTTGAATGCTTCAGTGTTTTGTACACTGTTGCAGAGAGATAATGGATTTTAAGGGGTGGATGTCAAAATTGCATTCATATGCTTGGCCAAATTATAGCTCTGAGACAATGAAGCAGACAACAGTTATTAGGCAGACTCGGAGAAGATTAAAAATCCTGTAGACTCCAGTGATGACAGCTGTGTCATGGTTCTTTATTCTTTAGCCTGAGATCTGGGGCTCACAGCTTACTTGCTTTGCAGGGATTGAACTGAGACTTAAATTGAAGAGGCTGAACAACAAAGGAAGTGCTAACATGGGAAATGAAACGTGTAAATGTCTTCACCCTCACCTCTGACTTTAAGGAATTTGTATAATAAAAGGTGTCAATATTGGTTTAGTTTTATTGAGAAGTTGGTAGCAAAATAAAAATCTTGACACGTTTTAGTCTAGAACAATTGACAGACATCAAGTTTTGATTAAGGTTTGAAGGACTTCTGATTTTTTGTGGTTTTTTGCAAGAACCACCAATTGTGTTTTTGCTAGCACTGAACTGCCTCAGCTGCCTTGAACAGAAGAGCAGGCCTTCCCTTATTGTTTCAGCCTTCTAGAACTGTTAGAAACTAACAGTAATTACTAACACTGTAATACAAAATAGGCTTGTTTAAAGCCAGGCTCGGGTAAGATGCAAAAGAGAAGCGTCTGACAACTTTTCTCCTACCTGACCACAGTTCTGTGGACACCAGCAAGGATCTCTGTTTAAGAATCCTTTTTGTAGCCATATAGTTACAATATGGGATGTTTTGAAGGGTAATTCCCACCCAGCAGTGCCACAAAGGAAAAAACATCTGTGATGGAGGGTCATTTTTATATTTCCCTTGCAGAATCAGTTTGCATAAGTGGGTGTTCATGCATGGATCTACAGGAAATGTGAACCCAGGCCTTTGGGTGAGAATTATATACTGCAGAAATCTTCTGCTTCCCCTGTTGTACAGATGACTTGTCTGTATAGTACTTTTCACCAGGTTCCTGAGAAAGCCATTAGGAAATCCACAAGCTATTAAAAAAACAGCTTTAGTTATGAGTTAGAACATATCCAAATCCTTCTTTCCTCATCAATATGGCTACACAGTCAGACCCCCAGAAAGAAGAGCTCGGCTAAATTTGGGCTGTGCACTGAAAAAGGAAATAGGGAGACAAAACACTCTAGAAGTTTCTTAGAAGGAGCTGGTGCTTGGAAGTGCACCTGGTGCAGTGTGAGCCTAGAGCCCACTAAGCCTGGCTTGCTCAGTGGCCTAAAGGCTGTCACATCAGGTCAGGTTGTGGCAGGATGGCATTGCCCCCCCCTCCCCCCAGAGCAGCCACTGTGTATGAATGGGTTAACTTTACAGTTTTTGGGCTTCATTTTCAGGAAACTATAAATTCATTTTCTCCAGAAACCTTAAAACAGTCCTTCACTGTAGGCTTAGGGTAGAGTGTTTTCTGTCCTTTGTGCAGCTTTTATTGAACAAGTGTCCTAGCAAAGCAAAAAGAGCTTGTGTGGGTAATTACTTGAAAATGCAGAAATTTCTAGAACATGGAAACAATTAGTTATTATGTTCATTGCATTTAATTGTTAGATTCTGGTGCCTGAGAACATTCTCCTGCTTAACCATGTGTGCAAATGAAATTTTAATTTAATTTGTTTAATTTCATTCTGTACATAGATGGTGTTTAGTAAATGTATTAGGATTCTTTTTATACTTTGTACTCTTTGCTAAAAAAGTGATAGATTAGTTAGCCATTCTGAATAAGCAATTTGTCAAGCCTGTAAGCCATATAAAACTAAGTGCATATATAATTTATTGCCTACTCTAGTAGTAGAAATAATGTACATTTGGCAAATTCTAATTAAAATAATCAAGAGATTAATCATTTGATAGAAATTTATTTATCAGAATTAATCCTCTTTAAAATGTCTTTTAAACTCAGAATACTGCTAACCTGCAACTTAGTAAATTAGAATTTTTTTCTTTTTTAATCAGCAATTTAATAAAAATGTAGCAAAACAGTAACATATATTTAAAATGTATTTTATAATACTTCCTGATGTTACATATGAAGAATCATTAAGAAGATTTTTTCTCAGCTGAAGTTATCAGAGCAATTTCTTATATTATATTTTGGATTTAATGTAAGGTACATTTTATGAAATTTTTTCTTGGTAAGAATTTTCATATGGAAAATATCTGCAGCATAACTTTCAGTCCAGACTACTTTTCATCAGATGGAATTCATCTTGTTTGTCAAAGCCTAATTTACATGCATATACAAATGTAGACAGAAAATGAGTTTATTTGGAGGCTAATTGACACCAAATATTGTGAACTTTACAACACACAGGTTGAGAGGCTTTCAATCCAGTTATAGTACTTATCCTTAAAAAGACATAACTTGAAAAATGAGCATTTTTTAACTTTAAATTTTGATTACCCAAATTACCAGGACCACAGGAGAACAGAATATGAAAACTACATTTGCGGCAATTATTGAAGTATTTTGATTGTGCATTGCAGGAGGGAATCACTCTTTCAAGTTACTCATAAACCTTTCCTTTTAGAAAGCTGCTAAATGACATGGATCTGAACATGCCACTGAGTTTTGTTGTGTTCAAGTTGTGTTCTAAGCCAAGAGAAGCCAGTATTTTAATTAAAACTAGAAAAGTTTTGATCTCATGAGAACTTTATCATCCAAAAAACTGAACTCAAACTGAACTCCTGTTAGACTGCCTTAACTGATTATTGATTGCAAGATCCTTATGATTTTGGATTAAATATACCAGATAATCTCAAATACTGTAAATTAAGAAATGTTTTGCGATAATACATGTCTCTGCAACACAAGCAACATGTGTAGCATGTTGCAACACCATAAAAAGAACATTCTTTTTACAATTGCCCTCTCCTCACTTCCTTTATCAGTAAATGCATAATTAAATTGATCTAGGAAAACTTAGTAACATTGGGGCTTTTCTTTATCCAGATCTGGGAGAGGCAAAGAAATTTTTTTCCTTTAAATCAGCTACTAAAGAAGTTACAAGCATATCAACTATGGTGCCTGAAAAAAATACTGCTGCAATAAATTATAGAATAGAATTTCAACAGACATTACAGATATTTGCAGATGCTGCTCTGAAAATAAACAATTTTCAAGTACACAGGTTTTCCATTTAAGGACAGGTAAAAAAAACATTTGCAAGTAAATTAAACTATACCTAGGGTATTTTTAATAAATCAAATGTTGAAATGGAAACCACTGAGACACCTGCAACTGCTTGCCAAGTTTGAAACTTGGGGGAAAAAAACCCTTGAACACTAAGAGCTTTTTTAAAAAATAAAGATGCATACACTGTTTTCCAAAATCCTTACAAGGGATCTGAGTCCCATATCAAATGTAAATGAAAGCATCAACTGCAAGAATTCAATGTGACATTAATTTTGAACATGCTCAGCCAAGACAACGTTTAAACAAAGATTTCTACTGTATTAATTATGATCCTTGCAAATGAGTGCTAAACTCTGCATTCTGATTACTGCAGAGAGATGTACCAGCCATTCTCAGGGCAAGGGTGGCTAAGCATCTGCCTATCTGAATAGACAGGTATCTAAACCTCCTTGGAATGCAAAACCAGACCAAAAAAAAAAAAATCTTATCTTTTTTCCTCTTTCCCGTGCAGCCAAAAGTACCCTGAGAGATCTGCTTCTAATAGTACACCATGTGTAGAGAAATCATCCTGTAAAAGTTGACCGTGCTTGTGATTTATCCAAAGCAGAAAGGAAGTGTGTGTGGAAGCTGGACACCTGTCTACTGTGACCAACACGGATCTGTACACAGACACAACATTTTGTATTTTGAAATGAAATGTATAATCTCTCTCACATGGAGTTATCTAATGTTTTATTTGATATTAAGAAAATATCAGTGTATATCTAGATGAATCCCGATTTAGCTAAGTGTGTTTTTTCATTGTTGAAAAATAGATTTTATTAGAGTTATATATTTTGGTTTCTTCTTACTATGCTTTCAGCTTTTCCAGCAAGAAAACTCCATCTGTGTAATGGATAACTAGGAGATTATTTTAAATCTCAAGCATGGTGATCTGTCTTGAAATATTTGGACTATTTTAATCCTTAATAGCCTATATGTGCCACATGTTAATATAGTAACATTTGAAATTTAATTCAGTGTGATTTTTCACCTAGAGGCCTGAGTTGACATCTGTATTTGTGTCTGAAGCAATTTCATAAGTACTACAAACTACCTTCATGAATGGGTTTTTTTTATGTTTTTAACTGCATCATATGTTTGGACATGAGTGAGGACAGCTGCACTTTCCTTTTTTCAGGAGTTTTTTTTCAATAAGGTTTTATACTGAAAATAGGTGTGCAAATAAAAAATGTTGAGATTTATAGAGGTGGTGAATCTTCTATTGGTCCCACATCAAAGGCTTTATTTAGTAGCTGTTAGTGATGAAATAAAGACACTTGGACTTCGGTGCCAAAGTACAGATTTCCCTTGGTGACAACCTAACTTACACAAGTGGGAACATTTTGGCCCAAGTTTCAAACCCTTTTTTTTCCCCCCTTTTCTTCTAAGATGTGATATCATGGAATCAGAGTCTGTCATTCCCATCACCTCATGGTAGTTCTGCAGTCAGGCTGTGACAGTTCAGATTTAGTGTCTGTATGAATTATATTAAGCAGCTTAAGGAAACTTAAGCAAGTAAACTTGTTACTTCACCAGTAATGAATACATGATCTTTTGGGGACCTGAATGCTTGTTTTTCTTGTATATTTCTGTATTCTCTGTCAAAATAGTCTACCATTCATATTCTGTGTCTTAGCATTTTTTGCCATCAGTACAAAATATGCAATTTAACTCCACTGGCCCTTTTTTTCACAAACTCTATAGGGCTAATAGAAAAGGGCATGCTCCAGTGAGTTGTTTCTTAAACTTCAGGTCTAGTATTTGAGAAAATATATCTATATGATCTATATCTATATATTACTTTTTTCCCCACAAACTTCCTGAGGGACTATTGCCTTCTGTGTTCATTGCCTTTAAGCTTTTAAGTGCCTACACTTGGTGGTGAATTCATAATTTTCCTCTCTTTAAATGTAGTCCCCAAACTCTTGCAAGTTCTTACAAACTGCAAAATATTTCTGTGCTTTTGGCAAATTTAGTCCAAGTACAAAGGTGATTGTAACTCACAGAGGCTGCTCTGTTGTGACCACCTTCTTTTTATTCAGGTAACTAATTGCCAGTAAGCTGCTCCACTGACACCCTGACCCTTTAATCAGCTTTGTGTCTGCACACCAGGAGTGTTTTCCCATGTTTTGGATTATGAATTAAAAGATATTATCACTTGCATACAGAAAAGCCTGGAGTATCAAGTGTGGCTTGTTTCTCCACCCACCCTTGGTGCATGTTGTGTGTGCTCGAGCAAGGACTCGTTTGTGTGTAACAAGGAAACAGGGTGTCCATAAACAGTCCATACACTGGGGCTGTATTTTCAGATATTTTTATGGCTATGTAAATTTGGAACACATTGAAGTCTGATAAAACTCATGATTGTCAGATATTATGTAAATACTGGATGGATAAAAATATTCCTTTTATCATTCTGTGCAGTGTTTTATCCTCCATTGTAATAAAGGTAACAATGCTTGCCTTAAAAAGGTCCATTGATTTATTATTTTTTGTGGCTCCTTTGATGGAAATCAGTGTTGTTTGTAATTTTACACAGTCTAAATAATAGAAGTTATGAGTTACTGGGAGACTTGCCCTTTTATTTAGAATAATACTTTTGTGTTGAACTTATTGCTTATGCTTCATTTTCTTCCCTGTCCCTAGATTAATTTTACTTGAAAAAAAAAAAAAAAGAAAACCAAAAACCAAAGAAGCCACACAATAACTTTCTGCTGTACTCTGGTTGTTCATTTTTTACATTAGTATTTGAAGTAAAACTGCCTATGTGTTTTTTTAAGATTATTTTTACACATAAACACCTTCATAAACTTTCCCAGTATTTCTTCCTCAGGCACAGTTTCTGATATCTCTGTGCTAGCCAAACTCAGGTTCAACATTTATTTGTCCCAACCAATTACTGTCTGAACCATTGGTCTGAACATCTGCTCCAGCTGAAAGGTACCCATGAGAGCTTAAGCAAAAGAAACCATGTTAGATGTCAAAACGAAGTTTTTAGGTGAAAGTTCTATTCAATTTTATAAAAATCTATCTCTCTTTTTTTTGTGGTATTTTTTTACACCTATTTCTGATTCACACATTCACATGGCCACATTTTCATTGCAGATGCTTGAAAGAATTTTTTTAAGATATCCATCTGGCTGGGCAGGAAAGTTCTAGCAAATTAATTGCTCAGGAGGTAATCTGTTGAAAACTGTAGTTGAAACCTTACACCCAGATATCATGGATGAAGCTGTGCCTTCTCTTGTAACAGAGAAGTAGCAATATATTCATTGATATAAAACAGTGATTTAACAAAGTTTGGTAGTTCATGTGGCAGGGGTTTAACAAGGTCCAGTGGCAAGGTACACTTGATGATTTACTGCATAAAGGACAGAGTCAGATAAAACTGCAAGGGACACCCTCCACTGAGTCATGAGTTTCACAAAGGACTTCCTTGCTTTTTAAACTCCCTTCTGAGGAGAATTTGGGTGCAGCTGGATCCAGAATTAGTCTGAGACTTGGTCAAAAGTTTGTGTCTAAAGGATTATGTGTCTACAATCCACCCTATTTTGTATCACTTATCTAAGATTTCAAAGTTTAACATGCTTTATTCAAATCTGTTGCAAGGAATTGCGCTGCCTCAAGGAGTAATTTTGAGAGGCTCCCCCAGTCAAGGGGAGATCCTGATGTGCATGGAGAGTCCTCCTGCCATGCTGGAGAGTTCACCAGGCTGTTCCCTATTTATGGAGTAAGATGATTGACTTATAGTCATATTTGGACACCAGCTGTACATTGGGTACATGTTTAAGCTCAAGAGACTTGGAGAGGTCTCTGGGGAGACCTTGTGACCTTTCCAGGCTCAAAGGGAGCCTATAAGAAGGATGAGGACAAATAAATAAAAAAAATTTAAAATTAATAAAATTGTCTATAATAGCTGCCAGTAAAGCANTATGGAGTAAGATGATTGACTTATAGTCATATTTGGACACCAGCTGTACATTGGGTACATGTTTAAGCTCAAGAGACTTGGAGAGGTCTCTGGGGAGACCTTGTGACCTTTCCAGGCTCAAAGGGAGCCTATAAGAAGGATGAGGACAAATAAATAAAAAAAATTTAAAATTAATAAAATTGTCTATAATAGCTGCCAGTAAAGCAGGGAAAATACAAGGGAAAAGCCAGCTTTGACCAGTCATCATGAAAATACATTCCTGAAATGAATGACAGAGGCATTCTATTTTTCAAAGCACTTCTTTCTATGCAAGTTCAGCAATAAACAGTGTGCTGGATCTGTAGCTGATGTGCATTGAGTTATTTCTGTTGAAGTCAGTGATTTACAGAGCTGAGGATATAAGCCAGTATTGTTATAGCACAGCTATTTGAGACTTGGCATGTTAACAAGATGCCATCTTAAATGAGGTGTGTCAATAGGAGAGTTAATATTTAAAATATGGAAACATTTGCTTGTTGTCTCACATATGGAGATCTGGCTACAGGGGAAATTGTTCTCCTATTTATAAAATGGTGATTACTTAAGTAATGGTTTAATTTGGCAGATCCCAGACTCCAATCCTGAGGACTGCAGCTTCAGAGGGCAGCTTGGGATAGCTTGATTTAGTAGGGATGGTTGGCTGCCTTGCATTTCCCCCATAATAAAACAGGGGATGGCTTGCTGAGCTACTTTATCTTAAGAAGAATGAAATTGTCTGTTTTGGCTAGAGCAGGTCACCAGATGCTTTCCCTCTTTCTTTCTCATATGTTGATTAAACCTTATGTGCCATTGGCAGATAGGAACTCTGGGCTGCCTTGAGGGGGCATCTGTAGTGTGCTCCTTTTACCAAATCCATTTTGGTTAGAGATCAAAAACCTGCCTGCTCTAGCAGATGAATATGCAGGTCTTTTATTTCAGCCTGTGTCTCCAGCCTCTAAGCTGCTGCAGAACAGGCACCAGTAAGGCAAGGACAATGAGAGGCACGGTGCTGCCATGTGCTGCAGCATCTTCCCTCAAAAGGGCTTCTCAGGATGTATGGGAGAACAGTACTGAAGTTGTTCTTGCCAGTGCTCGAGTGTTCAGCTGCTCCAGGCTGGACATTGACATGCTGTTGCTGAGTAGTACTCATCAAGGGATGATTACTTCATATGAACCAGTCATCCTGCTTAATCAAAGAACTTAAAAAATTAATTAAAAGCAGTAATTTCATTTGATTTCTTTTTTTTTCCTTCTGTTGCACCCTGGAGATCTAAGTTTGCTTGTGGTTGTTTTGATTTAAGAACTTCCTCTGGAAATAAAATCTGGGATTTTCTTCCTTTGCATGGCTATGGGATTGCCATAGTCTAAATGAAAGTATAATGTTGAGAGAGACTGGTGTCATAAATCTCCAGGGCAGCCTGCTGAAGTTGATACTGAAAATGCAATAATTGTATAAATCATAGTTGGAATATCTCAATATCTCAAGTTGGAAGTGACCAGTAAGAATCTTTGAGTTCATGTCCCAGATAAAACTTGGATTTCCTGGGCAGCCTTCTACTGGAAGACTTTCTGTGAAGGGACTAGCTGAGAAAACAGTGCCAGACTGTCTTTGAAGCCACTTTATCGCCTCAGTCTGGTCTCAGGAATTCATAAGCTGACCCCTGTGCCCCACAGACACAGTACTTTCCTGTTTCCTATAGATTTATTGTTTTATCTTTGTTTAACACAAAATATATGTCATTGCCTGGTTGCTATTTTTATATAAAATGTGACATTTTATCTCATGCCTCAGTTCTCTCTCCTCTGTTGTATATCCATTCTAAAGGGTGTAAACAAATCTATATTTCTTAATTTGCCTACTCCTGCTACTTAGAAAAGAAAAACCCAAACAAACAGAAGTAACACATTTAACCTACTTTTTAATGCCATGTTTTGAAAGGTGAGTATTCTGATTCATAAGAGATTTAATTATTGTTTTCTGAGTTAAAAAAAAGGCAATCCTTTTCCGGGTAGATGCTTCTCCTATTTTATATAGGAATTTTACACTGTATTCACAAGGAAGAATTTATAAATTTCATATTTTTTAACTGGCAATGCACAGAGGAGTAGATGAAAGGGTGCAGAGGTGGAGGGACAGGCTCATGGATCTTAAAAATTTTAGTTGCCAACCATTCTCCTGATCTACAAATCCTGATTATATAAGTTCAGGATGGTATAAGAATTTACTCAGGGAAGTTTTTATTATGCAGGCCCCAACACCTCCTGAAGCTGTCAAGTGTCTCTTTAGTTGGACGTCCCAAACTTTAGAGTACTGAATTGAAGGTTTTGTAAAGATTCAGGGAAGTGTTGTGATGTTTTGTTGCAATGTTTTACTTGTTCTCTGCCAAAGGTGATGGATCAGCTAGAAATAATATGTAAAAGTGTTGATGGAGAAGCTTTATATGAGGAACTGAGGGAAATGTACAGGAATTAGAATACCTGTAGATTGAAATAAAATAGATTGAAGATTTTCAATGGCACTGGAGATTCATTCATTTTCTAGTTGAGGGAAATGTAGGTTAAAAAAATTAATAATAGTAGAAATTTTTTTCATAGTGTGAAGCACCAATAATGCTGTAAATAAAGAGAAATTGCTATCCTAAACTCATATTTTTGAACACAACTTTCTCCACTAAAATGACAATCACAAACATTACTGATAACTTTCTTTTGGTCAAAATTTTTTTGTTATTCAGTAGATTTCATTACATAAAACTTCTATTTCTTTTAAGTCTATTTTCTCTCATACTTTGAGCTTTTACACTTCTTTTAGATGCAAATATTTGCTTTGGGGAGGAGGTTTTTTGATGTGTTTTATTTAAAAAATTTTTTGCTTTGTTTGTTCTTGGTTGCTGCTGCTACTTCATAATATCTGGTGAATTTCTGCAATGTCTGAGAATGCATGCTGGTAGAAGTAGCAAGTAGTTTTTTAATTAATCCCAAAGTCTTCTCACTCAGTATGCAGTCACTGCAGTTCCATCTCTCCAGATATTTTTCTACTTTAACACGTTTTTGACATGAAATTTTCTTAGGAAATAAAGTTTCTTCCACCAATATGAATTATTCTGCAAATTAACAACCAGCAAAGAAGGTTTCTCCTTCATTATGCTATGCCATTGGACACTTCAACTTTTAAGTTAATTATAAAATAAACTGCAAAGATGTAGCTCTGAAAAGTACTAATTTAGGCTGGGAAAATTCTAGGTAGGGTTTTTTTCTGTCTTAGGATGTAAAGATTACTTGTTTACATCTTTTGCTGTTATCTGTTATATCTTTATAGACCTCAAAAAGCATAGAAAAAAGCTCAAAAGCAAATAACATTCAGAAACTTAGAATCAGTGTTTTATTCTGCTCTGTGAACCAGGGGCTATTTCTGTATTTTACAGTAAATGATTGATCAGTGAAAACAGTCCCTGAGCAAGGACTCTGAATGTGACACTCTCCATTTTCCCCAGCTCCCTGGGTGTCTAGCTACCAAATTCAAGGTTTGGGATACTGTTGCAGTTTGGTCTCAAATAAACTAATTTCTTAAACCTTTTTTTAATTCTTTCTATGGTTAAGTTGCTTTGATGCCCTTGCCATAAAAGCAAAAAAACCCACGCAAAACCACCTCCTTTTGATTAGGGTGAACTCTGAGAAAACACTTCTCTTTCTTATTGCAGCAACAAGAATTTAATGGTTTTTTTTTTTGACAACTTAGAAGTCTCTTGACTAGAGAGAGGATTTGCCAGAGAAACAAAAACATGCAGAAGTTATTTGCATAGTCTTGCCTTGGGAGCATGGCTCATGAGGTAGCACTGTTTGAATTAAGCCCCACTAGGTGTGAAACCTCTGTTGCTAAACTGCTTGTTATTCCTCTGCAGCAAACATCACCATTCAGCATCTCAGTCTCCCCATCTGTAAAATAGAGTGCTGATATTTATAAAGTAATTTGAGTACTCTCAGTGAAAAAATGCAGATGCACTTAAGCAGCAAATAGTATAAGAATACCTTCCTGTAATTTCGTGCTTCATTGGGTTCAGCTTTATACCAACATTCAACTGGAATATTCATTTCAAAATGAAAGATTAAATCTAATGGTTCTGATTATGAAAATATCTTGCTACCAGAAGCAGCGTCTTTCTGTACACGTTTGCTTCCAGAAATGTTTCCATCAGTGTGTTGTGAGATTTTACTGCTCTGTTTTTCTGTTACCCAGTCAATGATCAGTGTGTCCTAATGCTTCGCCAAGTTATTTTGAATGAAATTTTTCTTCATAACAGGAGCCCCGTGTCATGAGAAAGGGAGGATTTCCTCAAACCCTCTGTGTTTGATGGTCTATCAGTGCCTCAGGAAAGCTGAGACCCCAGTCCCCGACCAGTCTGTCTGTGTTCCCTCATGGGGACTCTGCACAGAGCAGCCCAGGGGTGTAAAATTCTCTCCCAGATGTGCAGTCAATAAAATAAAGATCACATGCTCAGTGAGGGTATCTTTGGGATGCAGGTGTGAGTTAGTTATGACAATGACAATATAATGAGCAAAGTTCACCTGAGGAGAGTGATTTCACCACAGCTGCTGGTTCAGCAGCAGGACATCACCTCTCTCTCTTGGCTGGCAGATGCTATGTGGTTTATCACCTACCTGGGAACATCAAGTTCCCATTCCTGCAGGGATTGCCACAGAGTCTGGCCACGGTGTCTTCATTCCATCTCACCCTTTCCTTCATCTCCCTTAGCATGTATTGTGTGGGGAGTGTCACCAAGGTTTAGGGCACTGCATTTAGCCACTGCATTTCACCTTAGAATTCCCTTACTATTATAACTTCTGTCGGAATGTGAATTTAACTTCCCAGTTTTCTCTAATTTTACCCCCTGTCATTTTCCCACACCCTCCTTGTGCCTGCTTGCTTATAGATTTAAACAACGCAAACCTTACTCCGTATAATAAAAACAGATTTTATTTGTTGTCATATAAGTTACTGCAAGACAGGAGTGTTCATAATTTTTTAGCTTTTTTTTTTTCCTGGAGAGTAATGAAAGAAGCAATTATTTTATAAAGCCAGTTGCTGAAGGTAGATGGTAACAGCTCCCTACTGAGCAGTTCTGTCTTTACATTTGCCAGGTGAGTTCCTACAAATTTCAACTGAAGTACTGGAATGAACCACTTTTCTGAAGTAATTTTATAACAGGAAGACTCAGAGCTACTCACTGTGATTTTTGGTACTTATTTGAACATGTACTGAACATATCTACCACATATGACATTGCTGTGTCTTCTGCTAAAGACAAAAAAGGAGCAGCCTTCAATACCAGCTACATGGCAGGGTTAAAGGGCCAACTTCTGTAGATTCATTGTTCTTTTTGCAGTGTTCCTCACAGGAATGAAAAAGATCCCTGTATTCTCTGCAGAGAGGATAACTCCCCCTTAGGATGTTAAGCAGTTTTATGCAGCCCAGTGAAATTTTTACTGCTGAATATTCAGTAAGTTATTTACAACCAGTGGGACACTTCAAACATAGGATTTTTTCCAGAATAAATTCCTTTAAATGTCACTTGGTGGCTATGTCCATTAATGTTTTTCTTAAGCAGAGATTGGTTTTATGCTGGACAAAGTGCATATTACAGCTCTGCTGGGAGTGTAAAGGACAGGTCCCATGTATGATTTAGTTTTGCCTAAGCAGAATTTGTTAGAAGAAAAGCAAACAAAAAGGCATAAAATATGTCTCAGTTGTGCTGATGCAACATGTTGGCAAATAGGGCATCAGGAGTGTAATAATATTCATATCCTTATAGTTCTATTTTATTCTGGTTTATTGCATAGGCTTTATTGTAATGGTGTGCTGCTGGCATTACAGCATGTTTTCTTTTTATTTCTTCCATGTGATCTGAATATAGTAAAGAAGTGAAAACTGGTCTACTTTTTCCCAGACAAGTACTTTATATATAATGTGAGAGGGAGTAGACAAGCCCAAAATTGAGATTTATTCTTTTTTATGGAAACTTTCAGAAAATTATGCTGATTCCTTATAAATATTTGCATCCAAATCCCTTCAATTAAGTGCATAGAAAATTACCCTACCATTTTAGTAGGTTTAGTCTAACCCAAAGTCATTGCTACTGGTCTTTGTTTTGCAGGCAAAATCAAGGGGAAAGCAAGACAAAAGAAAACTATGTTGAACTTTAACACAGTGACTTGGAATCATTTTCCATTGTGCCTAAGATGTGTTGTCTGTAATTGGCCCAGATGGCACTGTCTCTATTAAGCAGCTTTTCATAAACTGATAACACAGTGGGCTACAAATTCCAGCTGTGCTGCTTTGATTGTGTTTAGTGAACTGCTAGGGCCTGGTGCTACCGATATATTACACACAAGAACTGTTCTCTCACACTATATCCTGGTTTTCCAGTTTTGTTTCTCCCAATATGCAAACAAGGTATTTGCCACTGTAAGGGGAATGTTTCATGTGTTCTTTCTCTCTGTAAGGATCTGGTCCCTGCATAATTTTTATCATTTTCTTCTATATTTTTGGCAGCTATTAAGCTGAAGTCTCTGTGATACCCTGTAGCTTTAATGCAATAATATTTGGTCAGTAATATGGTGACTTTGTTATAATGGCTGCACTCAGTGCCTCCCCTTTTTCGTCTTCTGTGATCTCCTGCTCCTATTTCAGAATCCCCTTGCTTCATGTTTCTCTGAACCCCTTTGCATTGTATTGGCTGAGCAAATCAGTTCTCTGAAAGGCACGTTGCTTATGTGAAAATATGCTGCACCTAGTTGTGATCTCTCTGTTACAGCAGCACAGTTTTGCTAGGCTGGATGCATTTCCATTGCTGTAACGATCCCTTATCCTTGTGTGACTTTGTGTCAGCTTGTGTGAGCATCTTTGTGCTCCTGTAGCCACACGTACGTGTGGACTGGGCCGCAGAATTCTGACAGTTCCACTGTAGTCAAGCCAGCACAATTTGTGTTGGCAGGAAAGCTCTGAGGGAGTTTAATGCGCGCTTAAATGCAAATCTTTTCAGAGCTGATAGTGTTGCTCTGTGGTAGCTGTGTTCATCTGCTCTGTCAGTGCTGGAGTGCAAACATTCTTTGCTGCCTTGTGCTTTTGTGTGGTGAGGTAATTGCTGCTCTGCCTTGGTGTTGCTACCCTTTTCACATCCCTTTAACAGCAGAACACGGGGGAAGAGCAAATCTGACTTGCTGCACGCACCTTTCTTCATTCTTAGGCAGTTCATTATTTGTGGGTGGCAGATGCTACGCAGCTACTTTAGGGAATGACATGCATGGTAAGCAGAGCCACTGTGGAATTTTTTAATGAGGAGGTCTTATGAGCTCTAATTCAGTATGAATCACTTCTGCTTTGGATCCTGCACTGTGCTTTTGTGTGCCTGCCACCTACCATGGAGCCCCAGCAGCATCCAGGAGCTCCAGCGGAATTGAAAGCTCTCTGCAGGGAGACTTGGAAGTGCACATAAGTCACTGCACTCAGGAAATTAAAATCTTAGTTGACAATACAAAGGAATGAACGATGTTTGTTTCAATTTATGTACTGGGGACTGGTGTTTGAAGAGGAAAATATATCCAAAAATGACACTTAGGAGCACATGTTTTCTTCAGCACAGGCATAGGTTGACTACCAAAGTGGGGCTGGTCAGAAAAGGTCTATTGGAATAAATGGACCTAACATGATACAAAAGTTTTGAGTTCACTTTTATTTGGGTTAAACTAAAAATTTTTATGGCTGGATGTGGCTAGCACAGAAGAGGAGGGTAAAGTAAGGGAGGAAGCCTTCCCTGCTGCTGGATAGGGAATGGCACTACCCTGGGAGACTTAGATAGCCCTGAGTATGACACCATGAGATGTTAATTCCTATATTACCTTTATTTATATGCTCAGGTGGATGCTTAGGCACAAAAGTTGCTTTTTGGTGGGTGAAATATTTTTTTCTTAAATAAAACCTGCTTCTGTTCTATTTCATCTGCTTTTACATGTTTTTGGATTTTGAAAAATAGCTTATGAAAAGATTAGAAAATGAAACTGAAAAATTAATCTGCTTTCCAAAACAAGCTAAATTTGATGAGTTAAGATTCTGTGTAACATATAGAATTGACATTCTATTCAGTAAAAAATATTCAGTTTTTATTTTGAAATGGAATAATGTTTTTCTATGGAGAATTCATATCAAATGCAGGAATTTATTATCTCTGATGCAGATCCTTAGAGCATAATTTCTGAATTTCTTCTACATTTTCATTTTGATTTAGCTGCAGAGTCTTGAAGATTCGTCAATCAGTGACCTTTGATAGTCGGATGTGCTCCTGTGGATATTGGGCACTCTGGGATATATTGCTTGCAAAGTATTTGTTATTAACATTAGCATGTTCCATCAAGTCTTCATAAATGATGTTTCAAGTGATAACTTGTTCTACTTGACAAGCTTATAACTCCTCTTATAATCAATGCGTTAGTTTAGGACTAAATTAATAAAGAAGTAAATTTCCTGGTGGTTATTTATGTTAAAGCTTTTTATATTTACAATGAAATAGAGAATTAGAAAGTGGTGAGAAGGTGCTGACAGTGCTACCTTGGAATAAAGTTTCTCTTGGCCCCTAATTTATGTAATGCTCATATATGTGTGTACTCATTTTGTACTTTTGTGATAGCTGTATTCTGTTACTCTGAGCAGTGTTTCTGTCACTGTTCTTATTAAGTATAAACTTCCTTAAGGATACCTTGAAAAATGGAATCAGACCTCAGTAGTGTCACATAACCATATCTAATACTTCAGTATTTATTGCTCAGTTTGCAAATGTCTAAAACCAGGTTATAAATGTACTACAAGCAGGGTTGTTCTTACTCAGGGAGTAAGGTGGTCTTGTCTAACATAAGGAAAGCTCTGTGTACTTTTTACTGGTGTTCAAAGTCCAGTCCTCTTTACAGCTGCTATGAAAACCAATAGAATGTTTAGTGAGGATTAGCAAAGGTATAATGATTTCTCTGTGTGTCTATACACTGCTCTGTGAAGTATGAACCCTGGATACTTCATAGCCATTTGAACTTTTTTAAGCTTTTTGGTACCATTCTTTCACAGTCTTTGCATAGCAAGCTGTTTTTAGGAGCTGAAGTTCACAGTCAGGTTCCTTGGAAAACTTCAAATGTGTCATAATTCCTGAGCCTGGAGCATGCGTAACATTCTAGGGTTTTAGTTCTAGCAGCTGGCCTGCAAAAAGACAGAGGAAAGAAAACATTTTTAGAAGTGGAGTGGTACTGTTCCCACATACTGTCATTTGCGGTTATGTTACTTTATATTTGTAAAATATTTTTTGATAGAATCTGCACTAATTTATTTTATAATCTAGATGGTTCAGGAAAAAAATCAAGTTCAGGATAGTAAGGTTGTTGCAGTTGCTGTGATGTGGGAATAAAAGCAAGATGAAGCTCTGTTAGAAGAGCAGTATTTGATATGATTGCAGGGAAAGCAGACAAGCTTTTGAGCACACAAATCCTTTTTTTTAGCGAAGAGAAAAGCAAAAGTTTAAGCAAATTATGATGGGAACCATTGCTCTGATTTTACAGTCCAGTTTTTCCTGGCCTTTACTTGGTAAGCAGTGTTTAGGTTTGTTTCCTTTTTCGGGTAACCAACGATTTGCCATTTTTTCTCTTGTTTTAATCATAGCATTTGGTAGCATCCATTCTTTTGTCCATGAGGATTTTGGCCTTTCAATAATCTGTCTGCACTAAAGCTAAGTGTTAGGTGTCTTACTCCAAAACTGCAAGTTTAAAATAGCAGTGTTATCATTTCACTAAATCCCCAATAGTCTAAGGATATAAATCAGGAAAACTGAGGAGAGGTGGTATAAAATACCTTGAAAAGCCAATTTTAGAACATGAATTCATAACAAAGATACTAAAACTGTGAACAAGACAGAGATATTGGCTTTATTGCTCACAGAAATTTTCATGCTGGCTCCCTTCTTTTGCACAGATGCCAACAGCTTCCCCTCCTCTCTAGTGACAGAGGTTAACTACCTGTCCCTTTCTTGTGGTCCAATTGATTTATGTAATTAGATCACATTAAGAGTTATAATCATTAACCTGCAGTTAAGCTGGATTCTTCTATTCTTTCTATGAATTTATGACAGAACACTAATTGCAAAATTTTGTCTGGTTTTGGTTGCTATAACAGCTGGCCTAAAACAAGATAATTACATTTGAGTTTTGCCTGTGCTATTTAAATCTATAGCATAATATGAAGTATTTTCAATATTTTATGATCAGTTTTCTAGGCAACAAAATTTTCTCAAATTGAAGTAGTATGGCATAGAACATGATTATATATTAATATACAAAGCTTTAATTTATCCATATTAGATGATTTTTAAAGCTATGTTCTGATATTTTAAGTTTGCTGTTTACAGGATCATAGAATCATTAGGGTTGGAAGGCACCTCTGGATATCACCTCATCCAACCCCTTGCCAAGGCAGAGTCACCTGATGTAGGTGACGCAGGAGCAACTACACACAGTAAGGAACTAATGGTTATGTTTTCCATGATCTTAAGTGTCTGCTTTTTCTATGTGCCTGGAAAAGATTTAGAAGTTTATGTCTGTTGAAATCAATATTATCCAGGTCTTCCTCGTCTATGACTTGTGTAGTGCGTAATATAAAGTGCATGCTTAAAAATAAGTGTGAATATTCAGATGAAAACTCCCAGTGTGAACAAAAGAAGAAATTCATTCCTATAAATGTATGATTACATTTAGTTCCAGTTCTACTTAATCATTCAGGAAAATCTCCATAACATTTCTTATCCTTACAAATAATGCACTGTCACGATCAAAGGAGACGAGCAGATTCTATAAGGCAATCTCATGTATGCAGTTATGTAGTGCTGTACAGGTAAACACTGTGTGGGGCTGTGATTCTAAAGCATTGCTAAAGGTTTTGATTGGCTGCAGAGTATCTAAGCTCAGGATTTAGGTGCAAGGTATTGTGTTGATCTGCTTTGCTGTGGTTACGGCACGCTTTGTTGATCGTGCTTAAGTGGTATGGTCTTGGACTGAAGTTTTTAAGTGCCTGCCATCCACAGCCATTCCTTCTCATACCAAAAGGGCAAGGTGGAGGGAGAGAATAGCCTATTGTGAGTCAGCACAGGGGCAGGGATCTATGGAAGAAGGAGCAGCATATGATAGGAAGCGTGAAATAATGTTTTAGCAGGCTCTTTGCCCAAACCAGTTTCCTTTGCATTTGAAACTGCTCTGAGCTGGCAATAACAAATGTAAAGATAATGACAGTTTTGAAGTACATAAAACACATTGTCATTCTAAAAATTTCATTTCTTTTTCTGATTTTTGTTTTGACCCATGTCACTGTGAAAATATCACTCAAATGTAGAGTGAAATAATCCCTGTCCTCTTATCTGAGAACTTCTTTTTTTCTGCGCCACATGAGTGCATATACAATGCATGCTCACATGAAAGAGAGATTTGTCTGAACAACTCCTGGAATTTGTGCTCTTAATCACGAACGATGTCACAGATGGTGGGAAACCTTTGTTGTGGGTAGGTGCCACTCTGTGGTTGTTGCTGTACAGGCATAGGAGTAAAAGGCCTGATTGGCCAGGTGAAAAACCTGCAAGCATCACTTGGAATTTGTTTTAACTGATAAATCTGCAATTTAATTCATGGTGACAACTTCCCAAGGCTCCACTATCATCTGTACATATTTGCTTCTTACACAGTCTTGTTATGGCAATTAGAGTCAGTGCATATGCAAAGGTTGCAGATGAGAATACTTCTATTGATGGGAATCAGCTCTAGAATTCCAATCTAGAACCACCATTTATAGCTCTAGAATTCCTTTGAAGGATTTCCAACTGGTTTATATCTTATTCTTCTATTTCATCACATAGAAACTGGATAGGACAGAAATCAAGCTTTCCCCAGCTTTTAAATCAGAGTTTTTAAAATTCTTGCTGTTGGGTAATTTATATATCATCCCTTAAGACCTCACAGAACCCTTCAGACAGAGTAAGTTTTTGAAATGGGAGTGTGGTAGATAAATAATTTAAAGGGAATCTTTATAGGTTTTAACTACTTTGAGGCAAGGCAAATGTTTTCTTTTAGATTTATAAAAAAATCCTGGGGAAAAGAAAAAGAAAGGGATTTACATGTGGAATATAATATTACCTTGTGGAACACTCGGTGATTCTGGAGCATTTTCATTTGATTTGAGACTGCAATGCCCAAATGGAATTTTAATATAAAACATGTTGCAGAAAACATGAAAAGAGGAAGCCTACTATAGTTGGAGCTTTTAATGTTGCTTGTGGCTTCAGCGTCATCTTCAAACCAACTGAAGTGTACCACAGCAAAACAAAATCCTGGCTCAAGAGGGATCAAAAAAAAGACATAAAGGGCTAGACTAAATTATGAATTGAATGAAATAATTAATTTATTCACTTACAGAAGCTGACAATCATAGTGAATGAGAGATGTGATGAATTTTTCAGTCTTTATCATCACTGAAACATCGGGAAGCCCTGAACATGTATTTTTCATTTTGTTGCACTGGGAATAAAAAGGGTTGTGTCAAAACTAAAGGCCGCTGCCAGGCATGCATGATGTGTTCTTTCAGAAAATAAAAAAATAAACAAACCCAAACCAGAAAAAGCATAAAGTTAATAATCTTTATCTGACTTAAGTGATGACACCTGACAGAGGGTGTTAACATTGCATGCAGAGGATGAGACTGAACTGCTTCCTCTGGGCCCTACACACACACACACACCGTACCCTCTCCCTCACACACCCTTTCTTCTAAAAACAGTCTTTAACTTCACGTGTTTGCCACAGCTCCTCTGTTTCCTGGGAAACATACAGTTCCCAGTTAGCATGGATCCATGTCTGTGAGAATTTGAGCATTCCACAGCCGAGTGCTGCTTCGGCAGTTCCAAGCTGCTAGAACAAAGTCCTGTTTCTGCTGGAGTTCCTTTCATTCCTATACTCCCTCACTCTCTGTGCAGTGAAACCTTTAAGTTTTTTAAGGCTTTTTTTATGTTAAGTACATTTCAATATTACTTGACTGTAAAGGAGCCACAGTTTAAACCAAGTTGCTTTTTATTTCAACTGAGGTTACGATTATTTTGCTCTTCCAGAAATGTCTTCAGATAACCCATGTTATGGGAATTGATTTTTCTCTTCTGCCATGGGTTTTGTAGCCAGCACTGAAAGTAATGGTACTGATCTACTAATTTTTAAATACATTTCAGGTTCTTCTGAACTCCTTCAGGAGGCCATTTAGGCATCTTCTTACTTTGGACTTGTTATTAGAGCTAATGGAGTGGATTTTTGCTGATCAGCCTTTAAAATCTCATCAGGCTGAGGCGATGTATAAACTTGATGCCTGCATTTCATCGACATTTTTACTATCTGCCAAGATGTAAACTACATTCCAGTGTCCTGGAGTGCCATGTTCTGACCTCCTAGATAAATCACCATCCTTTCACTCATCATGGTAATATTGCTAATAAGTCTGTGGCAAAGTAGTTTGACTTTGGTCAAATCAGGGGGATTTGGACTTTGAAATTAGTGATTGATTAAGCAAGGCTTTCAGCCCCACCTACTGTAGTGTGAAGAGAAAAGAGGAAATTAAATATTTTTGATTTCCATATCTTGGAAATACTTGCTAATATTGGCCTGAAACTGAGCAAATGGCTCTTACAGAGATGTGAATTTTGAGGAGTGGGATGTTGAAAGAGAAGGCTGACTGAAAATGGATGAGGGAAAACAACATTTGATGTTCACCAAGGGAAGAATAACAGACTTGAAAAATTGAAATGACAAATGTATTTTGCAGCTAAGGAAGACGCTGAGAAGGATGATGGCAATTGCATCCCAGAGCCATTTCTTTATTTATTATTTTATTTTCTTTTATTTATGTTTTTTCTATTAAATTACATAAATTTTGTTTTTCTTTTTTCTTTTAATTTCCATTTTTAGTTTNATTAAAATTAAAATTAAAAGAAAGTTTTTCATTTGGTCAGTTTGGCTTTGTTTGCCCTCTTTATATTCATCTTCCTAAGCAGAACCAAAGTAATTCTAGCACAAACTCTAGAATTCAACATTAGCTCAGAAGTGACTAGACTCACTGGATTTCAGAAGTATGAGAAGGCCTTTTAAGTGACTTTTCAGTTGGTATATTTACTGGGATTAAAATGCATTTTCCATTCCAAAGTGTCTGCATTGAATATTTCTTGCAGAATATGAAATTGATTCTCTTTGTGAACAACCCCTTTTTCTAGAATGAACTACTGCTAATGAATGAGTTTTGCTAAAACTTTTTAAAACAATTTTTTATTCAGTTTTGCATTTATAAATTATTGAAACACAGCTGAAGGCCTACTGGACAAACCTGCTCTGTTTTATAAGTCTGAAATGCGCAGGAATTGCAGTGCATATCTAAAGGTATGAGAAATGTCACCTTTAGTACCCTGTGGTTTCCAGCTCTACTTCCTTGTTCAGTTTATGGCTTAAGCCCTGATAGTGTGTACATTCATTTTCAGTGTTGTGTTTTAGTTCAGATTTTCTGGTTTTGCACATTTCCTTGCAACGTTGCTCATTAATCTGTTCCTTCTGCAGCTCCTTGGACTGTTACAGAAACTGAGATTTAAATTAGCATCAAGTCTAATCATTACAAATGCAGTTCTAATTTTGCAATGCATAAACAGTTAAGAGAAGTTGAGCAGCTGTTTGCACAAAATAGCAGTAGGTGTTCGTGTGTTTAAGTAGAGATGCACCAAAGGTCAGAAATTAGTTTCATATTAAATGGTTCTGTGGTACTGGAGGTTAAAAAAGAGGGGGACAGCTCTCCACTTGGATACATGTATGAACTCATACACATATTTCCCCTTTCTCGCAGTGATGCAAAACACAAAACCCTTGGGCAAGGGTCTAAATAATCACAAAAATACCTCTTATGAAGCAAATCAGGGTGTTTGTCATGCTGGCAGAGGAGTACAGGCATTATTACTGTTCATCATGGAACAGAAAGATCATCAGGAGTTGCCACAGTCACACATGTAGAAGTGAAGGAGACCCTTTGCAGAAAAACAGATTTTTATTTGAATGGGAGAATGAGGGAAAGGTCATTCCTTTGTCTATTGAAGTAGCAATTGTAACTGTATTAATGGCCACCAAAAAAAAACCCCATTGTTGTACATAAGTTTGCAGCAGGGCAAGGGAATGCCAATCTCAAGTTAGAGAGTAAGATTTGGATGTGCTGCCTTTCAACTCGTTTTACCACTTTTGATCACTGACCTGAAAAAAAGAATAGCATTAGAGTGTGTTTGAAACCTAATTGTGCTTGGGTACAGTTAACTAGAACACTTGCTGCCAGCTTGATGGCAAGAAACTCATACAGCAAATATTGATCTGTGCAATTCCCAAAGGAAAAGGAATCAGCTTTTTATCAGGTGTGGAATTTGATGGTAACCAAAAGAATGAGGTGAATTTCACAGGAAAACTCTTTTCTGAATATTTTTAGAGTGGATATGCAGCTGTTACTTCATTTAATACCTTGAAACAGGGAAGCAATTGGGTACTTCATAAATCTACCTTATTGAGGAAAGCGCTTAAACACAAACTTAGTCTTTAAATTGAATAAAAATTTTCCTTTCTCAAAAGGGTGGGAAATGTTTTATGACTTCTAAGGCAATCTTACCCAAGCAAGACCATGCACACCTCACATCTGTAACATGCTTTGTAACACAGTTTACTATTTCTAGATGTGAAATTGTTGTCAAGAAAGAGGAGAAATTATGAAAGTGAACAGAGGGAGGAAGGGCAATGAGAATAAGGTCCTGGGCCACAGATGCTTTCTTTCACAAAAATAATTCCTGTCCTTTACGCAAGATTGTGATACATGGTTTAGAAGGGTAAAAACCTGCTTCATTTTTTTCCCCCTTTTTTTTCTGTACCAGGAGTGCTAACAACAAACCCCTTTCCCAGTGTTTGCTACACAGTGATACCATGGTCTAACCCAGAATGGCAGATCTTGAGTGACTGAGACCAGGACACGAAGCAAGCTGTGAAAGGATTTACAGTGTGAAAAGATTTACAATGTGAAATGTCTGGGATGTGAAAGCAAAATTTATTCTCTATGATATAAACAGTGTCACAACTCCTATTATAATTATGCACTGAAGCAGACTGAGATGAAGATTTTACTAACACATCTAAACTGTCCTTTCTTTGTTGATTTAGAGCAGCAACAAAAATCATTCACAGGTTCATATCTTTGTGCTAAGAAGCACTAAGTTAAAAGAGAAAATAAGAGAGAAAAAGAAAGAAAAGACCAAAACCCAATGAAGAATAAGAGTGCCTTTGCTTTACATGAACATTTTATTCCTCTGTCCATGGTACTGATAAATAAAACTAATAAATATGTGTTCTGCTTCTGGACAATTTACTGGTTTTAATCACTCCTCAGCAGAAAATCTGCTTTTCCTTTTTTCCTGATTCCTGATCCATGAGGTTCTTCTTGGTGGTCTTACAGAGAGTTTGAATCAAAATGTTCATAGCAAGAAGAACAAATTCCAAAACTATTAAAATGGCTCAGCACTAAACTTTCTAGAAAGGCAAACTTTTCCAAAGGCCAGTAACAGATGCTTTAGAGGGAAATACTACAGCAGAATGTGTACCCCATATCACACTGACTCCTGGTTGTTCATGTGTGATGGACTTTATCCTTCCAGCATAAGATTTAATTTATCTCCCCAATGTATAAAGTTCATAGCTCTGACAGACAGACCAGGGAGCAGCTCTGTGGTGTTTCCTGCTTCGTCCAGGTCTGTGTGTGATGACCAGGTCACTGCTGTTTGCTCTCAGTAATGAGTGTTTCCTGCTTGGAGCAGGTCAATCCCATAACCAACACTAGAACCAGGGGCCAGCAGCGTGAGCTTGGAAAGGAGGGGAGGACAGCAACTTCATGTCCTAGGACAGCTCATCCACAGTGTCTTTCCTATGTTTGAGAGACTGAGCTGCAAGTGCTACTGCCTTCTGTGGTATTCACGGGCTCAATGTGTTCCTAAGAGAAAGCTTTTACTTGTACCTTCATTGTTTTATGAAGGTTTGGGGTTTCATGGTGATTTCCTGGAGCAGAGTTCTGTCGGCTGGATGTGATGCTCAACTGCTGACTGGGATTCAGGCCAAATGGAAAACTAGCAGCAAGATGACCTGCTCACAATAAGTAGAGCAAAGAGCTCTTGATCCTCGTGTGAATGGCTTAATCTGTTTTATACTGCAGTTTTCCATCAGTAAAACGGGGATAATTGCACTCTACTGCCCTCAGGGGTGCTGTGAGGGTAAACACATTACAGGTTACAGAGCGCTCAGATGCATTGGCTGAGAGAGCTCCAAAAATATTGGGAAAGAGAACAATTTGCACAACAAATAGACAAGACTGAAGCAGAGACAGGAACAAGCTGGGCAGAGACTTTGAAATTCACTTCTCACCCCGCACTCAGATTGAGGCTACAATTAACAGTAAGGCAATTGTAGAGCAAAATCAAGGTGTGCTGGTTCTGAACTGGCTCTGTATTGGCTGCTAGTGATATTACTGACTTTCCTGCCATCAAAGCCATTACAATTCTGCAGCAGCAGGGAAGGTACCCCCAGCTGGACTCCCCTGGACCCTGCTAGCACACACTATTCCCTATCAGTGCCTTGAAGCTGCAAACAGGCTACAAGGCATAAATGAATCTTATGCTTTGTAGGGTTGGAGGGCCTCCTTGGCCATGTTGGCCTAGCTGGGGGACACAGTGTGGGTTCCTTGAAGTCTTTTTTTCCAGGAGAAAATGCCAGATGATGAAAGGATATTGAGATACTGCAATGATATGGAAGCATTCATGGGTTTGGTTTTCTTGTGATGCAGCAGACGATTTTAAAGTTCTAGGGCAAAGAGGTTTCTACAGTTGCAGGGACTTTTAGGGAAGCTCACAAAATGTAATAGATCTTCTATGAATAGATTTCAGCTGACTGGAAGGATACATTTCAGCATATAGGAAGAAGACTTTCCATTGATTTCAGGGAATTTTATTGCAGGATGCAAGTGAAGAAGAACACAGCCAGATTTGTGCCGAAAGTGCTAAGTGCCTTTCGGATAGAATTTGCAACTGCTAATGTTTTCCCACCTCTAAACCTTGCTGTAATAGTGGCTTGCTGGGGAATGCTGCTCACACTGGGTCAAGGTGAAATAAAAATAAGAAATCTTTGCTGTCCCTACTGTGAGAGGTACAACTTGCTACTATTTTTCCTTCTGGCAGGACTTTGGAACCGACTGTATCCAACAAATGCAAATTGCGATGCTAATTTAATTAAGCAAGCCATATGAAATCAGAAAAAATTACAGTCCGTGGTCAAGAGCAGTTTTTTATTTATTGGCAGTACATCAATACCTAATTGAAAAAGATTACATAATTGCTTTTGATTGTGATTTAACCCCGGCAGGCAGTTTGGCCTCACATGGACACTAGTTCAGCCTCTCCTCCACAGGGAGATAGAGGAGAGGATCAGAATGGTAAAAGTGTAAAAAGTGGTTTGAGATGCAGTTTAATAGGTAAAGCGAAAGTTGTACACACAAGCAAAGCAAAAAAAATCCAACACATGGTACTATGAAGAAAATTAACTCTATCCCTACTAAAAAAAAAGTACAACAGAAGACAGAATATGATGCCTGCAAATCTAGTTTTTATCTTTATTATGGTAGAATCTGAGTATTTAATGACCTTTCATATGCTTATCCTTAGAGCAGACACAGGACATTTTAAACCTGAAGGACAGTAAGGACAAGGGTCAGAACTTTGCCATTTTAATCACAGGCAAACAGGCTGCCACAAGCTGACTGCAGTTCAAGTTGGGACCACAATACAAGGCTTTTGCACTGCTATCACTTTTGTTATGCAAGTCAATATGAGGGTTAATGGAAAAAGTTAAATCTGTGAAGTGTTGTGATAGAGTGGAAAGTGTCTTTGAACATGAGATGCTGGAAGTGAGGCTTGTGATTTCTGCACTTCAGTTTTATCTCTTCTCTCTTCATTCCCTGACTTCCAATGGCCTGTCTTTGTGCTTCCCTTCCTCCTCTTTTCTTGGCCAACAATAAAACCTGTGAATGCAAAGAGAGGATCAGAAAACCAGGGACACTGTTTTCCTCTCTTCAGGACTAACTTTTGCCAGTTTATGCTACATTTGTGTCAATTTTCAATGCTTGATAACTAACTGCCTTCCTTTCTTCCATCTTTAATATAACTGTCAGGATTCACATCAATCTGTCAAATATCACAAGCCAGAGTTTAATGCATATTTACTTGGGAACTGACATCTGGGGACAGGGTTGGGGGGAAGGATTTCTGAGCAACCTCTGGCTTGATTTATGATTCAGATATCTCAGGACTTTAGAGTGCTGCTATTTCCACAGAAAGAGCACAGAAAAGAGGTTGTGGTACACTGTAAACTGCTGTTTGTTTGGTCACCACCTCCAGAGTGAAAAAGTGTTTCTTGATATTCAGAGTAACCTCCTGTGTTTCTGTTTGCGTCACTTCTGATCCTGTCACTGAGAACCACTGAAAAGAGCCTGGCTATGTCATCTTTATACCTTGCCTTCAGGTATTATCTAGATTTAGTCAGATTAATTAGTTAATAAGGTTAGTAAGATTTAATGAGATATAATAAGATTAATTAGATCAATCATTAATAATAATCCCCTCAAAAGTTTCCTTCTCCACAAAGAGCACTCCTATTTCAGCCTTTCCTCACAGGAGAGATAATCTAATAATTTTTGTGCATTCTGCTCAATAAGTCCATGTCTTTCTCTGAGCTGCTCCTGTCCTAAATCTTCATACCACAACCCATAGCACCTTCGCTTGCAGGACTTTAGGAGCTGGAGATTTGAGAAAAAAGTAACAGAAATTGTGCTCAATCAATTGTGAGACATGAGAGTTGGGGCTGTAATACTGTGGCATGGAGTAACCACAGCACTACTTTTCAGCAGGACTGGGAAAAGCAGAGTGGGAATAAAGGATCCAGCTGTGACCTGACATGGACACTATTCTTGTCTGTCTGCACTGACTTCAGTGGCATAAACCAGTGCTGGTGAGTTTGGAATAACACATGAGACAAATAAAGGAATGGGGCAAAAAGAAATTCTATTTTATATTAAAAGGTTGATTTAAATGCTGTTTTCAGTCATCCATGAATGTGTGAGCTGACTCAGGACTGGAACAGATTATATTTAGAGGGGTTTTTTTGTTAGTTGCTTGTTTCCTTGCTTGGGGATTTTTGTTTGTTTTACTTCTTTGCTATTTTTTTTAAGACTGAGATTATAATTACTGTAGTGCCATGCTGAAGGGACAAGAGAACCTGTCCACAGTACTGCAGCTTGATGACACTTATTTTGAAGTTTTATAGTATTAGGAGATTTTGCAGGTAGATTTCTTGTGTGTTTGTTTTCAAGCATGATTTTCATACAGAAGAATATTTTATTTACTTTATGGTAAAAATCCACATATGAATTAGTAGACTAAGACTTTACCATGGCATATTCCAATTTACTCACAATGCATTTAATTGTTCATATCCTTAAATTAGTATTCAAATAGTTAAATAAGCAGGTATCAGAAAAACAGAAAACATTAAACTCCCTGAGATATGAAGATACAGGGGATTTCCTGGAATAATGGAAAAGAAATTAAATTTAGCACTTAAAATGAAATATACAAACCGTACACATGATTCAGAATTTCAGCTGTGCTTTCAAAACTGCTTAAGGAAAATGAAAAAAATAATAAAAGGAAAATTATAAGGGAATGAAAGAAATAATTAAAACAACAAACAAAATAAAAACCCCAACAAACAAACCTGAACTTACAGATAGAACTTTGGAAAGAAGAAAAATGTTTGCTAGCCCTGGTATACACTGCCATTTTATCTAAATAAAACTCAGTCATGTCCATTTGTTGGGCAATGGTGTGCTTCACATGACAGTATTCCAGACATATAGCTCAGTAACTTGTGCATGTGCACATTTAGAAGATTAAAGATAGGCACTTAAAGCCTTTTAATGGTTGAAACTTTAAGTTTAACATCAGTCCTGCTTTTTCATGAACTAGTGCACTGTGCTTTCCAGTGCAGCATCCTGACTTCCTCAGGGATCACATTGTCTGCTACTTAAAATACTCCCACAATTCAGAGTTAGCACCCCTGTGCAATCAGAGGGGAGCGTTCAGCTCTGGGCTGCTTTCTCCTCACTCTTCCTGCTGTTGCACATTTCTGCCTTGGCTTTCTTTGCTTTCCTGTGAAGCCCTGTGGCATCCTTTCAGAACAGACCTGTTGAAGTCATCTTTTCAAGTTTATGAAAAGTTCTTCATGAAGCTGTCACCATAGACTGAAGAAAGCCTTTCCTTTCATATATCAAGTGTTGCCCTTTCAGTGGTTTTATTTATCTATACCACTTCCTCCTCTTTTCTTTTTTCAAACCTTCATCAATACTTCCATTCCTTGACAACACACCTTCTCAGACCCCTTATTTTAAATTAGAACAATGCACCTTTGTCCCCTGTCCTTATATAGGTTTACACAGCATTTCCTTCCCTTATTTTGTATGCATGCTCCTGTTTCTGAAACCATGTTTAATTACCTTCACCTCAATGCTACAGAGGTGCTCTTGTTACCAGTGATAGCACATATTATCACTGCTTTCTTAATCCCCCAAGGATTGATAGAGGGTTAAAGTGAGAGCAGCATCCCCAGGAACTCAAAGATATTTTCCCCTGTATTATTTATGGTTAAATATAAATAATATTAGCTATACTGATGATTCTGTGGAAAAGACATTCTTCCTTCTTTGAATTAATTAGCTAATGCAGAGCTGAAGGTTGTCCAGCAGACACAAAAAGGAGGTGCACCATCCTTCTTGAAATTAAAGAGCTGTGGGGGGAGGTAAACTGAAATTTGTTTACAATAAGTGATCATTCTTATTTTAATACATCAAGCTGTCAGCTTCTTTTGAAAATAGATGAGGTAATTTCAAAGTTAGCAATTAATTTTGTTTTTATTAATTGATGAACTGGCGACTATGGATCGCTAACCAAATAGCTTTTTTATTATTCCTTTCCAACCTTTCTGTTCAAACTTATTTAAACTCTCTATTGCAAGCTCTGGGATGCCTGTGGTACCCGTTTGCATGCTTACCTCAAAAGGCCAGATGTTAATGGCCATATGAGCATGCCTGTACATACAGTCACACTGGATATTGCTGCTGATCCGAGGCACTTGTGCACTTGATCCATCCACTTCTGATGGATTATGCAGTTGAATTTCTTACACAATTTGTAGCAGAAGCCTTAGAAGATCCAGTTGTGGGTCCGGGTGTCCAAGACTGTGCTGATAAGGACAGTAAGGCAGAGCTTTTGGTTTAAGTGTACTGAGATTAATTTTCAGCCAGTCCGTGGCTGGTGGTTCTGTTGTGGCCTGTTGTTGCCAGTAGAAGCTTTCCCACTCATGAATGGCATGAGAAATATCTAAACTTTCTCAAAGGATGTTAAAAGACTCTGTGCAATAATTGAGAGTTTTGGATCAGGGCCTGGGAGTCTCTAGAACTGATCCATGTCTTTGACCTTTCTTGATAGGACTCTTGGTAGTCCCTGCCAGGAGCACAGTGGTGTTTTTGGAGTCCTGGGAAACTGCAGGATGTTCCCATCTTTCTGAAGCAGAGAAATCAATGAGGGAGTGAGGAACATGAAGAGGTTTGTTAGCATAACTTAGGAGGAGGGAATGAAAAAGCAAGGGTAATTTACGAGTTTCTCTGTCAATAGCTGCTTTGTGGTGAAATGCAAAGGGGAGGACTGGAAAGCCTATAGTTTTTTAGGTCAACAGATAGTGTTCATGATATTTTTTCACAAAAGGTAAGGCTTTTTAGTGCAGTTTAGGTCAGAAAGGGGAGATGAACCTGAAGATATGTCTGAAATACAGTGGAGATCACTGCTCTAGCTACAAACAGACAGCTCCCTCCTTCCTTTGAAAGAAACACTCTTAAAGGCACAAACCTACTCTTTCATGCTCGTATTCACATAGTGTGTGACACTTCAATCCCCAAACAATTCACTGAAGTATATTTAATTAATAAGCATCTAACTCTCCTATACATCATCGTCCTACCAACAGACACAAACCAGTGGGAGACAATGTGCAAAATATTTCTAATGCATTTTTCTCCCTTAAAAAATAGATAGGCCAGGCAATACACTGCAGACCTTGCTGGGTCTACTGACAGACTGTAGCACTCAGATGGTGCTGCTGTGCTGGGCAATATATAAAGCTCTAAGTCAGAAACACAGGATAATTAGTGTGGCAGAAGTGGTCCCTTAAGAGTATGCTGTTTAATGATCAGCTTCCTATCATCATCATCATCATCATCTCATCTAATGGCTCACCAGCAGTCTCGCCTAAAGGTCTTTATTCTGGGTTTTGTGGTAATGTGCATGTCAGAATGCCAGCAATAAATTTTTGTTGCTAATTTAGAAGGCTGGGAACTTTTCAGGACTTTTAGATATCCAGTTTCAGCAGGTCCTTCAAAGGGAAAGCTCACTAATTGTTCACTGCTTAAAGAAAAACAAAAATCAGTAAATTTTCTCTGAGGTTTTATTCTGCAAAGGCTATGAGGCCTTTGTAGAATAAAACCTCAGAGAAAATAAAAATAAACAAAATAAAGTAAACAGGCACTGAACCCTGATTTATCTGCAAACAGGATTGTCAGGAATTAAGCAATTGTTTGGAGTCTTGGCACTGAGGTTTATTGAAGAACAGGCCACTGTGGATTTTAAGTTTTTTTCATTTTCTTCTTGCCTACAATTTAGTTTAGCTTTCATTGTGGAATGAGTATGCCTTATGTTTTTATTTCAGATGTCTTACAAGCCAGTTTGAAAAATCAATAACACATAAAAAAAAATTGATCAAGAAAAAATGTTTAAATAAACCACCTGCCAACAAAGACAAATGCTAACTCATTGTTAATATGATAAAGGTAAAGCTCTCTTTCTCTTCTGATAGTACTTTCCATATCAGTTTCTGTCATGCTGTTGATCAAACTCTGGATTCACTACAAGCCTTTTGTGAGTTCAAAAATAATTTTAAAAGAAGGGATAAATATGTTTTTTCTTGCTATGCCTTGCAAATTTTAATAAATTGTCAGGATTTTCATCTCCCTATGCACTGTCATCTCTGAAGAACAGGGGATGTAATTATATGGTGAGAATGACTAAGTTTAATGAGCTTTTGATATTACTTCTGAAGGAAAACATTTTGCCAGTATAAGTCACCACAATTCACTGTCTCAAGGAGTCTTCAGACTGGATAACAAAACAAACATTCATTTAGGCATTTAAATAAACAGTTATGTTTTCAGAAATTCCGAGTATTTCCTATGGAACTCATCCATATGCCTAAATAGATGGGCTTTTTAAAGCCCAGTGCCTGTAGCCTAATGAAGAATGAAAGAAAATTACCACTTTTTTCATCAGGACATTTTAAAAACTTTTATCCTTTGTTTTGTTGACTAAAAGCCAACTTTAGTAAGTTGGAGTTGAGCTCCTTTGGAAATATGTTCAATGTGACAACTGAGCACTCTGGAAAAACTGTCTCTGTTCAAAGTTCTATATAATTTATGTGAGTCTGGATCAATGTTTCTTTGCTCTGTTTGTCAAATTTAAGAAATAATTCTCTAACATAGGTGGGTGTTTTCTGTGTTGGTGTTTAGCGAGTGAGCTGTAGCAGGAAAAAATTGTGAGGGTGCTTGTTATACACATTGTTATTTAAACCACTGTCATATAGTGACACTATTCTCAAATTTGCATGCAAATCCCTGTTATCAATCATTGCAGAGTTTGTGTGAAACACTGAGCAGTTGCATTTCCAAATAGAAGAGGCTGGTTGCAGACATGCTGGATGGTTTGTTTTGACGGTGAGGTATGAAAGTCTGGTAATGGTGACTGCCATCTCAGGGAAAAAATGCCCTCCAGGAGGATTTGAGGTTTCGTTTTCATTCCCCTCTGCAGAGCGAGTATTTTGCCATGGCAAGACACCTACACGTTCCAGTAAGCGGATTTTCCAAATTATGTCTTTACTTCGTGCCTATTGCATTAGCACAGTCACCTTGTCATTCAAAACCCTGTAATGATCACTTCTGAAACATTTACACCCCGTGTTTGGCTGGCTGGTTGCTGCTTACTCAGTAGGAAGATTATTGATTGCGGGCGCTTATTAAGAAAGTACGGAGCAATAAGCTGTGAGAGCTGTTGATAACTCAAAAGGTGAAGCTGGCAATTATATAGGGATCAGGGGGATTATTATACACAGGGCCTAGGAAAATATGACTGATGGATGTGGCACTGCTGTTATGACTGCTTGAAATAAAATGTATCATTATTGATTTCTTTTGTTGGTCTTTTTTATTGCATTTTAAATCTACATATTTTTCATGCAAACAGTCTATTCTACACTAGAGCTAGAATATGCTACTGTAACTTACTGATTTATGAATATATCCCTCTTTTATAGCATTTTCACCTCTTGCTACAGATTTTTTTCCAATTTTTCACTCCATGGTAACTATTTGAATAGGACAGAAATCAAGTGTCTGATTTTGAATTTTGCCACTTCCTCTGCTGCTGCTGTTATATCACTTTTAATGATTTTTCTTCTAATGATGAGAAAATGAAGAGTGAAAAAAAATTTTAAAAGCCCCATATTTTGGGCATCAAATGTATAGTAAATATATTTTTTAAAATTATTAACTCTTAGCTTCACCTGTCATGTCAGGGAGAATCTTATAACATTCTCCCTTGTTTTAATAACTTTTAGCTAGTTTCCTTAGTTTTGCATTAATGTTCCTCCTGCTTATTTCTCATGCCATTTCCAGCTCTTAAATGACTATATTAAGTAACATCAGAGATAATTAATACTACTAACACAGTAATATTCCTAGTGCAAAACATAGAAAAGCCTCGCTCTTTTGAGAAAAGTCCACTGCCACAGCTTAGTTTGTACCTTCGTGAATACCCACCCTATTGGAAATCATCTCAATTCCCAGAGTTTGTAAACCAATGTAGAATCTAGTTCTAGAAGTGGATTTTCCTTCTGCTCTGCAAAACCACAAAAAACCTGAAGCCTTTTTTTAAAGCAGAATACCAGATACTCAGGTGTTCTCTCTGTCTGCGAAAATGTCATATACCTTTTATTCAGAATTATTTTTTTCTGGTAGTTTCCACTCTTAGCATTTGTCTAATAAACAAGGTTTTTACCTCCAGTGTGGTTTGTGTTAATGGTGGAAAGAGGTGGCGAAAATAGCATGAAAATTTTATGCGGTTTCATGCCTTATTATTCTGCATAAAACTAATCTTCTGGGAGACTGTCAGCTACATAAAGCATTACAGCCACCCCACTCTCTTGTCTACTATTTTTGCATGCAGGATTTGGTCCTCTTATCACAGCAAAAAATCTATTCAGTCATTATTTGGGTAAAGTTGACTTTTATCCAAATCCAGAACGAGCCCCACAAGCCAGAGGCCTAATCAATACCACACTAACTGCTCCATTAATCCTCTTTTGCTGCTATTTCCCTCTCATCTTTCCAGGAGACTGTTGTTACCTCAGAACAGATAATTGATTTTTTTTTTCTAGGTAATAAATGCAGCAGCTTTGCAGCGATACTTCCCACACACCCCTGTACTGCAGGTCCCTATCACGATGTGACTGAGCAGAGCTGCTTCCTGATTATTCCAAAGCTGGTTGTGCACCTAATGCAGAAATCCTCTGCTAATGTGACTACCAAGTAAGCCAAACTGGCTCATACCTGGACATTTCCACCTCAGATACTGCAGTAAGACAAGCAAATTTGCATGTTCTCATATGCAAAGGAATTTTGCATGATACATCTCTTACATAAAGGGCCTAATAATAGCAAAGGACTAGATAAATAAAGTTGAGGCTGAAAGACTTCTTGGGCTTAAGGTTTTTAATTCAACAGATGATTAGTGTGCTGTGCACAGAGTCCTGAAGTGTTTGGCCTGAAAGTCCTTGTACAAGTACAAAAGCTGAGCAGAAAAGTTTAAGGCCAAAAAAGATGTGTTTTTTGTCCTCAAAAAGCAGACAGTGCTCCTGAAAAAGAATTGTAACACTAAGCACTTCCATTACTATTAGGAACAGTGCTGACTTGCTTCAGTTTTGGACCTCATTTAAGCCTCTTCTAAATTTTTATTGCTTTACTATAAGAAGTGTCTGTTTGATTTAAACAAAAAAAACCAAAATCTCAGTTTGTCTCTTTTTCCTGTAATTCCTAGGTACTTGCAGTTAGGATGTGGAGGACAGCTCCAGCAGAAGTCACAGGATTTTTCTACTGGTGATGTTCTCACAAATCACAGGAAAAATTAGCTTGTGCTTATTTGTTATATTTAGTATTTTTCTCCAAAAGACTTGTTGGTGTTACTAGACTTTAATATTAGGAAGAATTTTTTCAAAGAAGAGGTGGCTAGATATTGGAATGGGCTGCCCAGAGAGGTGGTAGAGTCAGAGCACTGGAAGCAGGACTTTTTGATGTAGCTGGGTGTACTATTGACTTTAAAATACACTTGTGGCCAGTGGGAAGTCCTGACTTGATATGACCTAAATAAGAAAAAGTAGCTGAAAACAACGAAGATAGAAATTGACTTAAAATATTCCCACACTGCCCCTTGGAGAATCTGTAAAATAATGCAACTTTTGAGAACAGGACCATTCAATGTTCAAAACAATCTCTTAAAAATAGTAATTCTTGTTTTAGCATCCTACTTGCATTAGAAAAATTAAAAAGCAAAAGTAATTAATTTAATTCATAGAACACTGGGCACTGGATCAAATGACAGAATGATGCCAGTATTTATATTTTGGGACAGTATCACCAAGCCACAGTTCTGCACAATGGCCAAAATGAATAAATAAATATATAAGTAGATGAGACTAAACTTGAGATCAAGTGCTAATCTACATTCAGAAGATACAAAAAAAAAGGGGTAAATGAACACTATGATTGAAACAAACTTTTGATACGTGCCTTTTCTGTGCAGTTATTGCTTACTCTGTGCATTTCTCCCAGCAAACAAAATTAATTACCAAAATGTCTGTAATTATTTTTGCTTAAATGAGAGGACTAGAAAGACTCACCAGAATCTGAACATCCTGTAGGAAACTTCATGCTTCCCACTGGGGCTTGTCAGACATTTTGTGTTTATAGAGGGATTTGGGGAAGTTTGCAAGTGTCAAGTGTCCATGGTGCAGCACAGCTCAACATCAACAATGTAACTCCATGTCTCCTTTTTCCAGCTGATGCTAATGTCACTCAAGAGAACAAATTGTTTAGTTCCTCAATAAAACCCCAAAACTGTATCACTAAAGTATTCCGTGTGTTGTAAGTACTTTTCCTCATGTAGAATAAGACATAATACTTGCTACAAATACTGTTAATTCAAGTCACAGTGTCCATAATCAGTATTAAAAGCTCTTGTAGCTTTCAACAACAGGTTTTGCCCCCGTCCAGGTTTCTATATCCTGAGAAGGCTCTTAGCGCCACAACAATATTAAAATAAGAAAATGTGAGTAACTTCTTTAGGCAAGGATTTCTTTATTAATTTGCATTAAAGTAGGGTCACGAGAGGTCTTTTATTAACTGATAACAGCAGGTTGAGATTGATCAACACTAGCTATCTGCAGAGCCATCAATTAGTTCATGTGAAATGGAGATTTCAGAAGTACCACACTGTTAACACACTGCTCTTGCTGTTCATTTTCTAAAATAGTCCAGCTTTTGTACAACTGAGGGGGCTGGATGCAAAATAGCTGAAGGAAAGACACACATCATGTTTTTGCAGTCAGTTTTAGCATTTGTCCTGCTGCCTTTTCCTCAGTAGTGGAGGATCTTTCATGTTGTAGCCAATGGCAATAATGAGGTTTGTTTGTAGCCAACAGCTCATGTCAGGTGGCCCTCAGAATAATAATTGCCTTTGTCTTGAACCACAACAAGCATAGCAGGCCTTTGGAAACAGATCTTCCTCGGTGTCTTACAACCTTAGAAATTATCCTCATGACATCAAACAAGTGGATTAAAATGTCAGATTTTTCCTCCTGCCACTTTCAATAATTACTGGAGCAAGTGGATATAAGTGCAAGGAAATGTTAAATTCATTTCATCTTTAGCTGAGAAGAATATATTGAAGATAAAAGCAAAATAAAGACTGCAAATTAATTTGAAAGTATTCTAAAAGGAAAAGTAAGGCTAGTTGTCAGACAGGAGANTAATTTAGTTTCATTTTAAATTTATTTTTCATTTAGTTTCTGCCACTGGTTAAATCTACTTTTCTTTTGAGTGGAAAGTAGAAAGCACAGTGCTCTTAAATGCAAGAATGAGACCAGCACTGAGCATTTCTGAGCAGATGATCCTCTCTCTCATTGCTCACCTTCATTTCATCTTCTTGGTATTTTTTCCATGTTTCCATGCAGTAGCACTGAGAACAGACACTTTTACAACATAACAGGAGAAAACTGGGTGATATTACAATGAAATACCACAGAGATTTCTTTATGCACACCACCCCCCTCCCCCTGCTGGTTTGGTTCACATTTGGAGCTTGTAAGCAGAAGACCAAAGTTATCAATCTGTCAAGAGGAAAATTTATAGCTGGATCATAAAATATAGGGGAGAGCTCGAGGCAGCCAATGCTGTAATAAGGCTTATGATACTGTATTTTGGAAGTTCCTTAATTTCTTCTAGAATAAAGAAGTATTGAGAACTTTTAACCTTTTAAGTAGAATTTCTGCTAAGCATAAATTTACGCTTGTTTCACAAACCAACTCCTACCAATAAAATACATTTAAATTTTGGCATGCTAAATACATTGAATGTTCTTTATTCTGATTTTTCTTCAGTAAATGCACTTTATAGCCTTACATCGGTTTCAGAATTTTTTTTGCGTGTTTTCACTATGGACAAATAGCAAAAAAACTAAAATGCACTGCCATGAAAAGTTAGATCTGGGTTTAATGGGTTTAACAGAAGAAACTAACTTTTGGATTACTTGGTATTATGCTAGCCAACAGAAAGCTTTTCTGCAGGAGAGAAGTCTGAGGTTTAACTGTAAAGTATGAGAAAAAAACCTTTATTAATTTTGCCTCAGGAAATCAATGATTTGAGTTTCAATCTTTTTTAGGTGTAGCTTTATTCTTTATCCCCCTGTCTGGCCTCAGAAATTAACTCCCCATATACTTTGTCATATGATTTACAGGTTTTTGGTTTGACACACAAGGACAGTAAGTCAATAGTCTCTCTCTGAAAATCCTACTGAGAGTTAGGGCTGTCTGATATTAGATGTGCAATCAGAGCCAATCTGCTGGTGAGGAGTTGTAGCCTCTGCTTTGTATAGAAGACGAAATGGAATCATTTCCCCAGAGTGTGCTGAAGGCTTATCACTGAGAGGTGCAAGGAAATTTGGACGGGGTTCTGCAAAGTTCTGGATGACTTCATCAAAAGCATAAGAGTATGACCTTAGTAAATCTTCATTTTTAATTTCATTACAAAGGCTGGTTGAGTTCCACTTTAAAAGAGCACTAAAAAAACCCCATAATATTCTTGTATGTTCAGTGTTTGTATGACAATATCTACTGTAAATTACTTATTTTAAAAAACCACTGTTCCAGTTGAGAACAGAATTTTAATACTGACTTCAAGATTAGGGTTTTGGTCTGCTTCTGATAAGAGAAGATACAGAATTTCTTGTCCTACTTCCACTTAGTCAACTTTGTTGTTACCTACAGCAAATTCTTCTCCAAGTAAAACCATATTGAGCGCTAGCTGTGCTGTATCTTTTATTCCTTGCAGAGTGAATATTTTTAAGATATTTCTTATTCCAGTAGAAAATTATCAGTAACAAAGACTAACCATGCAAGTTGCTGACGTGAGAGAAGTGTTGTGTGTGTCAGATGAAAAATGCATCTTGGTGCACAGAATATATTGCAAGTAGCTCTTCAGCTAAGAGCTACTTCAGTGATTGACTACCTCTCACAACAACTGAATCAGGATAAACAAAGATTGAAAAGTACTTTGTATTCCCAAAAGCATTTAAAAGTTTTATGGAATTAGTAGGATTCTTGGAGGGGTTTTAGTAAAACTGTAGTGGACACAGCTGTGTCCAAGCTGTTCTGTGAGCCTCATCACTGGGATCTGCCAAAGGTAAACCTAACCTTCATAGATCAAAAGCAGTGATGGGTCCTGCAACAGTTTCCTCTGAATTGCAGTCCATGATTAATCTCCTGCTCTGATATTAGTGAGCTAGCAAAGAGTTTGATCCCTCATAATCAATGATTCTTTGGCAGCTATTGAAGTGAGTTATGCTGGCTTCATTTCCTGAGCCAAATGGGAATTCATGCTGTCATTTATTTACTGTTTGCTGAAGGGAACATTTTAATCAATGACCTCATCACATTTTTGGTATTTCATTGTCTCAAGATGGTTGCTTTATTTCTGGATTTAAAATTATTTATTTGCTTTAACTGCTGTGCAATTTAAACAAATAAATAAAGTTTGGGTAATTTAAGTGGTATGAAAGTGAGGGGAACAAAAGAACAGACAAGTTTTACCTCCTGATTTTCAAAAAAGGAGAACTTTTATTCAGAGTCAAGGTTCAGGTTTGTTTAGATGTAAGGAAAGAGACAATTCTGAATGTTCCATGCAGAATTGGGACTGAGATTGATACAACTAAACTAAGCTCTGGAAAAGCAATACAGTTGAGGAGTTTATCCATGACTCTTTGCCTTTCCAACCTTGTCAACGTAGCCAGAACAGATAGTTACTGGTGAAGCTGAGTCTCAGTGAAAATCTTACCAAAACTCACGGTTCAGGTGGGCTACAGAGAATTAATCTCCCTGTTCCATATCCAGTGTCTTGTGGGGCAAACCTCCTCTTGTTGCCACTCCTGACCTTTTAGCTGTGAGTGAAGCCAAAAGCAAAGATCTATCTGGGAAAGCCAGTTTGTCCATATCTCCAGGAATGTCTCATCTGACAGAGTCAATTGCATTGTCACAATGCACTGGCTACATAGACTGTGCTTCCAGATAAGTTCTCCTCTCTAGTTTGGGATAGCCTCTGATGTTATATTTTAACAGAATAAATCCTTAATTTATGACTCCTTTCCAGCTTTGCCTTTTAAATTAATTGCCCTGTGGAATTGTCTACATATTAATGCTGAGTAGAGCTTCTTGTCTTATGAATTATCAAAACACTGATCTGAAGGAAATCAATTATATGAAGCATAGAACAGTACTTAACAAATTGTCTTCATTGTGCATTGAAATCTTGCTCTGTGTGCTTCATTTCAATCTGTTCATTGGTTTGTGACCTTTAGCTCCCACTGGGGAGAAGCACACGTAACCTTCCTGAGCTGCTCACTTTGCATTTGGAACTCCAGTTTTGCTAAAAGACGTGTAAAAAGCCTGGCAAACACACAGCTGATAACACTGGAAAGCTGATGCTATCCAAGGAAGTGTTGGCTTTTATTTGTGCTTGCAGTCTCAGCCCTGGATGCCGCTTTTTGTGATGTAGCAGCTTCTTTTAATTTTCTGCCCATGGAGATTTGACTTGCATTTCTTGAAAACATCCCTTCTACACAAAGGGAATTTTTCAAGTACTTACAATGGAAGAAGAAATCCAAACAGCTCCTGGGTACCTTTATTAACAAATTATTTAATTCAGGAGAGAGTTTAATCAGAATTCATGACTTTGATTCTGGATATGTTTAAAACGAAGCAAATGTGTTGTGTTTTGGTTTGTTTTGGTTTTTTTCATTCCCTTTTCTTGCATTTCTCATCCTGGATATAACTGGATATACAGATTTCCATTTGTAGGTTACTTGAGAATAGCCAGTGACTCTAGGAACAGTTTGCTCTTAACTCATGTCCTCCTTTCTTCTCTCTTTCCATGTCTCACCACCCTTTTCCAAAGCAGAGAAACTTCAATTTTCTACTCTTGTAATCTGTTTTCAGATTTCTGGGACTTCTTCCCCAACCCCCAGGAAAAAAACCCAAAAAACTCCCCATCACCATGAATCAACTCAAAATATGAATGGAAGTAAATTAAGGGACCAAGGGATATAGTTTTTATATGACATTAGGAAAGAAATTACAAAGAAAAGAAATTTGTAATGCCTTTTCTTCATTGTGAGTGGGAATAAGGACTGTTACCTGTTGCATACACAGCTTTTCAGGGAACTTCAAACTTTGGAGAACTTTATAAGCACTATATGTGCTATGCATGTATGCTGATGCTTTAGCTAAGCCTATGCTTGAGGTTTGGAACAGTTTTGTATCTGTGATTCACATGTTTTGTTTGTGCTTCAGTACCTGGGGTAGAGGAAGACATCACACATACTCTAGAGATAACAGCTTGGTTTACTTAGACCATTCTTAGTGAAAACAGCTGTTTCTCCCAGGCTCTTCCTTCCTGACAGATCATAGAGCAGATTTCCTTTTGCTTTCTAACAAAAACTTTCTAGCAGCTGTACTTAGAGAAGCTTAACTTTTCTTACCATTTGTGAAAATTTCAGCATACTAAATCCTGTCATCTGGCACACCGAAACCCCTCCATTATATCATCCATTTCATATCGTGGAAAGAGATTTTTTTGCAAATAGAATGGAAACTGGTCTGTTTACACGTCTCTTACTTTTGGAATCACATTGTATTTTGAGGCACCCAAAACATTATCGATACTTGTGTGAAGATACACATTACCTGGTTGGTTCCATGTTTGAAGGAAATTAGAGAGGGTTATTTACCTACTGTAATGGAAATAGCATCATTGTCTCTGTCTTACTCTGTCTTTTTTTGGTCGGGGGATTTTCTGGGTCTGATTTAATTGCATGGAGTTGCTGCAGCATTGCCATAGGACTGCAGCAGTAACAGCTGAATGGTATTTTAGAGTGTGAATATGCTTTGGAGCCTTCCACTACAGTTTGTTCTTTGTTCTTTGATTTATAAAGGTGAAATAGTGATTGCACCATTCAAAAGTTGACTTATTTTCAATAAGGATCTGGCTTAGTCAATCAATAGGCTACCACCTTTTAGACTGCAAAAGCCTTTTGAAAAGACTTTTTCCATTGTCATCTCAAATCCCTATTTGAGAACAGCTAAAAAACATGTCTTAGTACTTCATTCTCTGTGATATAATAAGAAATATTTAGAAATATTTCTATTCTGGAACAGGTTAGATTAAATCTCCACACATGAAGGCCATTTGTACTAACTGGCTTTGTTAGAGTTGTCAAGAAAATCCTACAACTTAATGCACAACAATACATGCTGAAGTACAACCTGTGATCATAAACCAGTCCCAGAATAATCCCCTCCCTTCAAGTCTTATTCTAAACATTTTTTTCAGCTTGGTAACCTCAAAGTGTTCTTGTCCTCTGTTTCTGGTTTTGCAACTAAATAAAATAATCATCTGGTCATACAATGTCATCTTTCATTAATGTATTGGAATAAAGTCATACGACTTCAGAGAAAGAGTAATTCCCATTTTTAAATGAAAATTTTAGGGATGAGTAAGAGTCTGAATTGAAATAAGGTAAATATTTTCCTGACTTGAAATAAGGTAAAAATTCAAGGTATGAAAATATAGGAAGCTTTTTACTTTCCTCTTTATTCCCTCAGTTATTCTACTAAATAAGCTTGCCCTTTTTACAGCAGTCTATATTGAGAATGAAACAACACCATCTGAATTACTTTTTACATATTTTTAGGTTATGAATACATCTTCCCAACTTTCTGACTTCGGTCAAAAAGCTGTATCAAACCCAGAAAAGAGTGTTTCATAGCATAAAAAAATCCTAGTCAAGATTATGATCTCATTGTGTTTAGCATGACATAAATAAATGCCAAACACGAATCCCTTTCTTTTTTTTTCTTTTTTTTTTTTTTAATTTTTATTTTATGGAAGCCAAGTAATTTGCTTTCAAGAACAGACTTTGGGTACTGTTCATGGTAGGCACTTGCATCCTTAATTTTGACTTTGTGGAAATGCCACCAAACCATGGCCATAATTGGGACATGGGGAAAAAACCCACCTTACTGGCAAATCCAGTGGACTATAATGGAGTGCACAGGGAGTGAGGTATTTTAAAGGAGAACTGAGACCTGAGTATGATTTTAACCTTTTTTTTTGCTGCACAGCTTTTGAAATTTCAAACTCTAGAGTGCAGTTTACAAGTGATAAAATTCAGTTCCCTAAATCTCAGAGGTGCTCTCTGAAAATTATCTAGAGCGTTAGGGCTCCCTTTAAATCTGTTGTTTTGTAAAAACCTCTTTCTGAGGGGAGTACTTTAACAAACCCTGCTCAGCAGAGTTGTACAGATTGCTGGTTGGACAGGTGTGCTGCTGGGGAAAGAAGGATTCATGGTGCCAGGTGGAAAAATAGGAGACCCGACTTCATGTCCTGGGGACAGTTCCTCCCTCTTTTTCCCTGGGAAATCCCTGGCTAATCATGATTTCATTGGCTTCCATCTCCATCTGAAATGTTTGGTCTATTGGTTGATTTTGCATTGAAATGCCTTTAAAATTAGTTGTTTGAATATTGGCTGCCAAGCAGCCTGTGCGATAATGATGAGTTATAATTAATTTCTGACCATCGCTAGTGCATTTTTTTTTTTTTAAAGTTTTTTAAACTCAATGAGACTAACAGCAGTGAATGCAGTACTTGCCTCAACATTTCGAATATGTCTTTCTTTTTCTACAGAATCCCATTTCAATCAGTTACTTAAAAGGTCATGTTTAATGTCACATCAAAACTCCTACAGAGAGATTTTTTTTGTTCTGATGCTGGTAATGTTAAGCAAATACCCAAGGTTCCGGTCACTGCTTCAGTTCATTCTCTGTTTAAACATTGCACTCAAACTTATTATGATATCTCAATGGTGTTTTGACAGTTCTATGTTTTAAGGGATGGTTCCAGTTATCTTATCACTGAAAAACCCAGCACTATGATATAAAGGTACTTCTGACATCTGGATGAAGTGTGCATGGCTCATAGAAGAGCAGTAGTTGTGACAAAGACTGAGGAGAGATAGCAGTATTTCCACAGGCATGTTGTTAAATCCATCATTTGGTTATTTACGGCCTTCAGTGAGAATTATTAATTATATCTTTGAGATCTCTCTCAAAATCCTAGATGTGTATGATTTTGCCTAACTATTCCTCCCCTGGAAACCAGAGTTAACTTTTTTCAAATCTTTTGGCTTTGGCTTTTTCATGTAACACTGCTGTTCTTTTTATTGTTCCATTGCTGTAAAAGATAAATAAAAGGCAGTAATTGATATGCTAAAATCTCTAACCACTGAAATCCCAAAGAATAATATTTGTTCTTTTCCTGGATGAAGGTAGGAAATCTTGTGTAAATGAATAATCAAAGGAAATGAAAGCAGAGAAGAAAAAGCAGTGTATTGTAACACTGTTCTCCTAAGTGGTGAAACTGAACTAACAATGCAAGTTCTTAAACATAGAAAATGTAAGTTAAAAACTAGGGTAAAAAAGATGCAAGCAAGGTAACTTCTGCACAGAACTTCATTTTAAATAAATTGGAGAAGAGCATGAATTTTGTCAAGTTAGATGCAAATAGGTCTTGACAGGTGGCATAAAATACATTGGGTGAGCTATGGAGTAGATGAGGGTAAGGACAGCACAAGGATGTTGCCTCACTTTTGAAACAAGCCATGTTGAGTTTTTTTAATTTTCCTTGCACAGACTGAGGGACAAGCAAGTGAGTGAAAGCACTCCTAGTTACTGCTAATCCAAATATTTAAATAGGCTCTGCTCATTTACCAACAAACCCTGTTCCGCCATCCTTTTCAGAGGGAACAGCACGACCAGCACTCATCATTATTGTTTCTAATATGCAGAATAAAAGAGGCCTTTTGAGATTCAATACCCAGTCTGCAGTGTAACATAAAACCTGGGCTTTTAAATCATCCTTTCCTCTTGGTCTGGGGTTGTTTTGTTTGTTTGCTTTCTTTTCTTTTGCTTTTATTTAACACTAAATGATGATGAGGAATTCTCGGAATAGTAATTATATCATTCTTACCTTGAGATTTTGCAGTTTAACAAGAAATTCTGTTTTGTAATCTTTGCCTTTGGTATGACATAACTGAAATATTTGGCAAGGTGTCAATTCAAATTCCTTCTAATTAGTTTGCAAACAAATAGAGCTGGAAAGCTTCCTGCTAGCCATTATTTACAGCAACATCCATTGCTAAACTTGCCTGACTTTTTTCTTTTTGGGGCCCAGCTTTCACTCACGTAATCCTGGAAAAGGCTTTAACTCTGTGGTCTGAAATTTCCCTTATCTGCCTGAAGCTTAGATGCCTTGATTACTGGGAATGCTGTTGATACAAGATTCGTTATATTGCTCATGTTAAACAGCATATGAGCGAGTTTGCGGACTTGTCAGTGTGAAAACATAGTTACAAAAAGCCAGTTTGCAAATATTATATTTTCATGGAATTATTCCCACGATGTTTCTTCACGTAGCAACCATGCTGTAAGAGAGCACACAATAAAAACTATGCCATTATGTCTTTGGTGCTGGAGACAGGCACGCGACAAAACACACCGAGGATCACACGATGAAAGCCAACCTCTACTGAGTGTTCTTCTCCTTATATGGCATTGAAGGTCTGCTCAGTTCCTCCTGATTGGCTAAACCAGTTGCCACCCAGCCAGCCAGCCAATAGCTGCCCATGTCCCCAACGGCCCAGGCCTGCTCCTCAACAGCCCAGACTGGCCAAGTTATATAACCAAGGCAATTATATAATTAGTTATTTAATCACTTATGTTTCAGTTATAAAATTATAGTTAGGAGTACTTATAACTGTGAGGCCTTCAAGCGAACTGTTAGCCACCACATAATTAAAGATGCATAAGGGACTTGAAGCAAAATTACCTGGACTTCTCTATTTTGGTCTTTCCTACCTGTAAGTTACTCAGCCACAGTAATTTCAAAAAAACCAAGGACTTCCACAAAATGTGGACTTCTTTCAAAAAAAATGAGGTCTTACAAAATACCACTACTGTGCAAAGGTGAAAAAAGCAGTCTGTCCTGAGCTTTTTGTTCAAAATACAGAGCAGAAAACCTGCAAGTGAAATACTAACTCTGTAGGCAGCTAATTTGCTTTGGTCTGACCCCAGAGTCATTGCATCATTAAACTCAGCTGAATTTTCATCTTCTAAAATTGTTCTTTCTTTTTATGTAAAGTTAATAGGAAGGTATCAGGTGTCTTTTTTTTTTTATTTTTAACTAGAGGAATTGCATATTTAGGACCAGATTGTTCTGTTTTCATGTACCATAACATGTTTCCACAGTTTGAGGATCAAACCATAGGTGCGTTGTGCCAGGAAAGCATCGAGAGCTCCCAGATAAGACATGTTCAATAAATCAGTCTCCATGAAGTACTCCACCAACAATGCCCCCATAGACATGTTAGAATATTTTTTTTCAGTCAGGGTATTAAAGTGTCTGGAGAAAGCACATTGCAGCCCAGGTAAGCACTTTTTCAACTGAAAAGAAGCAAATATTTGTGATTGTCTCCAGGATTTCTGAGGCCAAAATACCAAGGTTATTTTAACAGCAAGTTGATACTACCCTGGGAAAATAAGATATGTCAGGTTACCTGGTATGTATGAAACAGACCTCATTGTACCTGAATTTCTTGTCTTTTATCATTTTCAACAAAAGCACCATTCAGCTGTATCTTGCCTGACAGTTAGGTTGCGTACAGTGCCCATTTTATTCAAATGAATGGCAGTAACCTTTATTCTGAACAAATAGCTACCCCGCCAGGGGAAGTGCTGCTTTGTCTCCGCAGTCCCTCTGTGTTAACTCCTCATTGGTTATGGCTGAGCAACAACCATGTTTTCCCCTTTCTCCGTTCTGCCAACTGCAGTTCCAGCCTCTGTAAGTGATCACTGTACGGTTCATTAAGTTTTTGTACATATAAACTGGTATTTTGAGAGCTGTTATTAAGATCTACGAGTAATGGGATCTGGCCAAATTTTTGCACTGTTTAACTCCAAGTATGTTTTCCCATGATAGCATTATGTGAAATAACACTGTATTGGATGGCAATTCCACATGTAGAAATTGAACTTCTTCTTCTGAATTCTCACAATTATGCTGAATTTTTGCAGGAAGCATTGGAAATTGAGAAGGGCAGCATTTTCCAGAGAGTTTGATGTTGACTTATGACTGCCCTCTCCAAACTGCATTTATTATGTGGATACCACAGCATGTAGAAATGGAGGGGAATGAAAATGGTTTTAATTTTTTCTGCACATTTTATCATTTTCAGTTGAACTGTAGCTAAAATTAAGCAATTTTATGGGTAGTAATACATATGGGCAATAGGGGACTTGGTAATCTAGGAACCATAACAAATATGTGCATTTAAATATTTCCACAATGTGCTTAAGTTGAAACATGAAAATATACTTTATTAATGGGTGAATTTCTGAGTAAATTCTTATAGGATAAAACCATGAGACTACTCCGTTGAAAAACATAATTTCCCACCCGCACAAGGAAGTAGGGGAGGGGAAGGTTTTATTTCTGTCTCTGTCAGATCCTCTCACCAACCCAGCTTGGGAGAGTGCTTGAATTCACCCCTTCCTCAGCTTTTCACCTGTGTGTCAGGCCAGGTTGCTTTCTAAGGCATGCAGACACTCATTACTCTTTCTCATTTCTCTCTGATGACCACTGGCAGGACCTGAGGGAACAGCTTGAAGCTTCACTGGGGGAGTTTAGGTTGGGTATCTTAGAGTGTGGATGGGCACTGGAACAGGCTCCCCAGGGAAGTGGGCACAGCACCAAGACTTCCAGAGTTCAAGAATCCTTTGGACAGTGGACATTTCTTTAAGAGCAAGAGCCAGAATCTTGTATAAATTCTTTCATTTTGGTTAGTCAAAGTCCATATCAGTTCAGGGGGAAAAAAAAAATCAAGCAACTTAAACTATGACACTAATGCATTTAAAAATTGTAACTAGTCTGATGAAAACTTTAATGGATTGGAATCAAGACCTTGTATTCAGTAAATCATAAGCTAACACTTTTCTTGCTTTTTAAGTTATTGTGTATGAAATGCTAATTCCTTCTGTCATGGATTAGCATTTCAAGGTTTTATGCTACTAAAAATGCATCATATTAATAGTTACTTGAAGTCTTTTGTTCAGAGTATGGGAAATGCACAGAGAGAGCTCATTCTCAATTTGGCAGATGGAGTTCATGATACTAATTAACAGAAGATATTTTATTGAAATAAAGACCCATTTAGGATGAAGCTTTGCACAAAAGTAATAGCCTGAATTTCCGTGGTCTAAGACTGTGGATCTTCTAATTATGTTTAATTTTTGGTTTAAACCCGATTAACTTGTAAGTCGTCAAAGTACTGCTTTTATAACTAGAGCATGATAATAAGTGTTCCTGAAAGAACAAAAAAAAAATTAAAGAAAAGAATTTTAATGTTGCACAGAACTGTGAGTTGTTCCTTGTGCTTGAAGCCCTAATTTCTGGCAATGCATTTTCCTTAGTACATTTGATTCCTTTCCAAAGTGGGGAGGGGTTTTGAGTCTGTAGCCACCTAAGAGAGCTCTAATAATACACTTAAGAGATGTTCATATCGGTCCAGTAAATGCATTAAATGCATTTTGTGTGATGCCCTGTTAGTAGACATAAACTGAATAAATTTCACCTGTGTTAGTGTGTCCCAAATCTGAATCAGGATACTGATCTGTTTCTGAGATCCCTGAGCAGGGCTGTCCAGGGACCAAGGCAGTTTGAAATGCACCTATTGCATTTGTCCCGAGACCTGCAACACAAAGCAAGTGGCAATACTGTCTGTAAGGAGGTGTCTACTGCTTGTCAAAGGGGAAAACCTGCAGTCAGGTGTTACACAGGATGGCAAAGCCTGCAGGGATTTTGGCAGGTGTTAGAACAAACTTGTGGCTATGACAGTTTCTCCCCCACAAGCATGTAAGCACATGTGGCACCCTCTGCCAAAGAGTACCCTCTGACTCTGGGAGAGGAAGCTTTTTGGAATTTTGTATATATTTGTGTATTTATATTTGTATGTTTTGTGTAATTTTATATATATTTGTATATTTTGTATATGTTTGGCATATACACAGTTTGGATTCTGGGGCCTATTTCCCATCAGAAACCTCAACATGGAAGACTTGTTAATTGTGCACCTCCTTTAAACCACAAAGCCCTTGTACAGCAAAGAACAGGGCAGATGCCAAGCAGTGATTAATTGATTTTGTAGATTGAGGGCCAAGTGAACTATCTGGCTATACTGTCCTTTCTTTGTCACATTCAGTTAGGTAATCTGATTGAAAAAATAATCTAAATCTTTTGCTGTTTGTTTTGGTAATTTTTACCCTTTCTATTTTCCCCTTTATTACTCCAAGACTTGAATAAACAAGGTATATTCTTCCAGAGAGGTGGCAGGAGACAGTTGTCTGCAAAGGGAAATGATGAAATTTACACTTTTGAGCATTCAGGTCTAAGGAATAGCCTAACTTCCTCATAAACTGTTTCACTTTTGCATGTCTCGTCAGCATCATAAATATAGAGCACTTCTCTGCATCTTAACTTGCATCTGGGACTGAATTACTGTAACAGCCCATCATAAGGTGCAAGTAATGAATAAATGTAAGTCAGCTCTGTTCTTATGATGTATTTCTTTGCAAGTTTCTGCCATAAATTTTTAAAGAGTTTTTCCTCTCTTCTGAATTAGACATCTGCCAAATTATCATGAACCCTTTTGGATAGTCTGCAAACAGACCTGTTTTCTGGACAGTATAGTGAAATTTCTAATTGAAAGCCCTTCTGTCTGCAGAAAATTTTGTGTGGATGTCTACTTTAATAACATGGGTGGGAGGAGACAAAAGCACAAGCTGTCATTAGAATTCTGCAGATACCAAAATGGCCTCTAGCTGTTAGAAGACCAGCATTGAAAAGTACTTCCATAACCATCACAACAAAAATCTGTTGTTCTTACCAAGGCACTTCTCAACTGCAAAAGACTCCATAGCACCAAACAGGTGTGTGTTTCCAAATCCCAGACATGAGTACAGACTGGGAGAAGAACTCATTGAGAGCAGCTCTGCAGACAAGGAGGGAGAAGGACAGGGGAATTCTCATGGATAGAAATTTGGGTGTGAGCTGGAAATGCACACCTGAAAGCCAGCTGTATCCTGGGGAGTGTAGTTGCCACTTGTATCCTGGGCTGCGCCAAAAGAAAAGGCCAGCAGGTAAACGGAGACGGCTCTTCCCTGCTACTTCACGCTCATGAGACTGCACCCAGGCCTGGAGCCCTGATCACAAGAAAAATGCAGAACAGGCCAGAGTTCAACCCAACATCAGTCCACACATCAAAGTGGTTCAGGGCCCGTGAAATGAATCACTCTGTTCCATACAGCGAGAGAGAACAGTCTGTCCTGCAATCCTGGAATAGTAAATCTCATGCCTCCCACTCAGAGAAATGATATTAAAATAATATTCCTTGAATATTAAAGGACTAGACCCTGAAACTACTTTTCATCAGAATATTTTTAAAAGTATGTCCCAAAGTTACTTTATTATAGCAAAGAAATTTTGAAATACATCATATTTCAAGGTGATTTATGGAAGTTATTTGTTGCTCTGAAAAGCCTAACTTTGTTCTTATTTTCTTAATTGACCACAGTAATGCGCACAAACAGGTCTTTATAAACCTCTATTTGACATCACTTTCAGTAAGATTTGTCAAATAATCTCAAATTGCTACATAGCAGATGTCTGTCTCTGAGAGAGTTTTCAAGTCATGTTTAATATTCCCTGAAACAAGCCCTTTTAAAAAAAGCAGTCCAGCTGGTCTATTTTGGATGTCTTTCTGGGAATGGAAGGATTTTGAAATATTTCTCTCTATTGACTAAGAAGATAGTGCAGTGCCATGTGTGTGTGTGTACAGGTCTGCACTAGGTCAGGTAAATACTGCATTTGAACGACCTCATAAACCTCTTGAGTTTGCTCTTTAGCCTTCAGCAGAGCCAAGGTTTCTCAAGTTTTTCCTAGAGATATCTTTAATTGTTAATGGAAAGGTCAATTATTCAATGCATTGCCAACATTAGTGATGTTATTCAGGAGCAGTGTCTCTGAGTCGATGAAGCACTAGATGAGATTTTTGTTCCCAGATCTCTCCCTGGCTCACTGGGGACCTCTGTCTTCTAAATGTTTGTATTTTGTAAAGAAAGAACTAAAAAATCATACCCACCTCCATTGAGACTAACTGGACTGCATAAATTGTTATTAGATCTTTTGTTATTTTTTTGAATCAAACTTCTCCAGTATTTTTATGTTTAATTTTTGAATTATTATTAGATTTATTTGGGGCCTTTTTGCTTGTCAGCATAGCAGAGAAGTTAATAAGTAATTGTCTTTTTTCCATTCTCTGGTGTTCTGTTTGCATTTTGCATTATCTTCATCATCCTTCTTTGGGATCCTCCAGACATCAGAATGAGCAGAGATCAGCAGGAGGCTGGCTTGAAGTGTGGGTAGGAAATGTGAATTTGGCTGATTCCCGTCAGCACAGACCTCTCACAGTGAGCTCAATCACGTAAACCTACAGCCATTTATTAAGGGCAAAAAGAAAAGTTCTATCTTTTCCCCTTTCAAATGGTGCTTTCAAATGGTGCCCTTGTGCAATTCCATTGGACACTGTGTAGTTGTTTTGCAGAGACATATGGAAATTTTCATGGACTTTGGGAGTCCCAGAGTATCATTAAGCCCATTCAAAACTGTCTCAGTCAGCAGAAAAAATAGGGAGGGTTGTAGAATTTCTTTTTCTCTTGTCTAGATTAGAGAAGAAGGATGAGGTGCAACATCTGGATCCTCTAGATGGCAATTAATGGAATGATTCTCCATCAAAAATCGCAGTTTCATCAAAATCAAGATACTTCATAGAAATGAAGTTTTGAAGACAAAAAAATTCAAACAAATTGCTCAGATATTCATTTTACTTAAATCAAGCAGTTGGCTTTCCAAGAGAAGCATAAGTCATTTTGATAAGGTGATCATTGTTGTCATTCCAAATAATTTAATTTGGACAGTAAGGCTAACATTTATTTTTGCAGCACATTATATTTCATAGATTGTATTTAATATTTGAATATGAGTTAAATCTAAGCTAACCAAGGCTAGAAACCAAATCCTGAACATCCCTGGGTTACATTTACTGTTGTAGAGGGCAGTAGGTTCTCTGAGTGATTTATGGGTAGGAAAAGAAGGACAGATCACGGAAGGAAAGGAAGGATGGACCAAGGAAGTACTTTTACTCTGAGGCTGAAGAATTGATGCTTAGAAGAAGTAACAGGCTCACCAAGACCATAATCAGACTGTGGCAAATTCAGAAAGTGAATTTAGAGGTCCAAACTATCTCTGTTGATGAGACCATCTAGGGAAAAGAGATTTGGTGCTTTTCTATTTTTCACTTAAAAGTTGCATTGGTGAATGGAAATATCTAAGAAACTTATATAAAATTAATAATTTCAGATTTTTGTGTTTGGGTTTCTTTACATGTGCTACAACCTGAATTGTCACTTATATTTCTGCTTCTTGCTGAAGTCAAATCCTAACTTCATGCAATCTTACGCTGTGCAATGTCCCACCTGTTCTCTACTGTCCTCAAATAGGCACAAAATCTGGTGAAAACCAGATTCAGAACAAACCAACAAGCTGGGTTTTTCTCATAGAACCACTTTAAGGATAGAATCAGACAACCTAATATTTTGCCAATGTTTTTTACCATCCCTTACCTCAGACAGATGTGTTGGTGGAACACACAAGAAAATAGAATCACAAGTGGACTGTTATATTTGTAAGGCTTCAAACAAATTTATAATAAAAACTATAACTTGAGAGCAGAAAAAACACCTTGAGAATGTAAATTTCACCTGAATCACAAGACTCTTCCTCTTTTGTTTCTTTATTCACAATCCCACTCTTTTGCAATTACATTGTCATACTTGCAAAGAACCAAGCCTTACATTCAGAATGAGATCTTTTGATTCCAATTTATTCAGTAATTTACTCACATTTTCAACCATATTTGTCATTTACCTCCCTGCCTTCCAGTATAATATGTGACAAACATAGTATGCAGTAGCTGACACACAGCTGCATGATAATGAATGCTTTTTTGGCACTCCAGAAATGTGTTTACCATATCTCACAGAGAGAAGTGTCATTTGTAGTTATTTAGTAAAAAAGAATCAGAGATTTAAGTACTTCAGATTTTAAAACATCCATAGAGAATGGCTAGAGTGACTCAAACCCTCTCAATACCAATCTCTGGCAGTGGCCAAACATTTAGGAATACACAAAATAGGGTTAAGCTTTTTCCTTTACTTCCTCCATCTTCCCACAGTCTGTGGCTTAGGAAGCTCGTACAGCTTTTTTTTTTTCCCCAGCTTGTTATTTTTATTAGCCCTCAGTAATACTTTATTTTTCATTAATTTTTCTTGAATTCTATTAAGTCTCAACAACTTCCTGTCATAGGGAGTCTCCTGCTGTAACTATATTCTGTGTGAAACAGTATTTCCTAAAATTTCATTTGCTTCCTATAGCTCTTGTGCTGCAAAAAACAATGAGTATTGATTCCCAATTCACATAATTCATATGCTTATAATTTTATGTACCTCTGTCATACACCTGTTCAGTTGCTTTCCAAACTGCACTGTTGTATCTATTTAAATTTTCCTCAGAGAGGAGTTGTTCCGTGCATTAGATGATAACTTATTTCTGTGTATTTTCTTCTATGTAAGAATTAGGGAAACAAATATTAATTACACTAGATATAAGAAGACAAGAAGACTGAAGCAGAAACAAAATGTTGCTGAATGTGTAGTGTGTGATTTGCAAGTAACCGAGGGGTAGCTAAAAATAACAGGTCAGCAAAGTAAGGCACAGATGCAATTTCAAGGAGGATTAATGAAATGTTCACAAATTACTCTATTGAAAACAACATGTTATCAGTATTTAAAAAGTGATTTGGTCTTGATTTAGTTCTGAAGTCAATAGGAACTGTGGTTGGCCAGCATATGAAAATACCATTCTTAATGACACTGCTACACTTTAAGCTCCCCTGGATGGCTTGTGCTGGGTGTGGAATACAGCAAATAAAATGGAAAACATTCACTGGGCTGAGAAAAACTTTGGCTTTGCTATATTGTGCAGACATAGGAGAATAATTTGTCTTTTCAGAAAGGTCCAATACAACTAATGCAGTGACAAAGCGATGTGTAGAACATAGAAAAAGAAATCTGCAATAAAGATTTAATTTAACTAATTTAGAATCATAGAATATCCTGAGTTGGAAGGGACCCACTAGGATCATTGGGTCCAACTCCTGACTCTGCACAGGATCTTCCCAAAAAAACACCATATATTTGAAGGCATTTTCCAAATGCTTCTCAAACTCTGTCTGGCTGCTCCTGTGACCACTTCCCTGGGGACTCTGTTCCAGTGCCCAACCACACTCTGGGTAAAGAACTTTGTCCTAATATCCAACCTAATCCTCCCCTGACACAGCTTCAGGCTGTTCCCTCCAGCCCTGTCTCTGGTCACCAGAGAGGAGAGATCAGTGCCTGCCCCTCCTCCTTTCCTCAAAAGGAAGATGTGCATTGTCTTTGCCTCGAGTAAGAAATATCAAATCCTTCAGACAGTTCCTCACATTTCCTTTTCTTTTGTGATCAATTTTGAACAGCTGGTTTAATATCTTGTTTTCTCCAGACTAGGAAAACTTGGGGCCATAACCTGCCATATGCCTTTAGGAAAAAAAATAATGTGTACAGAGTTCTAAGGATGAAACAAAAAAAATCTAAAAGCCTAAAGATCACATAATGGTCAGTCAAAGACCCAAAAAAGGAGTGTATAATGTGCTTACCTATAGAAGGCCCCAGCTAGTAGAATTCATTCAATGTACAGCTGAATTTCCACCCAGGAGCTCCAGAGTTGCTTAGAAACACAGAATTTGTCAGTAACCAAATAATTTTTATGCTGTGTTTTGAGAAAGGTTCTAAAACTACAGCTGACAAAAATCTTGAATAGCTTTGCTCACATGTACTTCTCTTTCATTAAACATTGTTTCTCCCTTTTATCTGTTCCCTTTTCTCTCCTACCAGTAAAGAAGGGTGAGTGGAGGACAAAGGACAGAAAAAGGGTATTCCTGCATGTTGGATAATTGAAGTCATGGCTATTATAATACTTTTGTATATTTTTCTCAAAAAAAGCCTTCCTACAAATGACATTAAAGTGATGGTTTTTTCCCCAACAGTTTAGATTTAATAGAAACAATGTTGACAAGTCCTTCGAGTGTCCCACTTTGAGTCCACCAAAATTACCAGGAGGCAAGGAGACGCTGGCAAAGACAAGATAAATAAGAAGGTGCTGAGCAGTAAATGACAGCTTGCAGCTGAAAAAGGACATAAAACTTTCTTTATGGTGGTATGGCAAGGCAAAAAAAAAAAAATGGAGGGAAGGTGGCTTCTGTAATAGCTGTGTAATGGTGTAGCTCTGGAAATTCTCCAGGTCTGAAATCATTTTATGGAAGCAACTGCTAAAGTAGCTCATGCAAAGAAATATTTGCCAAATAGAAGCTTTAACCTTACTAGGAGTTATATGGCTGGGTTTCCTATGGCAAAACTTGGTATATGATGCCAGTTGGCATTTCAGGATGGACCATAGGTGCAACTTCCACTTTTATTACAGATTTACTCTCAGTCTGCCACAGGATTGTGGCAGGAGCTGTGCTCTGACGCTTATCCTTGGAGCAGGGAAGCAAGCAGTGGTTCCCAGGATAAGCTCCCATCACAGACACCTTGGGCTGGTCCTTAGTGCCAATGGTCACTCAGTGAAGTGTCACTTACAGGGCATCTAATAACAGGAACTTCTCAAAGGCATAGATTAACTCTAAACTTGAGGCAATAATATAGAAAAAACTATTTGATTTCAGTGCGATGTACATCTGGATCACTGCAAATCTTAGAAATCTTACCTCAGGAAAGGGTTTTTGTGCTTTCAGAGAGGTTGGAAGTCAGTTGCTTGGCTTGGGATTCCAATTTTGCTTTTGTAATACGAGGAAAGATATTTGTAATGCAAATCACTGACAAAGGAAAGGGAATGATCCACTTTACTGCGGCAACAAATCCTACCATAATCTTGCTAACACCATAAAACCCAGTTTACTCAAGTATTTGATGCATTTTTGTCCCCATGTGTTAAGCTGACAAGGCAGGATTTACAAAATGTTCCTGGTAGGATGGGACAAAAAGCAAAGAAAAACTGTGAAAGCCTGTGGAACTTTAATTAGGCTTTTGTGGAGCACTTAGTAATGAGGTCATTGCCTCGTTTTCCTCTGCCCAGTACTACTTTCAATGCTTTTCCACTGTCCCTTTAGCTGTGGCTGGGATCACTGGTGTTCTCACACAAAAAATTAACAGCTCCTCCCTACCATGCAGTCTGTGGAAAAATTCAGTCAGGAGTTTGGTGACCCTTTATTCCTCAGGAGCCATCCCAAAGATGAGAGTTTGCTTGTCTCCCTTGATCTTTCCCTCTGTATTCCTGTCTTTCCCTTGGCAGCGCATCACCTCTATCTTCTTGACTTAGGTGGGCCTGTTATAACCTCCAAGGGAAGTTTTTTCCAACTTCTCATAAAGATTTGGGTTTAAAAATAAAATCACATTGCAAATCAGTATAAAAGGCTGAAATCTTGTAAGCTTCTGCGAATCGAACAGTTGAAGGGGAGAAAACAAAACAGCTGAAATAAAAAATTAGCCCTAGCAATTATAGTAACTTTTTATTGTCTTATTATGCATTCATTTAAATTTTTAAACAAAATGCTTACAGCTGAAAAGTTTTGCTTATTTTAGGAATGAAAATGTGGTATTTCTGAGCATATTGTTTCAAAATTAAACATTCAGAGAAAATTTCATGGAAATTTCAAAGAATTGGCAGCATCCAATATAAATCTAAATATAGATAAAGAGAGGGATGTGTTGAGGTCTTTTTTTTTGGGTAAAATTCCCCATTAAATGTGTGTGCAGACATTCCAGAAAAATAGTGATCTCTTATGGTCCTTGGGTGATGAAGCTTCTGCACTAAAGTTCAAATTAAATACTCGTACATCAATGTTCTTTCAAAAACAAAAACCCCTATACCACATACTCAAAAAATGCATTCCATATATCGCTCTCATAAAAAATAAAACTAATAATAGACGAAAAAACTAAATAATAAAAAAATTCTAATGAAAGAGCAAGATTTTATCCATTTTATAGTGTATTGATTATTTTACCAGCTCTGTAAGGCAAAAATAACTTCTCTGGAAACTAATAGCATGCTGAGTAAAAAAGGTTTTGTTTCTAATATGGATGCACAAGGAACAGAAGGAACATGTAGCATCTCCTGAGCGTGTGGATAATAATTACCTAAGAATAGAGGATATGCCTAAAGGCAACAGGAGGATGATTAATTATTATTGAAGAAAGCCCAACAGGTATCTAGGAATAAAATTTGTGATTTGTCACATGCTGGGACTAGAAAACAGCAAAAAGTGGAACAAAGAGGAACACTCTGTGCAATATAGTGAATACAAGACCTGCATCTTTTTTTTACTTCATCTTTATCTAGGCATGTAAAGGCCAGCATAGATAGGAAGACAAGTAAGGTTTTATTATCTTCAGATCCTGGTATAAAAATGATAATCCCTCCTATGGCAACAAAGAATTACTTACAAAAATACCCACTGGTATTCCATTATTTTTAATAGTTTTACTCTGAGGATTTTTAGCAGCAAGTATACTCAGAAAAAATAAGCATTTGTTTACAGGAATATCCTGACATAATGATAGTGTTCTTATTTTGTTGCTCTCCTGCATGTGTTATGAATTGCAAAAACTTCCAAATATCTCCCACTCCAGTCATATTCTATCTAGAGAAAGAATTAACTAGAGATTCATTTATGCACTATTTGAAATCTTCCTCAGAAAGGTCAGCCCCCTGGAGAATTGATAATATCAGTTTGTTCAAAAGCATAAGTAGCTGTTTGCATCATCTCTTTCACTAGTTGTGCAAGTTCTTGGACTAAATTAGCCTTGAATAGAAGTGTTTGAGTTCATGTCTCTATTTAAAACATTTTCTTTTAGTAAGGTCTGGGGGATATTTGGTCCCACTTTGCTCCCTACACCAATATAGAAAATTTTGTTTGTGTGTGAGGAAGTGTTTCCTGCTTTTGCATGAACTATGAATTTTGGTTTTGTAGTTCAAGTTAAAATTAGTGCATTGTAAATAGCTTGTTAGTTAGTTCCCTCTGGCAGCTGCCATCTTCTCAGTATAGTTGCAGTTACTTTCAATTATAACAGTGACAGTACGTGCTGGCTGTGTGATGGCTTAATATTAATTAATTAATTAATTGAATGAGCCTCATAATGTTTTATAGAACACTGCAAAAACATGTGCATAGTCCTTACATCTAGTATGATGTGAAAGCTGCAGAACAGAAGACAGGTAATAAAAAAAAGAAATAAAAAGAGCAAAAAGAAAAAAAAAACACTTTTGCATAGGCAAGACTAAGGTTCAGATGTTCAATTTGATATGATTCTGACTGTTGCTACAGTTAGTCTGATATTATGGGCTAGATGCAATGTGTTTCAGGATCAGCTGCTCCAGCCTTTCCTAAGCAGACAGGATAATTTAAAATCTGTGAACCTTTGTGAGGGATGGATATCATTAATTCATCACTATAATCTCCCTTCCCTACTTTTCCCCATCTTCTGTTCTTAAATAGCGATGGATGCCAGGCTTTCCCAATCTGCTACTTCATGCTGAGGAGTGCAGCTTGGTCTGCATTTCATCCAAAATATCCTGGAGGTGAGATAAAACATGCCAGGCTGGATGGGGCCCTGAGCAACCTGTTCCAGAGGATGGTTCTGCCCGTGGAACTAGTTGATCTTTAAAGCACATTTCAACCCAAACCATTCTATGATTCTATGAAAACTGTGGAGCTGGACTAGAACATGATGAGCAGCTGGTATCCTCCTGATAGAAATTTTCAAGTGTATATATAATTAGTGACTGTGACACTTATATCCTTATAGTTTTATATATTGAGCTCTTAATCCACTTGTATTGATTGATTCTGCTTTAATCAGGATGCAAGAAACAGGCTATTAAAATGACTGCATTAATAGTACATTTTTAAATGGGTCATTCACAGTGACAAGAGATGTTACACTCCTCAAACATACTTTTTCTTGCTGGAAAACTTTACTGCTATGGAGGAGAGCTATTTATAGCTATGTTGTTTGGTAACAAAAGAAGTCAATCTGGTTGAATAATTTATTGCAAGGAGTATTAGCTGTGAATTTAGTTCTATTTTCTCTTCAAAAATCATTCATGAAATAACCTGATTCTTTTTGCGAATGAAGAATGTCAGTGTATGGGTTATTCTATTGAGCAATTTGCAGGATTCCTTCTGGCTATGAGAAATTTTCCATTTGTATGTAGTTTCCTCCATCATTCCTTGTTTTCCATGGGGTTTATTCAGCTACCAAAAGCAAACTTGTTTCTTTTCCTTCAGTGGAAAGCAGAAGCTTGGAAATCACATATATACTTCTGCAACAACAGTAGTACTTGCCTGTGGATAAAGGTCTACAGGTCAACCTGAAAAATGACACTTCCCCTGTCTACAGTACAAACAAAATTCCTTCCCTGAAAATTGTCAAAAAGAGGTGGCAGCAGTACTCACCAGAAACCTTGTAGCTAAAATATAGTCCAATTTTCATGTGCATGGTTAATTTTGCTGGAATGCACTACATCCATTTTTCACCCATGTCTAACAGGATGTCATTAGTGATATGCAAAGGATATTACATGAGAAATTCTGAAATACTGTCACAAAGAGTCCAGTTATGTCACCTGCACTCATCTAAGTCTTTATGAAAAACTCCTGTGTACAGGAGTGAAGGTTCAAAGCAACGGGGAGGAAAATTGAAAGTGCCAATTTTATCTGGGCACCCGAATCTCATTACTAGATGTAACATAGATGATTAAGACTTAAATCCTCAAAGCTATTTTGGTTCTGACTTCAGAAGTAAGTAAGGAGCTGAGCCTTACTTAACCTAAGTCTCTATAAAAGGAAAAGATAATCAGATTCATAAGTATTGGGCTTCAGTTGGAGGTTTCCATATTATTATGAATTAGCTGAGAGCAAAAAATTACACAAAAGTGCACAGAGGAAGGAAGTTTTCATGTAGGAAAAGTAATCAAGCAAAAAATCTGGTCTGAAATGCTACCCTTTACTAAGGATTGAGTGGTGATAACACAGAACAGAGTTTCTTTGCTTCCTTAAATCCCATGAATAATTATTTGGTGTAATTATTTCACTTTGTTAATGTTATTTCTTAGAATCTGGTTATTTGCAGCAATGTTAACAGCAGGTTCAGTCCTCTCCAAACTATGCAGAGATGATTACATTTGAAATGCAAAATAAATAGTTCTGAAAATAATAGAACTGCTACATTGGGGTTTATATGGTGCTTTATGTTCCCAGGCTCTTACTAAGATATCTTCAGATATTCTGCCCTAAACTAACTATAAAACAAATATTTTCCTGCTAGTAATTAAATCCTTTTCCAAGGACTTAGCATGGTTACCAGAAGTTGCATTTGCCTCTCTGAAATTACTCATCAGAAAACTGATAAAAAACCCATAATGCATGGTGAATCTCAGTGCTGTGCCATTAACATTGCAGTTTAAACCTTAATTAGATTTAGCTTTTGAAGACAGCATATTTCAATGCAATTTAATGGTTTGTTCAGTGACTTTCTTCTTCGGTTTAATTATGGCAGTTCTAAAAATAATTTTCTTCCTAAAACAACTAGAAGAGGCTGGAAGAGGTATTAATATTGCTTGATATTGGTAAAGATAGGTGGGAAGAGTCTTAAAAAGGATGCTAGTATGCTTGGGTGGAACTCTGTGGATACACAAGATCTTACAGTGCAGCAATGCTGTTAAGCCATGCAGTATCCTTTTGACTGCTGTGTGAAAAATCTGAAAAGCATCAGTTTTTGTAGTCCCCTAAACTCTTGAACTCTTGTCAATTAAACAAGCTCTGGTTCCTCTCTGAGCAGATTTTAGTTGATGCCACTATAATTATACATTACTCTTGCATGTGTTAGATAGGAAATGCATTAACAGCATCATCTTTTGGGGCCTTCCTTTTGTAAGTGGTGTTAATCATGCTGTCCCTGGCAAGAGGCTATCCAATTGGCCTGCTAATTATGAACACTTAAGAGGAGGTGGCATGCTGAAATAATGTTTCCTTATTCAGCTTGTTACTGGCTCAGACACACAAGGAAATTTTCATGGCTTAGCAAATTGCTCTTCGAGCAGGAGGAATTGTCGAAGAAATTGTCTATGTGCGTGCCCACAGAAAATACAAATTAATTCAACTAAATGTTGAATTCACTCTGCAGTGAAAGAAGGAGAAGCACAGCTGCACTACTGCACATTAGTTTAAAATAAAGGGTATGAACATGCCTGGTTGCTACTGGTCATCAGGTGACTTGTAACTTGAGAGATAATAATTGGCCACATGTCTCTTCTTCAGGTAGCATTTTTCAGGTGCATTTTTTAAACAGACACAAAGGTATTGCTCTTTGCTCCTTTTTGTGTATCTGTGTGCCAGACCTTATGAGTATTGTATTAGATACTAATAAGATGTTTTTCAGTTTGAAGCAACTAAATTTTTCTAAGTAATTAGCACAGTCATGTAGAAGAGAGGACATTGCAGATAAGTCATGTATCTTTATGCCTTGCATATAGTGTTTTATAGGAAAAACACTTATGCATTGCAAATATTGAAAAATTTCTGTTAGTCTACCTCATTACATCATTTAAAATTTGGTCAATTTAACTATCCCATCACAAAGTCTACCTTTCTTCAAATGTAACTTTCTGCATTTTCTAAACTTTGTATCTCACTCGTCATTTCCCCCCAGTGAACCAATCAAAAAGGATCACCTGTATTTAAGGGTGCACCTGAACTGCATTTCAGATGGGCCAAAAAAACCTGCATCAGTCTTGTCTTTGACAGTAACGGGTACCAAATGTTTGATAGCAAATTCTGTGAAAAGGTAAAAGAAAAATAGCATGAGGTGCTTTCTCTCTGTCAAAGAAAGAGAAAAAATACAGCTGAATTTATAAACATATGTGTCCAAAGGCCAGTCTTTTTCTTCTGATGTTTCTTTCTTCACACCTTTTCCAGCTTCAATGCTCACAGTGATGAGCATTTTCCAAAGGAACTTTGTTCATGAGGTATGAAACAGAGTGGTCAGATTTTCAGTGTAGCTTACAGTCAGCAGGCAGAGTGATGGGAGTGTGTATTCTGCAGTGGGATATATATGTGAACATACTGTTACTGGCAATAGGCAAGCTACATCTAAACTAACATTACATTGCATATGTTGTAAAAATTATATATTGCTTTTGGTTGAAGGGAACCTGAAGTTCATCTAGTGACAACCTCAACAACAGCTTAAAGAAAGAAGTGAATTATTTTTTCTAGATATGCTACAGAAAAAGCACAATTTACTGTGTTAAAAAAAAAAAAAAAAGAAAAAAAAGCTCTAGTCACATTTATAAACATATGATTGCTGTGCCTGTTCTACCAGTGAAGGCTGTTTTGGTTTTGAAGTCCATTAGCATTTATAGTCAATACTAAGGAAATTTCAAAATAATAAAAAGAAGGTTTCACTTTGCACTTTTGTCTCGTGCTTTACTATGTGCTTAATACAGACTTTAACTTCATTGGACTGACAGTGACCTAAAACTTTCTCAGAGAATCACCAAATTTTGCTGCCAATTTGCTGCGACTGCTACACCACATTTGGTAGGAAGACAGATCTCTTATTAAATTTAAATCTGCCATCTGAGCAGGCTTAAATCATGACATACTACAAACAGCACGAGAAACAATACAATCATAAATAAAAGAGATGCAAAAGAAAAAGGACTGGAATATCCAATGGTGAAAATATGCCTCAGTAAAGAGAAATCTTTTCAAAACAGGCATTGATTACTGTAAAATGACTACAAATGACAAATTCAATTAAGATGAAGTGAAGCTCTCACAACAAGAAGATATGACACAAAGATGTGATAGAAAACATAATGAAAGCAAGACAGCAGCACAAAGCGGAAGAAAATTAAAAAAGCCTCCAATATAGCTGGTAATTAAGGCTTTTTTCTCCTACTAACAAGTATATGTGTATTTAGCTTTATCAGTGGTTTCACTGAGGCTTTTCAGTGAACACATACAAAAATTACAGAAAATAAAGAAGTCTGAAATCCTTGCCCTAAAGAAATCTAGAGGTGTTGATGAGAATTTGCACTCTAAAATTTTTTTCTTAGTCAGCTCTCCGGGAATAATGAATTAATCAAAATGTTACAGTGGACATTTGAAATCTGGTGTGTTGAGCTCATTAATTGTCTTTAAACTTCAACTAAAGTTTTAGACATAGGCATGTATGTGTCTGTAAAGTTCTTGGACTTGCATTTAATATCTTGAACAAAAATAATTCTTCTAGAAGTTCAAACCAAGGGGGATGCCAGTAATCATTCAGGGCTTAAAACTAAGCAGGAGCTTAGCTGTATGTTGCAGGAAGCTCATGGCACTGAATGTTTTCTGAGAGCCTCACACACTGGAGGAAGCAAAAGCAAATGTTGTGGGAGAAGAAGTTTTCAAAAGCCTCATTCAAACGTTTTTCAGTTAGTACAGCAAAATCCTGAAACTGACTGCTATTTCCCAATCTTAATTTGGGATATAGGTTCCACCCTCCTGAAGATCCTGGTGTAGTCAGTCTGTGCTCAACTTTAAGTCAGTGAGTTTAGGCTTTTGTTAATGTCTGCATAGTGTATACTTAGCATAATGTGTCTGCTTTTTCTTATCTTCTATCTTTCTATATGTTACACAATCAGGGTTTTCTAAAAGTGTATTGAAAATTAGAGATTAAAAAGGAAAAGGAGAAAAAGCAACAGTTTCACTTCAGGATTTATGTTATAGTCAACTTGTCATCAAGATTGTCTTGGAGCTCCTGCTTTCTCTAAGGATAATAAAGCTATCTTTAATTTTCTTATCATTTGTTCTAGTTTATATATCCTTCCTGCCTTTCCCTTTTTTATCAAAAATAAGCACAAAATCCCATGGGCAAAACCACCCTCCTCTGTGGCCTCAGATTGAAGAACCCACAAACCTACACCTGTTTTTTGAGGGAAGACTTTGTATACCCCTACTTACTCGCATAAAGACTCAGAATTTGGCCATCCTGAAAATCATCTTGGCAGATTACTGGATCTGATCATATACCCTTTCCCAGAGTGTCAGAGTTCTTCTCCCTTAGTCAAAGGCAATGGGTGATTTAGAGCTTCTTCACCAGGCTTCTGTTACCCACTGTGGTGGACCCATACCTTCAGGCTTGTTGGAGAATTGAAAGGATCATTATCAGAGTGTGGCTTTCTAGTTTAAGAAATCAAACTCTTGTGAAGTTCTGGGATTAATAGAGAGTAACGTGATTATTAAAATCCTGCCATTTTCTACCAAATCAAGCAATTCAAACAGTTCAAAACAATTGTCAGATACAGGCAGATGACAGTAAAGAGATCTACCAGGTAGAGAGACAACAAATCACAAGAGACACGTTGGCACAACCGGTGTTGGTGCTGCAAGTCCTACAGGAAGACAGACACGTAGCAAATGTCAACCATCAACAGATGTTTTCTCTTAATTACAGGAAAAGCAGTGTAAGCAGTCATGGCAACCTGGAAGAAAACATGTATTTTACAGTTGTCTCTTAGAAAAGGTAGATAAACTGCAAGGAAGCATTGATGCTAAAAAAGAAAAAATGCTAATAAAACACTTATGGAGGATGATATCTTTCCTGCACTAGGACATAGGAGCCAGGATAGGCATTAGAATAAAATATCTAATAGCAGGCCCTTTGTAAATCAGAACCTGATAGCTGTATGTGAGAAACTTGTTTGTTGTGGGAATGATGAGATCTTAAAAGATTTGATATCACTAATGCGAGAGCTTATTTCTTTCTGCAGCAAGGACTATTCAGTTCCCCCATGACATGATTAATACTTGATGAATATTTCACTTTTAAATGCAAGCAAAGAAAAGCTGCAGAGTTTTACTTCTTAATTAGCTTCTTGCTTTCTGTTTGCAAAGTCTGTATGTCATCTAATCTGCTGGGGTTTGTCTCACCAGAGAAATTGAACACTTATAAGTAGAATATACATTCAAGATGTTTGTAGCTGGAATAATTGATTTTAAGGGAACTTTCACCATAGCAAAGAAAAAGATCATTTAAAAAACAACCCCAAAACTGGTTTAAAGCCATAAGAAGGAGTTATATTCACCACAAAGAAATTATGTGAAATATGGGACCTTTATATATATAAGCTTTAATATAGGAAGGTAGAAAGGGTTGGAATACTTGGAGAGAAGAGAGTTCCCAAAGGAAATGGAGGAGTGCCACAAGAGCTGGCACAAGGCTTTTCATCAAGAATAAAAATTAAGACAAATGAGGATACAAAGTACAGAGTTTATTATATGGGAATATAATAGCAATAACGTAATCTAATTTAAACTTTTCCCTCATCCTGCATTAAACTCTAATGGAAATTCACAACCTTTTATTTTCTGACTAACTGTACACACATATCTGCCTCTGAATTTGACTCAACTGGCCTGCATGGAAAGGAATGTAAGCTGGTGTCACTTGCCTACTTAGAAGAGGAATGAAGAATGGTTAGAGAGCATGCAAGGAAATAAAGAGTATATCAAAATATGATGCCTTATACTGGTATTTGGGTGCTGGTTAGACCAGATTGTGTAGCTATGAAGGTCATCCAAGATGTGGAATTCTCCATTAAGAAGTCTCTCCACTACTATTTTTTAACTGTTGAGCCTGGAAGCCATGTTGTCAGCCTGGAAGTCATGTCATACATATGAAAATGAATACCCAAGCTGTTTTAAATTATGTTCACATAAATTCCTGAAATAGTGTATTTCTAAGTTTTCTCTGTTTTTATCCCATTTAAAGTTCTTTCATAGGAAAAAAAAATCCAAACATTTGTCATCTTGGCAAAGCTCGTACCAGTCATTTTGCAATAGTGTAAGGAGCACTGAGTGGTGGCTGTTTCTCTTCAATTGCCATTTCATTTTTGAGGATTTTCATTTTTTATCTGGGATAGAATGGTGCCACTGGGAACCTCACAGACATCAAGGAAAAAAAATTCAAGAAGGTGTCCTCCCAGATCAAGAGTTCAAAAAATAGTATTCTATGCATACTCAATGCTGCAAAATTTTCCAAGAAATCATTCTACCAAGAATAATTTTGCATTTTTAAAACAGAATCCAATACTTGGATCTGGGAATGTAGAAATGTCTAAACTATTAAAAATGTTTTGAGATGTTTGAGAAAATATCAAAAGATTTTTTTGTCTCCCATCTGCAAATCTTTGAATGACAAATTTTCCAGATTTAGGAGTATCCTTTCAAGATAAACTTAAATAAAAAAACCTAACCAAAAAACAACAGGAAAAAAAACCCAACCAAGCTCCTGGAAGTGAAACATATTTCTCTAGAAGGAAATTAACATTTTGGGATGATGTTTTCACATTCTTTTGTTTGACTATCTAGCTGAATGGCTGCAATACATCATTCTGCACTATCAGTAATATTTGCATAATGTTAGGATAATGCATACATTATTTGCAACCAAGCCACAAAGAGACAGTAATGTATTTTTCTCTTTTCTTTTCTTTTCTTTTCTTTTCTTTTCTTTTCTTTTCTTTTCTTTTCTTTTCTTTTCTTTTCTTTTCTTTTCTTTT
>VXBC01009282.1:0-104666 GCA_013399945.1 Ploceus nigricollis | reverse complement strand
TCCTCTCCTCTCCTCATTGCAATTCATGCTAACATAGGTGGCTACAAAAATCAAGAAAAAGATACCTACCTCCTCCTTCTTCCAGAAGTAATTACCCTTGTAGTGTTCAGGAGTACAGCACTTGAAAAAATCACTAAAGCCAAAGGATTTTCTGTCAAACAGGGAGTGACAATTAAATGTCTGATCATTAAATGGCAAATCTGTGCACAGTACAGATTATGTAGGTGAATGGTTTTTGTCTTTCAAAGGTTTAGTATCTCCCTGTAAAAAGCAGCCTGGGGGGCACTGGTGACCATGAGCATAGGGATTAGAGCAGGCAAAGAGAGCTGCCCACAGTGACCACGAGATTGTGGAGGTCAGTATTGTGAGAAGGCAGAGCAAGAAGATAGCAACCAAGGATTTCAGGAGAGCCAGCTTTGGTTTCCTCAGGGATCTTCTTGGAAGAATCACATGAGAACAGACCCCACAGGGAAGAGGGATCTTAGAGAGTTGATTAATACTCAGGGTTTACTTCCTCCAGGCCTAAAAATGGTGCATCCCAATTAGTGAGAAATTAGGGATGAATGTAAGAATGTGGTCAGAGTGTGCAGATAGGCCATGAGGAAGCCAAGGCCAGTTTGGGATTAAACCTGGCCAAGGATGTCAAGGAATACAAGAAAGGTTTCTTCAAGTACGTCAGTAACAAAAGTGAAAATGCATTGAATAGAATGCTACTGAATGGAATGGGCACCCTGCAGAGGTGTTGCAGATAAGGCTGTCATACTTAAGGCCTTCTTTGCTTCAGTCTTAACCACCAAGGCCAGCCCTCAATAATCCCTGACCTAGGAGACCAGGGAGAAGGTCTGGAGGAAGGAAGATTTTTCCTTGGTCAAGGAGGATTGGGTTAGAGAATACCTAGGCAAACCTGATATCCTTTAAGTCCAGGAGTCCTAATGGGATGCAGTTCCTTTTGATAAAGTATGTTGATGGGAAGACCATCAGAAGAATGTGCTTTTAATAATTTCTGCTCTTTTTTTAGTGATGAATAGGGGGAAAGAAATGTAGGTTCCTGAATAATATTCTCCCCAATATACTGTTTTATATGGGCTTCAGGAAATTGAATTAAGGAAAGTCAGCAACTCATTGTTCAAAATTGGATCTGATGACTCTCTTAGTCATATGGTTTAGTTTTAGGCAATCCTGTGAGCAGGAGGGAGTTGGGGTTGATGATTCTTATGAGTGCTTTCTAACTTGAGATATTCTACAAAATTCTAACAAATTCTCAAATATCGCATCAATGCATTGCTCTCAAACTCTAGCCTTCCTATGTGATCTCATTTGTCAGGATTTTTTACATTTGCAAAGCTGCCAGGAGGTAAATTGAGCTAATTGAGAGAGCTGAGAAAGATTTGAAGAGGGAATAGACAGAAGCTGTTCTTCCATCAACTGCAATTTAAAGTCTTACTTAAACATGAAGTCAAAGGACTGTAGACAGTAGGAATGGTAGCCAAATGTTCCTTGACCTCTGCATCTGTTACATCAGTACTTGAAAATTATATTGGGGGTTTAATTAGCACTGAAACCCAGCATTAATGAACCGTAACACTCATAGCTTAAAGAAGATTTATATTCTTGACAAAAAAGCATTGCATGTGATTGTCCTGAAAATAGAAGATCCACAAAGATAAAGTATCAAATAAGGATCCTCTAAAAGGCATTAATGGCTTTCATGGTTTAACTCTGTCTGATATAGCCAGTGTCACAGTTTACTTTTCACTTTGACATGGAAGCTGCTGCTTTCATGAGCCTCAAGGCATCGGTACATTTTGTTTAAAAAACATTGAGCGTGTATTTCTCGTATTTCATTGAACACAGGGAAGTGGATTTTTTAATTCATCTACTTCTTTATTTCAGTACCATTGCCTGCCATGAAATAAAGACAAAAACTAACGGATGTAATGGATGCAATAGAATTGTGAACTCAATTGCAAATGCAACAGACAATAATAAAAATAATCAACGGCTTTGTTTATTTGCTGTTTATTGTTTAAAATGAATATTCAAGAAGTAAAGACATTTGTTCAATCTGTCTCTGATACAAATATTGGTGTAAATGCCATTAAAAAACACAAATTAGGTACTTCAGGCTTGGCAGTTTGCATGACATGTGAAGCATAAAGAATGGATTTCCTAAAAGAAATTAGCAACTGAATCCTGTACCTATTTGCATATAATTTCTAGTCCCACATTTTGAAGAGTATGCCTTCAAACCATGATCAGAAATATTTGTCTTAAGGTACTGAAGGGAATGAAAGGCCAAATGCAATTAATAATGTTCTGAGTTCCTTCTGCAGCATGCACCACCCCTTGCCAAAGAGGAAAATTGTAATCTCTACAGCAATTCCCTGTTTGAAAAGATCCAAGTGTATACTGTGGGGAGTGGGAGTGAAGAAACAAGGGATGACAAGACTTCCATTAAATATACCAGTTAAAAGAAAAAAATTATTCTCAGGAAGAATGAAAAGGTTTACCCCCAGTTATAGCTTTTCACCAATAAACTCTCTATGATATGAGTAAGGCTGAAAAAATTCTGCTTCATTCTTATCTCTTTTTTGGTTTTGAGTAATATAATCCACCTGTTCAAGCTAGCAATATAAGGATACCTTCCTGCTCTGATTAAATAGAATTCCAGATGTCTTATATATTAAGTGTGTTTTATCAGCTCACCATTTATAAAAATGTAAGATTTGTCAATTCAATATGCAAGAATGAGTTCCAGTGAAAAAAAAGTAGCTATAAAAATTTAGATCTTAAAAAGTACATAAGTATTTCAACTCTAGAAGCCAACTAAACTAGTACAAAATAATTCTGTTCCTTTGCCCAAATTGTATTTGTTTTCTGCCTTGCTTTTTCAAAAAATCTTGTCTTTAAAGTTAGGGTTTAGTACAATGAATACATTATGTATTTCTTAACAATGATAGTTATATAGACCTATAATTTTCAAAAGCATAAATCCTGTACCAGCAACAATGAAGTATTCAGTCAAAGAAAATTGCAGCAGCATATAACTTTGATGAGCCTTAACAGAATAAATGAACAGTAAGTTCCCTAGTTACACCAGTTTAAATGTCAGAATAAAAAAATGTAAGTTTAAAAGCATGTGCTCATGCAACAAGATCAAGACAGTGTCAAGCTTTCTTTACAAGACATTGATTTTATTTTTAAGTTGATAGAAGAAGTAGGAACAACCTCATGATGGTCTAGCTCCTGAACTGAGGTTAAAGAAGGAATGGAGGAAGCTTCCTTGTGCTATGTGCTGTGGCCAACTTCTGCCATCTCTGTGGCGATTTCTAAGCAAAGATCTTTTAAATACCTCCCTAAATCCCCAAAATCTTCAGAAATAAAGTTATCCTCATTTTTTTATATTTTTGTGTCTGGAGGAGACTTCTGAGGTAGTTATTGTGAGAAGTCAGTAGGAGTAAGAAATACCCAGTGCATCATTATACATTAATCAGAACACAGAGGTGCCTTCACTGCATCACTTGCCACTTACCTTGGCTCATTGTGGAGAGAGATATTGGAGCTATGTAAACACAGGTCACAGCCTACTTACAAAACAAGGCAAAAAGGTTTGTCCTCCATGGCTACAAATAGTCTTGTGAAAAAAAATATATTTATTTCACTGTTATCATTATTATTTAAAAGCCATCAGTACAATGTCCTGTTGTATTAAGTCGAAACCACTTTGAAAGATGAAATACATTAAATCCACACTGTTTCATGACCCCGTTCTGTGCTGTCTGCATGGCAAGTTTTGCCAGCCCAGATGGCCCACAATCCAGGGACTGTTAGATTTGTTAATTACTGTTTATGATTGATACAGGTTTTCTTTCTCCATGCTTGACATACCTACTGATTGGCAGCATAATGAACGTATATTCAAGGACTGAAATACAGCCAGAATAAATAATGATATGATGCAGTTTCTTGTTAGGGTACACTTGAAAAATGTCATGTTTTCTACTCACCTGTGTAATATAACCACCTCCCCTTCACTTTGATTTCAAAGCAGTTGGGTTTGGATGTGTTTGTATGAGGAAAGAGAGCATTGTTCTTTCCTTGTCTTATGATCTTGTCTTGGTCTGACCCTGTGCAGAGTTTGTTGCATTCTTTATTTACCTTCCATTTTAAGATTTCTTTCTTCTCTTTCTAGGTCAAGGGGATTTAATTAAAAAAAAACAACCCAAAAATCGAAACGTGATCAAATAAGATCTATGGAAATCTGATGCATCTTTCCAAAGAATTCTTTAAGATTAAGAGGTTAAAATAATAAAATATGTTTTCAGTTAACCTAAAAGAGAGATTGCATTCCAAAAATATTCCTTTGGTCTCCCAGTGCAAATATATGACTCAGTTATTCACATAGATGTTTATCTTAAAATAATAGCACTGGGAATATTGAAACAGCAACCTATCTGGCATGATGATCTTTCAGTGGTTCTTATCCCCCTATAAATCCCTGCTGTTTCTGAGGTTTTTCCTGTTGTTTCTGAGGTTTTAGTATTTATCCAAAAAATACTTTCAGACAGCTGTCCACAGCTTGGTGTCAGGAATTATGAGTAATGCATACATCAGTTTCTGCTGAACCTTTATCCTGAGATTGGCTCCTCCAGCTCAGAGGTCAGCTTGCTCTGCTCTGCTTGTTTGTCTAGGAAGGTTATTTTTCCCCCCCTGGTGCAGTTGCTGAGGTTGAGGGTAAGTGGCACCTGAGCCTTCATATTCTCCAAGAGGCTTCCCTTCACACACTCCACCCTCATGGTAACCTCTTTGTGCTATATGAAATGAATATATTCATATTTAGTGCTTAGCATGAAACACTCAAGCAATGTCTTCCAAAGCAGGATGTGGCTGCACGTGTGTTTGTTCTCACCTAATTATGTGCTATAACTGCAAATTATTCTGATAGGCAGAACAGAGTCAGCTTGCATTTCCCAGAAGTTCTCGAGGGTAGAAAGCTTCTTGATTTGTTTTTCTCTCCCGTCCCTGTACAAGTCAGTAGAGTTGCTCCACGAGAAGGTAAGGTGGGTTGATGGCATTCCTTAAATCTGAACATTTTTACAGTTGTTGGAAAAGAATTCTCCACTCTGTTTTTGGCTGCTATACTTCCTTTCCTATCCAAACAATTCCGTTGGGTTAAATATTTCCCTGTACTGATACTGAGCTAAGAGCTCAGCTTGTGTTTTTTCCCCACTGAAAATTTCCCAAATGGAAATTGATTTCTAACTTATGAAGGAAATTATGTAATTTGCACCAGTTCAAATACACCATGCATCTGTCACACTGTTTATACTGAATTATCTTGTGTCAGAATACAGCCTGTCTTTTTCATGGTGAGACATATTTTGACACTACATAGACACTGGGGTTTTGATTCCTGTGCAATCTGTGATGTGCTCTGGGATAGGAAACTTGATTATACTTTCTATGAAATAGTAAAATATGGCACAATATAATAATAGCTTTAATGTGAAGATAATTTCTAGTGGAATTTACATATGTGGCTGGAGGGTGGAAAATTTTTTTGAAGGCTATTCAATAAACAAAGCTGTACAGTAAACCAGGCATTCTATCTTGAGACATGTAAAAATAAAACACATTTGTTACACTTAGCCCTAAGCATCCAGCATGACTTTCCTTCAAATTATTTGTAATACTCAAGAAGGTTCAGCTACTAATTTATCAGCAGTCCTGGCTAACTGGAGACATCCCAGGTGACTGGAGGGTAGTGAATGGGACATCTAGCTACAAGAAAGGCCAGAAGGAGGATCAAGAAACTACAGGACTGTCATCCTGATCCTAGATCTGGGATCTTGAGTGCTGTCACAGGATGTACAGGACAGCCATGGGATCAGATAGTGTGGGTTTATGGAAGGCAGGTCCTATTTGACCAACCTGATGTCCTTCTATGACAAGGTGACCCACTAAAGGGATGAGGCTGTGGATATTGTCTACCTGGACTTCAGACACTTCCCCTGACACTGTCTCCCACTGCATTCTCCTGGAGAAACTGGCTCCTCATGGCTTGTGTGTGCTCTTTGCTGAGTTAAAAACTGGCTGGATGCTGGGCCCAGAGAGTGGTGTGAGTGGAGTTAAATCCAGCTGGCAGCTGGTCACTAGTGGGGGTCCCCAGGGCTCATTTTGGAGCCAAGTCTGTTTAATATCCTTATCCTTATCAATAATAAATAATCACAAATAAATAATAATCAATAAAGTCCTTATCAATGGTCTGTATGAGGGGATCAAGTGGACCCTCAATAAGTGTGCAGATGACACCAACTCCTTATGGCCATAGAGTTCCAAGACAATATATTCTATACAAATGAGAGACTATTTCTGGCAGACTTGAATTTGGGAGCAGGGGTGTTGAGAGTGCTCCTTTTTGTTGGAGAAAATTATTTATTTCCCAAGAAATGTTACATTATAAAATGTTCATGTTGCTTATAAGCTATTCAACCTGAATCCCTTCTTGAGTGACAGAATGGTTTTCAGAAAGTTGTGGAGTGGTGTTTCCAATACTGTTTTTGACATGTTTCTGAATTCCATTTAATAATTCTAGGATACATTCCCAGTATGTATTTATTATGTATTTAATACTAACACATACTGGGAAGGTCAAAGGCTAAGAGGATAAATGACAATTAGCAGAGGGTGTTAGTACACCATTCTAAATTGATTGGGAAGATGAAGGAATTTAACACATTATAGGTAAACTTTATAAAGAGAAATAGTAGCTATAAGAGAAGTTGTAAACAGCAACAGATAGCATCAGAAATCACGGATAGGAAGATAAGGTGGTTTCTGTGATGCAGTGATAATAGAACACATATTGTGTAATGCTCAGGGCTGTTTGATACAAATCATCCTTCACCTTTATATACTTGCCCTGCTTTAGAAGAGCATGGTTAGAGATTGATAGATAAGTAAGGGCATATAGACATACATGGAAAAGCATAATTTTATTTCTTTCATATTTATGAAATACAAACATATCACCCATTGTATGCTGAGCTCCAACAATAAAACATATCACCCATTGTATGCTGAGCTCCAACAATAGCAAAAATTCACTTTCCTGTCAGGTGTTGGTCTGCTTGAGGGTAGGCACTACTGGAAGACCTGGACAGGCTGGATTGGTGCTCTGAGGCCAATTGTATGAGATTCAGCTGGGTGACATTCTCTGTGTGTTTGCCCCTCTCATTGGGCCCCACTGGGGTCTCCCCTGATGGGGGAAACCCTCCTGTAGCAGTTCTGTGTCAGGAAAAAGAGACACACAAGACTTTTTTGGTCTTCAGCTTGTTGTTTATTGTTATCTAATTAAAAGGTTTGACACATCATCTGTACTAGGCTTTGAATGCAAGAAAAGTACCGCAAAATGGCTACAAGATGTACAGTTTTAAGGTCTTTTAAAGCTGTTTCATCCAATTAACGCTTAAAACATACTTTATTTCTACTTTTCTACTAATAACTTATCTACTTTAAATAACTTATCTTTCTCTACGTAACCTAAGACTACAGCTGTCCTTAACTAATCACCTTGTGCTACTAACACTACAGAAATTAGAGTAAATGAAGAAACTCAAAATAGTGCCCAAAATCCTCTATCTTACTTCCTATCCATGTCTATACTAAAAAATCCCAAAACCTAAATTTCTCACCCAGTAACAAACTACACTATTCTCTATTATCTATCTCACACTCTAATAAACTCTAGCCTATCTCAAAGTCTTAAAAGCTTTCTCCATGAGTGAAAGTTAAAGTCAGTACTTCTCTAGAAGTCAAGACCTCTCAAAGCAGACAAAGAAACATTCCCTGTGCCCTAAGTTCCAACAATTCTGGGTCCTGCACTTTTGTCACAACAACCTCATGCAATGGTGCAGGCTTGGGGAAGAGTGGCTGGAAAGCTGCCTGCTGGAAAGGGACCTCAGGGTGTGGGTCATCAGCACCCATGAGGCTTCACTGCGAATACTCTCTTCAGTTTTGAGCCTCCTCGCTGCAAGGAGGACATTGAGGTCCTAGAGCATGTCCAGAGAAGGACAACAGAGCTGGTGAAGGGTCACAAGCACAAGTCTTATGAGGAGCAGCTCAGGGAGCTGGAGTTGTTTAGCCTGGACGCTGAGGGCTGACCTAATTGTTCTCTACAACTACCTCACAGGAGGCTGCAGTGAGGTGGGGGTTGCTCTCCTTTCCTACATAACAAGTGATAGGACAAGAGGAAATGGACTCAAGTTGCACCAGTGGAGGTTTAGATTGGATTTTTGGAAAAATTTCTTCACTGCAAAGGTGAACAGGCACTGGAACTACCTGCCCAGGGAAGTGTTTGGATCACCATCCCCAAAATGTTAAAAAAATTTGTAGGTAGATCACTTGGAGATTTGGTTTAGTGGTGAACACGGTAGTGATACTATGTTAATGGTTGAACTTAGAGATCTTTCCCAACTTTAGCAATTCTGTGATTCTATGATTGAGCAAAATTCTGTGGTCTGTGCACTTTAATTTGCTCCTGATAAGACTTTGCTATTTAAGATGAAATAGCCCAGTTTACATGGAGGTCTCTGTATCTGTGGTCTACATTCATGTCATCTATATTTAGTTGAGAATATGGCTCTGTCTTGATGAATCTGGGAAGGAAGACACTTTTTACAAATATCTTTTGAATTCAGGGATTTATTTGTTTATCCACCACATCTTTTGGTGGATGCCTCGACTTGGATGGATATCTCATGGAGCAACACCAGAGGTAGCCGTGTTACAGAAATACATACCTGTGTAATCCCATGGGGCTCCCAGCTGCTTCATCTTGAGGCTGGGAGGTGACATCTTCTGTATCAACATGCAGGATTAAGGAGCATGCAGGTCCATGAAGACCACCAACCATCATGGCTGATGCAGTGTGTGTACCACTGCAGGTCACAGCTGAGAGCCAACCCCACCTGTCTCGGAGCAAGAGTGTGTGAAAGTCCCTTATGCCAACAGCCATTGTCAAATACTGAAGGTAGATGTGTAGTTTTACAGTGGAATAACCAGGTAAAGAAAGTGGAAAGCAATTATAGCATCTAAAGTGGAAAGGGGTTATAGTTAAATGATTAAAATATAAATTTTTATATCTGTGTATAAGAAAGAGAATGACATATTACTTTAGATCATTTTAAGTATATATTTGTAGTTTGAGTGCAGAAATAGAGACTTTGATGAGATAAACAATATCATCATTTATCTCTGGTTTGAATATTAGGGTACACTTGCAATTATAGAGTTGGAATGTTTGAAGGAAATCTGAAGGAAAAGTTGACTAACTATTTTCATGTGGTCTCTGTCCTGTGTCTGGAAAAACACAATGATTTCTCTAAATATGTTGGAGTGCTGACTGTGAAAGCAGTATTTATCTTACAGTCCTGCCTCAGCAAATTCTGCTACAAGTCCTGACAGTTTGAGAAGGTTAGTTATTTGTAGATCCTTCACTCAAGGATTACAGCCTGTGTCGACAATGAGACTGAACCTCAAAAGATCCCATGGGTCCCAAAGATTTAGGTAAGTGCTGAGAACATCTAAACCACAAAAACTTTGTTATCTATTTGCAAACTACAATTTCTGTTTACGAGCTGAACTTTTAACCTACCGCTCTCTGAATGTTCCCCCTCTCACTATCTTCCAACCCTTCTTAACCATAGTCTTAAGCACTTAGCTGTCTTATGCACCTTCTCACCTGTGTTTTTACAAAAGAACTGGTGTATACTGTGTCCTTCCACAGAGCTGAGTCTTCTTTATGCAATCTCTTCATTTGGGCTTGGGTTTTGTTCCAAGGCACAGGAAGAGCGGCGAGGCAGTTCAGGAATTGCATTTTGCAGGGATCAAATTGCAAACTCTTGTAAGTGAACTGTGAGAGCAGCTGATAGTAGGACATGATTGGTGATACTGCAGGAAGTTTCAGGTGAGGGTCATTTTATGAATGTATATTATCACTTCAAAGTGCTACACAGAGAAGCTGAGAGAAAGAAGTGAAATGGTGGGAAAATGGGTGTTTCTTGCAGCCACTCATGTATCAGGAAAGGGTGATGAACTTCTGGAAAGAGTTGTGCTTTCTATCAAGGCAGCAAAGAAATGAGCTCTCTCCTCCTTGTCCCATTTAATGAATGAAAAGCTGGGGAGATGAAATCACTCTGCATTTTGTACCTTTCTAGAGCTTATAGGAAGCCAGTGAGAAATACTATGTGATTTCACTAGGCAGGATTATCTTAAGATGTAAGCTGATATAGGTCATTGAACATTGAAACTGATGTTTCCAGCTAAGGAATCTGGTGTGGAGCGATAATGCACTAGAAACACTTCAGATTAGTGTGTCTCTATTTGAAGACTACCAGGGCAAAAACATGCATTGGCTCAGTAGAACAGATTTTCAGACTCAAGAATTTATGCTCCCTTCTGTTTTTTCAGAACCCCTGGATCTTAAACACTGCCACAGAAATAATTTGAAGAGCTGAAATATTTAATTATACTTTATCTGAATATTAAAAACACAGTTAGTTTTGTTGCTTGATAGCATTGATGAACCTTCAAAGATGAAAGAGAAGGTAACAGTAATTGGAGAAGAGTTGGGAGCTGGGATAACTTTTCTATTAGTAAGAAACATTAAAAAGAAGAACCCTGAAATATACAATACATCACAAACTACATAGTGAGCAGAAGGCTGTAAAGGCAAAAAGCAAGCTCAGGTCACATTTAGAGATCTTATTTAAGAACTTATTTCCATTTTATTCAGAATCTGCTGAATAGAAGGAAGATTTATATTTGTTGTAAAATAGAGCAGGAAGCATTTCCAAGATTTTCAGCTATAAAGGATCTTCACAGGGAGTATGTAAGATATTGACACATGTGAATGATGGTGTGCCTTTGGGCATGACAACTAAAACAGCCGTGAAAATTGAATCTCTTACAGTCTTGGAAAAAATAACTTCACTGTGCTAAAGGATTAATTTCCAGCTCAAAAGTAAGGATATCAGCTCCTGTTTTGATAAAGTAACAAATCCAAAAGATAAAAAAACTCCCAGATATCTCCAAAGCATCCACAAACCGGTGAGCCCAAAGAGCTTTCCCATGCTCACTATGTTCATGTGAAGAGCAAGGAATTCCTTCTGCAGCAATACCTTGAACTTGAAGCCAGACATCTGGGTGTATAAAAGTTCTAAACTGCCTCCTTTTTCACATTAAATCAATCAAAATCTTAAATTTCTAAATCAAGCCAATTTGGATGGAGAACTTAAAGATTGATTTAGGAACTTTTAGACAACTGCCTTAAAACTTGACCTATTATTTAGACATAAATTTCAGTTAGCTGAAAATTCCTATGTGATTTTCAAGGACCTCTGCTCTACTTAAATTTGTAGCCCTGTACCTTTTCCTAGTGGTCAGGGGAAAATGTAGAAGATTGTCACAGATTATTAACCCAAAGAAGGCATTGAATTACAGCACTTTAGTCGAAACATCTTTGAAGAGTCTCAGTCACTGAATCATAGTGAAATATTTCCTTTCTGGATGGATCCTCACAAGACAAAATATTTCAGAGTGTGGTGAGTGCCAGGTCATGCCAGGTGGTGCAGATCCAAATTACCGGAGGGCATCATGGACATGTGGTGAGGTACTTCTGTCTCTCAACTTCTAACTTGTCTTTTTGTTTATTGTCCGATGTGTTCAACACTTGACAAAGTTAGGATCCATTTCCACTTCATAATCATGTGGGAGTGTCAGGAATGAGATTTTTTTCCTTGTGGAAGAGGAGGAAGCAGAGGCTGATTTTCCACTCATGCCTTTTGTTAAACGGGTAGCAAGCACAAGTGAATAGCTTTTTCAGCCTTCCTCTTTTCCTACTATATCTATTTTTTCCTGTGTATCTCCTGGGAAGGCAGAGTCTGTGAAAGTGAATGAACTGAACTCAGAACACTCTGAGCTCTTCTATTTCCCATTGCAATGCTCGCTACTACAGCATTTTGTGTGATGGGACACTCTTTAATATAAACAAAAGGATATTTTCTCACTCCATTAATACTCAATATGTTTTCTGAATATTTTTAGCCATACAGGTTTGTAAAAAAGAAACTGTTGTGTTTCTAACATTGCCTCATCTTACTGATGTTTCAAGAACATGGGAAAAATTCTTTGTCTCTGATTTTGAAAACGCTGGAATCAGTCTCTTTGCAAAAATCACAACTCCCAAATTAACTGTCTAAAGCTTTGGAGGAATTGTGGGTACTAATAATACCTTAAGAGTTTAATATCTAATCACTGAAACAGTGGGGACGCTGAAGGATCCATTAATGATGGCTTCTCTTTTGCATTGATTTAATCAAACCAAACCATTTAAACTGACAGCTGCTGTTTCCCGAAGTGGACTGGGGGCTGCACTCTTACAGCATAAAACGTGAGCTGCTTGTACTTGGAGATGAGTGGGAAATCTCTGCTTGTATGGGCATGAAGCAGCTCAGCACAGGATGCAGGAGAGCTGAGTTTATCAGTGTGCTTGCAGCAAGGGGCCTGGATTTGGCTTTAGGAGGGCTTCACATCCATTTTGGAAAATAACTTTGGGTGCTGCCATTTACACAGATGCAAAGATACTTTTTGAGAAGGTGACAGCATGATGTGCTAAAACTGAGAGATACACCTGTTGTCATGGTTCCGAAAGAAAGTGGGATTTATTGTGGCATAAGTGCAAAGGTAAGCTCCTTTGCTCCTTCTGCTTCTCTTCTTGTTTATCAAGTAGCAGATGTGATAAAAGGGGGATTCAACATCCAGTCAATATCATAGCTGTATCCAGGCAGGCAGCTGACCTACGGGATTTTGAGAAGTGTCTTGTTCTGCATGTATAAATGTTCCTTACCTTTTATATTATAATACTCTCTTCTTTAAAAAAAAAATATTCATTTTCTTTTGCAACAGATTGCAAGTTTTCATCCTACCAGCTGCTGCGCACTCCCAGCAATGCTCTGGCTGCTTTCAGTTTGGCTGTATGACCACGGCATCTGAGGACTAAGTACCTTGGAGAAATGAGTCCTGTTGGTTTTGACATTGCCTTTTCTATTCTTGCTTGAAAATGCTGTAGCTATCTACCTGATCCTGCTAATTAAGGAATATAGAAAGAGCACCAAAATGCAGTAAAAAACCAAACTAAATCCTACAAAAATGGGACTGGACAATTTCTCAATACAACGCTGTAGCAGCACAGTTTAATGTTAGTTGTGAGCTTGTCCTAGATATAAAGCCACTATGAAGTGCAGCAGGCAAATGCCAGGCCACTAGATTGCACCTAATTAATTTATGAGATTACAGTACTTCTGTCAAGTGCCAAACAAAGTTTTCTGCTGGCACTGACTATTGCCAGAGTTGCAGTACTGAGCAGGGTTAGGCAGCTGCTAAATAATTCATGGAGGGTAGTGTGTTTAAAAAATGCCTTCTGATAAATTTCCATTTTTATAGACAACCCAAGGAGTCAATATACCTGTCTGACTTTGTATCAATAGCTGTAAGCTCCTGGCTGATGCCATGCCTTCCTGAGCAGCCTGGAGTACAGGGAACATGAACACACTGGACTGTCTCAGTATTCTTCTATATCATGCAGGCAATAAAATTGCTAGGAGGCTGCCTGTTGCCTAAATTTTTTTCTATATTGAAAAATTTATTTTAGCTATTTTTTTCCCCCTCAAACATTTGTCAATATTTTTCATTTGCATTCTTTCCCACTATAAAACAAAAAAAAACCATTGCTCTATATTTGTGCATTTATGCTTTGGCTAGACAGTATTTCTGCATAGCCTTTTTGGTTTTATATCTGCAAAGGTGAATGCCACTGCTATGCAGTGCAATCTGGTGATAGCAACAAGAGCTGAATACTCTCACGGAGTTTGCAGGCATTAAAGGATCCACCAGCTGCTGGGTGATACTGGCAGGGATTCACACAGCAGTAGCTGATGTCTGGGCACTCCTGGATTCTCTGAACCCATCTCTACTTGTTCTCTTGCCAACCTGAGGCTGGCCAGTAGGTAAAATACAATTGGTTGGGTCTTTCATTTGCCTAATGGATGCTGAAGTGAATTCTGCAAAATCAATCTGATTTAATTTATAGCAGAGAATCATTATGTGTTTTTTAACGGGAGTTCCTGTGCACAGATTTTGTCCAGGATCCCAGCTTGGAAAAAAGTGTATTTCTCTGTATTGTGCACTCTTCAGGTTACACGTGGGTGCTTCCATTGGCTGTACTGGATTTCTAACAAAATTATCTCCAAACTCTGAATGACAAGTGCAAAAAATTAGGGGTCATTTTTCCAAAGGAGTTGCAATCTGGATTGCATTCTGCACAATCTCAGATAAAGTACATTAAATAGGGATATGCATGCATAGGAGCAGCAGTTGCCTCCTGCATATTCAGAGGGGGTGCTTACTATTCTGGAGTCACAAAAGAAACAAAGCTATTTTTCAGACATAAATCATGCAAACTCTCTTGTCTCCGTAGTTTTCTAAACACCTCTAAAAATATGCGCTTTTTATTAAATTTGCCAAGACACAAAGCATGCACTGAAAGGCATTAAGAATTTGACACATCGGTACTTCCAAACATTTTAAAAGTCCATCCTTTTTTTAGCCCCAAGTGACCACTGGTTTAGATGAATGGTCATTCTGAAAAGAAATACAGGAATGTGGGATTAAGTACCTAGCAGCAGGAGTCTAAAAGAAAATACAAATTAAACAGGTGACCTACTAGTTTAATAAATTCAGTATATATGAAAATATAAAAGTGTTTATTTTGAGAAGGAGATGCTTTCTAACAGACACTAGAAAGGGGGAAAAAAAAACCCTTTTGCTTTCCCTGCTATTCTCAGTGGGTTTCTGTGCCACTTTTCCACCAAATTTCAGGTATTCATGTAGAAGCAGACGCTTACAACTAGTAATAAGGTTGAATCAAAAGAAGATTTACAGTACATTTTTGTGACTCACTCACTGTGTAATACTAGTGATGAGGTAGATAAAATAACATTTTGGTCAGACCCTACAGCTGAGTTTTATTTTCTTTACTTTGGGCTGTATTTTGTGTGCGATCTATTACTTTCCTCTTAGCACATAATATTTATACGCCCTTAATTCCTGCAAAATGCAAGTCTTTATGACCTCTGGGGCTTTATCTGCTCTTGAATGCTTTTACATATTGTAAGGTTTAGAGGGTAGTATTCTGTATAATATATTTCTTGGATGATAGTGCTTGTTAAACAGTATTGAATGCAGCAGTTGCTGGCCAAAGACTCCACACAGTCAGTCTGGATGGCTCAGGGTTCACTGTTAATGAACTGCCTCAGTTCAGTTGAAGAAAAAAAGAAAATAAATGAAGGATAATATGGGTTAAGTTCTTTAGACAGAGTTATAAAGGGCTGCAGGTTAAATAATCCACTGAAATTTAACATATTTCTGTCTAATAAGTCCAGGCTGATGAAAAGATGCAAAAGAAGTCTTTCCTCCCAATGTTTTTTTGATAGACTGAATAATTTTATAGATAGACTCCTGAAAGACATAAGAGTCCTAGCTGGGGTGCTCATGCAGCAAAGAGCAGGTGGTCATAATTCTGAAGCTTATAATGAGCACAGAACCAAATCAGCTAAAATCAAATGCTGTTTGCAATTGGGTGACCAAGGCATGAAACAAAGAGTACACTATAGTAGGATATATAATGGGGATACAGTACTATTCTATTTGCACTACAAAGCTAGAACTATGCACAGTAGCTCACAGCTTAAAATTAAATTATTCCAATTTCTGTTTCTCCAAGCACAGGGATTCTGTCAAATAATGAAGGAAAGTTCATCTTGCAGTATTTGCTCTTATTAAAAACACATTGTGCAGTTGTCAGTGCTATACACTCTAGGTCTGCTGTGGTCCGATTCCTTCAGTACATTAACATAATAAGGACAGAAGATAAGATATAGATGATAATTGTTGTGCTTTTCCTTCTCTGTTCTCCTTTATTGTTGTTTGTAAGTCTTGGAATATTTAGAAGACACAGAAAATGCAAGCCATTACAGTAATTGCAACTGTAATTTAAAAATGCAATTTGGTTGTGAATTCGTGGATATATTTCCAGATTTAAGGGAATGACAGACCTGTTTCAACCTGAGTGGTAGGGATGAATAGCTTATGATCCTCCTTTGGTAGTCCTTTATCTCTGGTTTGTTTTTTTTTTTTTAAGAATCCCTCATTTTCTACTGGGCTTTAAAAATTTGCTCAATGCCACATAAACTCCGTACAGGCTTGTATTTGAAGGGAAAGTTAACGACTTGAAACAAAATGACAAATGTATCAGTCACATTTTCCCATTCTGTATACTAGCAGGGAGAAAAAGACATTACTTCCTAGGTTTACAATTAAAATTAATGAGGTGCTATAAACCAAAATATGTGCTTCAGGATGAGAAGTGGTAGATTATAATCAATTTTTATGTGTGTGTGTAGATTATAATGAATCCATTAGATTGCTTTTATATTCATGTTATTAATGGTTTCTCTGCTTTGCTTGGCATTTTAAACTCACGTAAGAGATTCAGTACCTTCAACAGCACAAATATTAATTCCTGAGGAAGGAAGAATCAATATTTTACCTTCTATTTAATTGAAATTAAAGCAAAAGTTTCCCTGTCATAATTTTGAGGATACCCTTGAGAAATCCTGAAACAGATTTGTCTTAATTTAGGGGGTTTATGTCCAGGAAGCTGCCATGAAAGGAATTCAGTGAATTTGAAGCATCTATGGTTCATCCTACTGACTTCCTCTGGAAAAAGCCTTGGGCTACAGCAAGTCTTGAGTTGCTCACTGTTTCCAAGCCAAAGCTGATTGCAGACACATGAAGGCAAGGCAGGTAGTGTGCTCTAATTCTCTTTCCATTTCACTGTGGGCTGATTGACCACTGTCTGTGAATAGCTTTTAGCAAAGTTTTTGTAAATTGAAGGGTGGATTAATTCTTGGGTGATATTGGGTGCTTTAGCCTGGTCTTCAAAGAAAAAAAATAACAATTGAAATAATCTTTAAAGGTCCACAAACAACAATGTTCCCTCAGCTTTCTTGGACAATATTACAGAATCACAGAATAATGAAGTTCAAAGGGATCTCTGGAAATCATCTTCATGCTGCTTCTTGATTTAATTGTTAAAGTGGAACACTTGTCCTCTATCAAATTTAGTCCAGTTGGAGCCCATACAAAGCAAATGTTTGCTTGTGAGTGCTTTTCTGCCAAAACTCTTCCTAAATGAAGGACTTGCAGGACTTTTCAATACCTTGACACACTGTGATGATGGTCTGCTTTAATCTACACAACTTGTAATTGAGTTTATTTGGATTTTTAAAGAAAACTGCATTATCTCCTTTGCCACTATATTTAATTTGATTATAATACACGAAATAGCCCGGACAACCACAGAAGTCATACAAAATAATAAAAACTGTGGCATGATCTATCCATAATGCACACACTAAACCTGTGTAAAAGAGATACCAGAAAATAGTCATTTCTCATTTATAGCTCATCACTGTAAAAAATTTGATATCTATTACTTCAGTGGGATTAGGGCTGCTTTTCTGCAACAGGAGCTCACGTATTAAGTAAAACAAAAAAAGATAGAACCTCTTCGGGTGTAAAATAGTTTCAAATCAATGAAAATCAGGTAGTGCAGTGTCATACAGGGCAAAGGGGAGGAAGCTCTGTGTTAGCAGCATCCTAAATTTTAACTACTCCCAAAATTGTGTTATAGAAGGCTAACTGGCACTTCTGTGTAATTGCTGTTCTAAACCATATCTAAAAGATAAATGGATCCTGCTTAAACTTCTTAGTACACATAGTGCTAGAGAGTTTAAGCATTAGTGTATGGGTGTTAAAACAATAATAATTGTGTTCTAATTAGTCTCATTCCATATTAAGTCATATAATCTGTCTCCTGCTCTTGATCATATGAGTAGAATGATATGGAAAAGCACATGATCTGAAATAATCTTTTTTTTCATCTTCTGCAGCTCTCTTTCCTTCTGTACACAATGTTTATGTTTTCTATTAACAGGCACTGAAATTATGTTTACTTTTGTAAAAGAAAAGCTAAAATTCTGACAATATTTATAAATATCTGAGTTGATTGACACAAAATACCTGGGGTGACTGGGCAAACTGACCAATTATAACATAGTTCATACAGTAGCTATAAGAACAAAAATTGTTCTTTTGTTTTTCTTAGCAACATTTTCAGTTTCAACATAACTTGTTTGGATTTTCTGGGACACAGCAAGTGACAAAATATTCCTTCTAGCCCTTGCAATGTATGAATGCAACTCCTTATTCGTGGTAGACCATGACTTTCTATCAAAGAATATGAAATCTCTTATCTCTGTGATGGCCTACACAATGCCATTTGGGGAGCATTACTCTCCCCTAAGTTAAAACATTCCTGGGACCTTTATCCCATTTATGTCCTGGTTTATATAACATATAGTAAAATCGATAAAATTCAATTAACCATCACTCAGTAGGTGGTGGCAATTCTAAACCAGTCCCTTTTCTTTCTGTCATGATTTAACCCCAGCCACAACCAAGCACCACACAATGGCTTTACTCTCCCAGCAGCAGGACCTGGGAGACAATCAGAAGGGTAGAAGCTAAAACCCTTGTGGGTTGATATAATAGGTAAAGAAAAAGCATAGCAAAATAAGGAATTCACAAGGAAACAAATGAAAGCACAGCAAAACAAGGAATTCATTCACTTCTTCCCATGGACAGGCAGGTGTTCAGCCACCTCCAGGACACATCACTTGTAATGGTTGCTTGGGGAGACAAACGCCCTAAGTCCCAATGTCCTCCCCTTCCTCCTTCTTCCCCCTGCTTTATACACTGACCATGATGTCAGATGGTCTGGAGTATCCCTCGGGTCACTTAAGGACAGCTGTCCAGTTGTCCCTTCCTAGTGTCCCATACATCTTCAAATTCTTTGCCGGTGTGACAGTACAAGGTGCAGAAAAGGCCTTGGTTCTGTTCAAGTCCTGCTGAGCAATAACAAAAACATCTCTACACTATCATCACTGTGTTCAGCACAAATCCAAAGCACAGCCCCACAACAGCCTCTGTGAAGAAAACTAACTCTACCTCAGCCAAATCCAGAGCACTTTTATATCTGTAACATCATTCACTTACCTGTGACTTACCAGCTGTCAGCACCTCAACATTGCCACGTTAAGAGTAGCTTGGTCTCTGTTGCTGTTATCCTCAGCATCATCTGCCAAAGGAGGACAGCATCACATAACCCAGTCTGGTGCCCAACAAAATAATGCAATTTGACAGAATGCACCACTGAGGGGGCTGATTGACTGATCTCTGTTGATGTAGCTGTTGGGCAGGCAGCCTGAATTCTGATGGATTATTTGATGAGATGAAGGACTGACTAAAAGAGGGCAAGTATAACTGCATGAGTCACATCTCTAGATTATCCAGGAACCTCCCAGCCCTATACACAGACTGGAGGGTTCATATGGTTTCATGTGCCTTCCTGGGGTTTTTTTTGGCTCTGTTTTTTAACACATTTTGTGCCTGTTTCGTCTGTTTGGTGTAGAGTTGGGTACACCCTAAAGGATTTTCCATATGCTTTATCTGGTATTTAGGGCTTTAAAAAATGGTGCTAATTCAGTTTTTCTTTAGGAGTTTAACCTCATACAGTTTCCTGTTTCTCCTACTTCTTCCCACTGCTGTAGCTAAACACCAGAGAGACAGAATGCTGGGCTAATGATGATGAAAACTATTTGTATGGTATAAGTAGGAGTGATATTGATGACACATAAACACATGCACGCATTCCTGTCTAAAAGGAATACAACTTTCTCCTCCATGATTCTCTTCTCAACCCCTGGGCAAGATATTTTAATTACATTGATTTCACAGCACTTTAGTTCCTGTTCCTAATTCACACTAGCATGCATTATTAAAAAATGAAGACCTTGTCTCCCTGGGAGACTTTTCTTCCAGCTTTTTCTTGATAGAATATGTCAACTTATGCCTTTCTTAGGTTTTCCATCTCTGTGTTCCTGGTGCTGTTCCTTCATATATTCTATTTCAGGCCTAATCCAAACAGTAAGTTTTGTGATTCTTTGCAGACTAGAATTGTGTGCTATACTTAAAACTCAACTGCATTATTTATTATGGCTTTTTAATTTTTTTTCTGCTTTGATTTGCATTTTAGCTTTTTTTTTGAGGAACTTAACAATTCTTTGAATATGGAGTCCACATGTTTACTTACCAGCTGCTACCTATTGATTGTCTGTCTTCATAACTGTGAATATGCATGTGTTTTCCTTCATTCTTTACTGCTGGTAGAAGACCCATCTATTTATCCATTTTCACTCAAAGTACATCTTCCTGTAAATTCCACAATCCCAAGTCTATTAGCAATGGAGTATGTGGGTCCCACTAATGGGATCTTTGCTGACAAAGGTAGTAGTCAAATATTTTTCATACCAGTTGCAAAAAGCTAAAACAATCTTTATACCATAAAGTTTAGGAGGGTTTTCCGTCTTAAAATGAACCTAAATTTTTGCTGGTATTTGCAAATGCCTGTGGGTCAAGGAAAAATAATGAAACATTAAGAAATTGCCATCATAAGGTGTAACGAATATTGCATTTGTAAGGCTCCTACAGGTTTTTATTTTAAAACTTCCATTTAAATGCAAATTCTGACAATTAAATTGTATTTTCATTACTTTGTTACACCACAGTTATTGCTTTTCATCTTTCCAGACCTGGCATATGGCAAGGACAGGGGTCATCTTAGTCTCTGAAAGTGCTGTTGAAATCAAGTACCCATCTTCTGGTGAATTTCTGGGTGACGTGTTTTAGGGAAGATATGCAGAGTAAACAAAGCAAATGCTGAAAAAAAATATTATGTCATAGCTATAGAAACCTTCCCATTGAAAAATCAAGACCCTTCCAGAAGTCATCTCATCTAAATGTAACCCTCTTATAGTTAGCCCTGTAGCCTGGGCTAGTTATTGAGACTTCCTGCACCATTCACGGAGGATACTTTGTACTGGCCTGGGTCATCTTTCCACTACTAAGAGAAGAGTCCAAGACCAGGGAAAAAGTGTTTCTCTAGCATAAATTACAATCTCTAACACTCAGATATTAGGTAATATGGCTTCCATCTTTATTTTCTGTTCCTTCCTTCTGCTTCTCAGGGTCAGGCCTATTTTTTTTCTGGCCAAGATACAAATGCAAAGACACATTTAGTGTGTCTCAAGGATGGCAAAGGACTCTCAGATCTATCACTCTGTGTTAAGTTAGAAGTCATGGGAGGAGACTTTTGCAAAGGAATATTTATGTGAAAATCCTTGCATAGATTTTCTTCTGTTGTCTGAGAGCTGACTCTCTGCCCAGTCCCTTGTCTGTGTCTGTCCTTTACCCAGGCAGCTGTCAGTGTGAAGCATGGCTGTTATCATCCCTTTTCTGACTCTCTGCCCTTCCAAAGAAAACAACAGCCATGAGAGCCAGCTCTCCAGCCTTCTGTCACCCAGAGGGCTTCTGGACCACACAGGAGAGTGAGGAATATCTTTATTCCTTTGCAGCACCTTGCAGATACACAAGGCTTTCTACAAACTTATCTGTGTATGATATAGCCTGTTCCTTCTAGATGGTACCTGCTCACAGTGCTCTTTATTTTGTCTATGGCTCACCATCAGCAGGGATAAAAAAATTTCTGGGCTAATCAGAAATTACTTTTATTATTTGTAGTTTTCTTTGGTTAACCTCCTTGCCACTGGATTCAGATAAACTTTACCATCATGACTTAAAAAATTGTTTAAAGGCCATTGGCTGATTTGAATGACTAGCTACATACATTACATTCATGATATTATTATTATTATTATTATTATTATTACTACTACTACTACTACTACTACTGCCACCAGAAGGAGAAGAAGAAGAAGAAGAAGAAGAAGAAGAAGAAGAAGAAGAAGAAGATGAAGAAGAAGAAGAAGAAGAAGAAGAAGAAGAAATTTCTTTAAAGCAATGTTGGGGATTACTAGGAAAGAAATAGAGAAGAAAAATGAAAAACATCTTTATGCTGTTATAAATTACCAACTTACATTGTCAATATGGTGTGTAGTTCCTTCCCCTGCTTTTTTTTTCTCCACAATTGGTACAGTAAAAGATGATCAGAAATCTGGAAGCATCACAGTAGTTTTCCAGAGGAATAAACTTTGACTCCTCAGCTTTGAAAAGACATGACTCTGGGTGACATGACTGGAGTCTCTAAAAACAGGAGTGCCAGGTGAATACAAAGTGAGTGTGCACTGTTGCTTCTGTCCTAAGAACACACTTGCAACAAATTAAATTTGGGGAGGAAGGGATGATGAGAACAAATAGAAAGAGATGTTTCTTCACCAAAAAGCTAGTTAAGTTTTGTACAGTTGCCACTGTATTGAGGATGCTAAAATTTTACATGGTTGCAAAAGTAGCTTATGATTTTTGCAGAGGAAAAATACATCAATGATTCTAAGGTGCAAAGTCAGCACATTTATGTCCAGAAGTCATTTAATTACAAATCATTGAAGACTGGGAGAGTTTTCTGGGAAAATTTTGCTGTATACTTGCTTAGTTCTTGTATTCTTCCCTACTAGCTGTTCTCACAAGTCGATTACAGAACAAGAAAGATGTTTGACTTGACCTATTCTAGTTAAATTTTTCCATTGCTTCTCACTGCCCAAAGAAATATAATTTACTTGTGATCACTGACTGTAGTCACAGCTGTGACTGTGTTCTGGCTGTCATTAAGTTAGGATAACTGCCAGCCCTGACAACCTGCCCCAGATGTTCATTGCCAGCTTTTCTCCAGTGTTTATGGTGCCCCTTACCTTGGGACAACAGAGCACAAATGCAGGTGTAGCCACTGCCAATCCTCTTTCTGTCAAAAAATCCAGATTTAAAAGAAGCAATTTTTTTTGTTATCTTGCATCACTTGTGCTGAGCTGAGTTAGGAGAGGGAGTAAAAGAGCAGCCTGCTTCTAAGTGAGCCATGAAGCTGTTTAGCATGCTAATTATGCAGGCTAATGTAAATTAAGCTCTCTGAGTTGAACATCCTTTTGCTCCCTGCTGCCTGCTCTGCCTTTGCCATCAAGATCAGGTCCCCTGTGGCAGGGCTGACGAATGCATGTGCAGAACAGCTCCTGCAGCACCACATTCCACACTTTAGAATTGACTGGGATCCATTACTGGTTACCTCTGAGTTGAACTTGAGTTGACTTGGGATATGCTGCAGAAATAGACCCACACATGGGTTTAAATCAGCTGAGCTGAGAAAATTTGCATGAATTTGGAACAATAGGATGGAACAACAGCTTTTGTTCAGATAGCCTTGGACAGAAAACCACATTGTGTAAGAGACAGAGTCAAGCTTGGAAATATGTGACTTACCTTGTGGGAGTTGGTATCCCAAATTAATGCATTGTAGGACTGCAAAAACGGTGTTTTGTTAACAGTAAGTCTCTTTGCTAACTGCTGCTGCTTGCATGAGAGAAATGAAAATAAATATTCATGATCTTGAAAGAGATTATCTTCTGTATCAAGCAACTTCCTTTAAAGAGTCAAAGGTTTAAAACCACCGGTCAGATTGTTTTATAAAATGAAAAATAAAAGAATCTGTACTAGAAAAGAACTTATTTTTGTTCTAAACTAAAATTTGTTTCTAAACTACGACCTTAATTATATTTTTTTATCATGCACTCAAGATTTAAGAATTCCAATCAGGAAGTATACAATTTCCAGTTTAAATTAAGTCTTTTTTTCTTTTCAAAGTCACTCCACCCCATAATTTCCACAAGAAATAATATAGAAGTTTATCTCTTGAAATCAATTTTATTCTGATTTTATCCTTTGGTACTCAATTTTAATTAAAATTTCATACCAGTTTTACTGCTCCATGTCAGAATTGGAATGCCTTGGGAAAAAAAGTGTTTTCAGCCCCAAAGTCATAATTTCTGATCAGATTTGCTTTTCTGCTGCTATCTTGTTGCCTTTGTAAAGGTGTAACTGTAATTTATATAGTAAGAGATATTGAGGTTTTTTTTCAGAATTTTCTGTGTTTTTTATCTTGGTAATAAAATGCAAGTTTTATTCTAATAAATGTGTTTTAAAGAGTTTCCCATATCTTTAACAAACACTGGAATAAAACTCCAGAATTCCTGATTTAGAAAACATGAAGCACTTACTAATGAGATGTCAAAAATGAGACACTTGATCTGTGTGAAATTCCTACTTGCTCAGTAACTCAGAGCTGACATAAGTAGCCCACAGGTCACATGTAAGTGCTTCTTTGTCTGTGATAGTGCCACATATGGGAGTGGATATCATCTGTTTGCCTTTCCTAAATCTGCCCTCTGTGTCCTTTAGTCTTTTAAAAGTCAGCTTAACACGGTGGCTGGACCACATAGTGGTTGATTTATATGCTGTCACCTCTCAATGCATACATCTTTTGCATTTTTTTCTCACATCTTTGTTTCATGGTTCATATTTTTTTTCAAAAGAAATGTTGAATTTCAAAAAAAATTAGAATATTTACACCTAAAAATATTCAGCATCTGCAAATTGCAGTTGAAACTTATATTTTTATCATCCTTAGTGTCCCAACTGAATGATGCATCAAATGATGTTCAGTACTTCCCTAAGAGACAATATTCCTGAGGGGAAAAATATCTTGAAGAAGATGTATTTCTATTTTCTTTTCCATATATCTATTCAGAATCTCAACACATTATAGAAAAAAATTTATTAATGGTGGGATCAAGAGTGGTCTTTGTATACAGCTTTATTTTCATATTCAAAATGCTAAAGACTGTGCAGAAGTGCCTTAATCTCATCCTGACTTTCTGGCAGTAAAATCCTTGTTCCTTTTAAATCTCTTTAATGTCAGTTAGGTTTCACAGAACTGTAAAACAATCCAGCCAAGAATGGAACTCGAAAGATCGTCTGGTCCAACATTTTGTGGGAAAGGGAGTCTCCTTGAGATGATCTAGCACCCTGTACCATTGCATCCTGGAAAACTCCAAATTTGCCTTTCAAAAAACAACAAAATAAATTTTAAAAAAACAACCCTCCCGTTTGTGCATTGCTGCAAGACCCAGCTGCAGAGGTTTAGATAGTTCATCTAAGAGATGAATTATCACAGATGTGTGCTAAGCATTTTAAAAGATGGAAAAGACAGAGTGTCTTTTTATTGCTTGAATTATACTGGGGAGATGAAAGGCTATCCTGGAGGGCTGACCCCTGTAAACACCCTTTTTAAATGCACAACAAGGCGACTAAATAACAATATCTGCAAAAACTATAACTGTGAACTATATTAGTAGTTTTACTGACTTTAACGTGGCTGATGTCAGTAGGATTTAAGTAATTATTACATAAGCAAAAAAAAAGTAAAGTTAAAATCATGAGAGGATTGGTTTTGTTTGGTGACAAAACGATGAAAGTGAAGAGCAGTAAACATAAACCTTAAATCAAGCAAGTTTCTCAGTGCACAGCATGAAGTCTCTTAGACTGACTTGTGGAGGAATTAATTAGGTAAAGTATTTAATGAATCTAGAGTGCTTTGAGGAATATGAAGTGCTTTATAACTGCTATGAATTTTATTTTTTAATTTCTTAATTGTGTATTTATTTACTTTTAAATTATGTAAATTCCAAAGCAGATATAAAAAACATCAATATCTCACTTCTTTGGGAATTCAGGAGCTCAGTCTCAAAACTTGTTGTGAAATATCTGGGGAGTACTTTTAATACTTTTAATTTTAATAGTTCTGTGCAAATTGAAGCACCTTAGTTGTAGCCTTAAATGATTTCTGCTTGTGTTGTAATGAATCACTAGGCAAGTTTTCTGCAAAAAATACATAACATACTTAGTGTCAGAAACCCACAGACACTTGCACACTAAAAAGCCAAGTTCCTTTGCTCTTTACTTCTGTGTATCACTCAGCAAAGATCCATCCACGCTGCATAGAAATTATCTGAGGGAACACAAGAACCCAGGATCTCCTTTCTGGAAAGTAATTGCCCTGCCTACCTATAGACTCATTAATTAGGTAATTTTCTCTCATTCTCTCATTTTCTGTCTTATTTTAGCATTCACCATGGGCACATAGTGATACATAGAGAAAAGGAAAACCTTTGACTTGTGGCTTTACACAACTCTGCAGGACATATGTGTGTTCTAGGAGCTGTTACTCACTATGGTTGGTGCCATCTCTGAGATCATAGTGCTGAGGTTGTGGAAAATGGAACTCTCATGGAATTTTGTTGCCTCTTGGGTGATTTCAATTAGCAGAACACATAAGCTATCAAGGGACTAAATGTAATTTGAATCCTCAAACTCTTGTTTTGAACCTCTTTGTTAATTTCACTAATTATAGTATCAGCTCTTTCTAGTAAACGCTGAAAATTATCCCAGACTAATATGAATTGTAACAAAAAAGCTTCTCCTAAATATTGTCTGGAGTTAGCAATGATCTCAAAATTCATGGTTTCTGAATTTTAATGGAAAGCTCCAATTTTTCAATAGAGAGTGACTTTTCCAGTGTATTTTACTTCTGTAATAATACTTTTGTATTTGTTCTTCTTTCTCCCACTTGCATATTAATTTGCTTCTTCTCCCATTACCCTGCTGACTTTTCCATTCCTCTCCATGTGTTTCAATCACTTTTATAAAACCCAGCTGTCTGGCAAGCTCCTTCAAGCCCATTTTTTGTGCACCACTGAACTGATTTTGACAATAAATTGCTCATGGCTGGGCATGTATTCTGTGTGAACTAATGCATGAGCTGCTCAGCTACTGCATGAATTGTTCAGTTATTTTAAATTTTCTCACAATAATGAAGCACAGAACATGCAAACTTTTGGATCATGTAAACCTGTGTTCCCCTTGAGGCATTTGTTTTTACCCTCTATTCTGCTGGCCGAATCTTCCATCATGCTTGTGTGCATCTAGACTACAGAAAATTTTGCTTGGTCAGGGAAGACTGGGTTAGAGAATACGTAGGCAAACTCAGCATCCACAAGTCACTGGGCCCTGATGGGATGCATCCACAAGTGCTGAGAGTTGATGGACACCATAGCAAGGCAGCTCATGACCATCTTGAAAGGCTGTGGCAATCAGGAGAGGTGCCTGAGGGCTGGAAGAAAGGAAATGTCACTCATGTCTTCAAAAAAGGGCAAGAAGGGAACTACCAGCCAGTCAACCTCACCTCAATCCCTGCAAAGGTGATGAAGCACCTTGTTCTGGGGGCCATCTCTATCCACATGGATGACAAGAATGTGATCAGGGCAGTCAGCATGAATTCAATAAAATTAAATCATGCCTGACCAACCCGGTTGCCTTCCATGATGAAAAAACCACCTGCATGGACAAGGGCAGAGCAGTGGATATTGTCTACTGTGGAAGCTCTCAGTTCCATCAAAGAGGGAACAGAGAGAATTGTCCTAGGCCAGAGCCTGGGAATTTAGAGAAAAGGAATTAAAACAATTGCTATCTCTCTGTTCATGTGTTTGCTCATCTGGAATGTATTCTGAAGACTGTACCCAAGGTGATTTGCTTGTTTGGATTTAGTGACCAGTGAGAGGCACAGCTGTGTCAGCCCAGAGGAGGGAGGCATGAGATCTCTGGGGAGTTGGGAGTGAGAGCTCTTGCTATTGTAATATACTGTAACATAATAGAAATAGAATATACTATAAGAAGATCTGATAAAGCAATTGATCAGCCTTCTGAACCATGGAGTCAATGCTAATTATTACCCAGCCAGAAGCCTGCAACGACAGTCTACCTCAATTCCAGCAAGGCTCTCAGCACTGTCTCTCACAGCGTCCTCACAGGCAAGCTCAGCAAGTGTGGGTGGTGAGTGGGCAGCGAGGTGGACTGAGAACTGACTGACCAGCAGATCCCAGAGGGTGGCAATCAGTGCCACAGGGTCCAGCTGGAGGTAATTGCACAAGCTTTGGATTCCTATTATCAATCTGTATCACCTTGCTTAAGAATGCCTTCCTTGGGAGCCAGAAGTTCAACTTTGGTTCCTTCAGTTTTTGTATGCATAATATTTGTAAAACAAGAACAACAAAAATAAAATTAATTCGCTCATAAACCAAACATTTACAGACAAACAGCTCATCTCAACTGATCCATTGCTTTACTTTATACTAATAGTTAAATTACGATCTCATAGTCTCTGATTTATTGGTTTTTATAGACTGCTTAATTTCAACTGCTGACTGGGAATTTCTTTTTATAATAAGCTCTTTTTTTCATTATTGAGAAATTATGATGTGTTGCATGGGAATGGGTCAGGTTTTTTAAAAAAGTCTTAGTTTTTTGAAAGATTGGAAAGCATTTAGAAGTTGAAGATCCTCTTTGACATTTTCAGAATGAAAACAGATTTTTTTTTTTTAATATTGCACTTTATTTCCTCCTGTGATGCTTAGTCATTTTTGTTTCAAAGAATAAAAAGGTCAAACCAAAATGCTGTGGTTTAAACTGAAATATTTGAAATCATTAAGTTTTAATCTAACAAAGAGTTTATGGAAAAAATTATAGTTCCTGCAGTTCATCCCAAGGAAAAAAAAAATATCATAGCCTACTAATGTTTTTTAGTTGGGAAAATCAGTTTTTTCACCATGTTTCTTTAACTTTCATATTCACTTTTATCCAAATCTATTATTTTTGCTTTCTTTTCATATAAGAGAAAATGTCTTGAAAGTGCCTGGTAGAAAAAGTTATTTCATAACAAAATATAAATTTTCATTTTTCCCCTTAACCATATAACTACTAAACACCTTGCTTTGAAAAATTAAAACAAATACTTCCATTTTGAGATACTTTCTCATGCAGATGGGAAAATGGCTACGGATCACAGACTTCACTCAGCCTCCCCTCTATTCTGGCCATTTTTGGTTAGGAAACTCTTCACTTCTAATAAATAAGTAAAGCTAATGTACTCTGATGCTTTAGTTAAATAGATTTTATTGCATCCTGGTGGGAATGCTGTACTCTGGATTATTGGTTTGCCTCTCACAGGAATCTCAGGTCACACAAGTGTGCTGACTATCACACAATACACAGCCCCAGTTCTGCTTTTGGATCTTGCAGCAGGTATGCAAGGCTGAGGACCAAATGAAGCAATAGAGTACCAAGGGGAAATCAAATCAAGCAGTTTTACACTTCCAATGACATGAAGAAATGATTACTCTTGTTCTGTTCGTACTGAAAAGCAATTATGGTGTAACAATGATCATAAATTATCCTCATAATAATGAATCTCTGCTATGGTTTTAAATACTTCTAATTTATTACACATATTTGGCGTATTATTGACAATTGTTACATTGGATGGTACTACTGACCATCCCTGCAGTTTTGTCAAATTGGAAACTGATTTATAACCTCAACAGTTACACGATCACATAGATGCCTTTATTGAACAAACCTATAAAAAGCCAAAAAAAAATATTTTCCTAAAGCTACTAAGAGGGAATAGGTGTCCTTGAGGACAGGTAAACCTGAGCTACTGCTGGGAAAAAAAGGAAGATGGGTCATCCTTGCAGTACTAAGGTGCATCCCACAGCACAGCAGAGAATTGTGCTCTACAGGGATGTTTCCTGAGCCAAGGAAACCCCTGAGTAAAGACAGATTCTTTAAGAAGGCCTGTAGGAGCAGGACAAGGAAGAATTTTAAACTAGAAGAGAGTAGGCTCAGACCATATACAAGGAAGATTTTTTTTTTTTTTTACGAGTGCATTGCAAAACTGGAACAGGTTGCCCAGAGAAGTTGTAGATGACTGATTCCTGGAAATATTCGATGTTATATTGGACAGGGCCCTGAGCAACTGGATCTAGTTAACCATGTCCCTGCTCATTGCAGGACTAGATGCCCTTTAAAGGTCCCTTCCAACCCAAAGCATGCTATGATTCTGTGATTCTATGTGTTTTGCAGCCACAGGTGGTTGTGCCCTGTCCCAGAGGTGTCCCTGCTTCTTTGACTTACCAGAGGGTCAGCATGGTCAAGCAGGTCTCACTACTGAATGGGTGACCCTGTACAGGCAATGAGGGCAGCAGCTGCCATGGACAGCGTGGTGTTAGCAGGAGTGGCCTGCAGATCAGATGTGATCTGCTACTGAAGCACAGGAGATGCTACCAGTTCCCTTTCTCAGCACTCAGGAGACTAACTTAAAAGTAAACCAAAACCACCTTTTTAAGGGGAATTCTCATTTCACTGCTGCAAGCATCTTGCTGTGTAACAAGAGTGAGTCATCCAGGGAAATCATGACAGGCAGAGGTAGGAGCAGGACAACAACTGAGATGACAAACTATGTACTGTGACACTCTGAAATGGCTTCTGAGTGTCTCTCTGAGGGAACTGACAGGCTTTGTGCTACTGTCAGCTCCCTTTGCCCCCTGTTCACAGATGGCAAGCTGACAAGAAGGGAAATAGCTGCACTTATCAATGCGGTAAAAGATTTATAGCAAGAGATGGGATGCCTCCATCGTGTGGGAAGTCATGGTGTAGAAGCACTAAGTAGTTTTAAGCAGCTGCTTAAACATGATCTCAGCTAATTATTGCTGTTATAAATAAAACAGCTCAACAGCAATAAAATACAAAGAGCTAGGCTCATGACAAACCCTGCATGAGTGAACACTGTGAAGAAAAACCATTTTCACTGTCCTTCACAGAGTCTGGAAAGAATAATGCCCCCATATTGAGTGGGAATAATGAGTAGAAGTCAGCTCACCATGGAGCAGGGACCCAGCTGCTGCCTCCTCATGGTTGGTGGGACCATCATGGGGACGAATGTCCTGGTCCTTCAGAGCATGCAGGCCTGACAGGGAACTCACTTCTTGCTGGAAACAGACCTTGCTGCATGTCTTGGCTGTTTTCAGGTTTTGGAATCTAAGACAATCAATATGGGCCTTATGTTTTCTGAGTTCTTACTTGTGATGAAAATCTACTTCATTGAGATATCTGTTGATTTCAAGAATGCAGTGTCATCCTGACCTCGAAATAATTCTTCTCCTGCTCTGAACATCATCATCCTGATCTCAGTGCCGTCACTGAATTGGGTCATAAAAAGGATTCAAATCCAGATTATTTTCATGCCTTCAAGCATGTCCTTATAAATTAAATATATTCTTCAGAGACGTAGTACAATAAAATTTAGAAAAATAAATGAATAAAACTGCTGGTTCTTCAGACTCTAGCCTGAAGTGTCAAATTTCTTGTCTTTGCCAAAGATACCTCCAAACCACTTTTTTTACCCAAACCTCAATGTTATATGGAGTTTTGTAATTTGCCCAGAATAGATATTCGGTGTATGTTCTAATATGAATAAGTCATGGAAATTGTACCCAGAACAAAATATAGATAACATAACAGTTATCTATACAACAACACTACACAACAGTACCTTTCAGGATCAGCAAGCCTAACCCATTTGCTTATTATCATCTGCTGCTGTTTTGAAGATTTTCTCTTTTCTCAGCAAATTTCTCAGTGAAAATAGAGCAAGACCTCTGATGCACCTCGGGATCATACTCATCCTGCTTTCTTTCTTCACCTTTTTCATGGGCAGCAGGTATGCCACAGGCAGCAATAAGTCCTCTCTTACACAAATTCAGAGGCAACACCACTCTGCAGAGACATCACAGCAGTATGAAGAGAGCAAGTGATGCATTTTACAAGCTGGTTGCATAGAAAGTGTGTAAAGGGCAGACAAATTATTTAATAAAATAAATGCATAATGGCTGTAAAGCAGTTTCTGAAGATATTTAGAAGTATGCTTTCTGAAAATGTTAGTGTAATCCTAAGGGTGATTGAAATTATACTTTTATAAAAATAGCAAAAGTACTGTTTATAAATTGATTTGTAGAGTATTAACTGTATTCTGTCATGCTATTGAAAGATGATCAGCTTTAAGGCACAGATAAAGACCTCATTGATCTTTCAATACAACATCACATTTACAGCTCAATTATTCAGATTAAGAAACTCTAAATATTGCTCATATGAACTCTCATGTTGGAAATATAGGACATATAATTTCCTTACCATAATCAATATTAGCATTGCCCCAGTATTAAGATGGGGTTCACTGCTCTGGAGCCAATGAAGAAACTGTGCCCTACTGGTTCACAGATTCCTCCAATTTCAAGGATTTTGCTGTCACGATGATACATGGAGATATGTCATGATGCATGTCATGTTTATAAAGTAATGCAAAATGAAACAACAACAATGTTGGGAGGCAAAAATTCTTGTGTATCTCCATGGCTGCCTTTCATCCTCCTGTTGCTGTGCTTCTGCTTTCCTCTTCTCCCTGCTCCTTTCAGCAATCACTTGATCAGGAAATCATATGATATTTTGGGTTGGAAGGGACATTTAAAGGTCATCTAGTCCAACTTCCTGCAGTGAGCAGGAGGGACATCATCAACTGGATCTGTTTGATCAGGGCCCTGTGCAACATAACACTGAATATTTCCGGGGATGAATCACCTATAATCTTTCTGAGTAACCTGTTCAAGTCTTGCAACACCCTTATTGTAAGATAATTCTTCCTTATATATAGCCTGAATCTGTTTTGTTCTAATTTAAAACCATTCTTCCCTGTCCTGTCCCTACATGGACTGTTAAAAAAATCTGCCCCTCTATTTCTTCTAAGTTCCTTTAAGCTGCAATAAGAAATTCCTGGGGCCTTCTATTCTCCAGGCTAACCCCCAACTCTCTGCCTCTCCTTAGAGGAAACGTGTTCCATTCCTCTTGCATGACCTCTCATCCCTGTCATGATGGGAGAGTATAGGGATGGAGCTGGATGTTTATGAGGGAGTGAGACAGACCCTTGCTAAGGCTACAAAGCCTTAAATGTGTACCAAAGTATAAGAATATCACAGTACATGATGATACTATGGAGGTGTTTCCAGAATTGGTTCCTTGGAAACTTCATATTAATCTGGGCAGAAGGGCAGGAAATGGCTTTTTTCTGCCATTAAAGGGAAATTAATACTTTCTCTTAGCAGAGTTTTCTCTATTGATGGCTGGCCACGTTTTCATGCTTTGTTGCTTTAACTCCTGGATTGTTGCTTAGACCCATGCAGGAGGAAGCACAAACAGCATCAAATTCCAATAGGGTCGAAAGTTTAATTGGTGTTGATAGAAATTACTACTGAGTATGCTGGTTGTTTTTCACAGGTCTTTAACCCTGAATGAAAACAAACCAATGAAAAAACAGCCCCCAAAACCAGTTTAGTCTGCTCACCTCACCACTCAGCTGTGTGTCAGACTTTATCTACTGAGTCCTATAACAAAATCATAACTTCAGTTAAATTAATGGGAAAGTTCCATGTACCCATTAAAGCATAAGATTTGCCTCTGGAATTTTCCAACCTAAGTGCTGGTTTTGAAGTCTTTTCTTCAGATGATTTAATGCCCAGAGAGACCGTTCTTCAACTTCTATCTGATCTCCAAAGCCAGAAGTCCATAATTTCTTTCTGGAATCCTTTTAAATTTTTGGAACTGGGAACTATTTTAGGCTGGTTTTACAAGCTTCAGTGAGTTCACCAGTTTGTAGCTTGTTGGAAGAATTAACCAGTCATCTTTACAAAGAGTTGTCCAGATGGAATGGAAACCTCTAGAGACTCACATTTATCTTAGTGAACTGGTGCTAGATGAAAAGGCTGATAGGTACATGGTGTTTTCCTGGATCCAGCTTATTACCAGTGTGTTTGGTTGAAGAAGTTAACTACAGCATTCTTAGACATGATGAGAACCTCTCAGCTTTGCCACTGCTGGTTAGCTTCATTCCAGCATCAACAGTGATTTTACTAACAGGACTTCTCAAATGCTTTTCCAAATGTCTTGCTTTGGATGCCTAAACCTTAGAAACAGTTTAATGTAAATAAAATTTGGAGTAATGAGTAAAAAAAAAAAATCAAATAAAATGAGTTGCTCAAGTGATGTATGAAAATAATATGGCAGAAAATCAAACTGTTCTTTCCTCTCTTTGCCTTTGTATTGATTTCAAGGAAAAGCAGCAGTTAGTTTTCCTGCCTTTCTTGCTCATAACCTCTCGATTTTACTCAATGATTATAACCTTGTTCCATTTCAAACAGAGTTATTTTATGTATGGAAATTTTAAACACACACATATTTGTCCCAACGCTTAACTTTTACTTGAGAACCCACATTTTCAGTGCTAATACATCCAAAGTATTTTTGCCAGTCACTAGCTCTGATGCACAAAAGAGCACATACTCTTTAACTGTAGTGCCTACATCAAAGAAAATATTTACTTGGCATCACATAAAAACCTAAATGACTCACCAGCAAATGTCCTGGCTTTCTGTCAGTTTGCAATCAGTAGTTGCACTGATCCTGAAATAGGAGGGACAAGACATTGCTTACATCCTTGCTGATATGAAGAAGGAGAGCATTCAGAGGACTCACACGGAAAGTGGAAAGGAATATGTTCAATCAGCCTTAGTCCTCTAAAGAACTGGAACTGAACCCAGAAATATATACAAAATTATGCACCCTTCTCTTCTGTCGAGTTGCTTCATCTCTGAATGCTTTGTTGGACCATTTACAATAGTGGCAGGCAGCTTTAATTAAGATATCTGATGTTCAAAATTACTGTGTTCAAGAGTTCCTCTCCTAGCAATCCACATATTTACCCAGTGAACAAGTACTTTGTCACAAATGTTTTATCCCATGCATTCACTAACAGACTGCTGAAGTGTTCTCTAAATTGCACAGATTTACTCCAGTCATGATTGCTTGAAATCTGGAGCAATGTGGATTTATGTCACACTCTTTACTTGAAACATGTTTACCTTATCACCTGGGAAATGCATTTGGGCATTTTTGATAAAGGCTATGTTGTAGCTGAAGACTTTTTCATAGTTAATCTCTGGTGAATCCTAATGAGATTTTAAACAAGGAGGTTAATCCATGCTAATTCAGCATGGTATTTGTCATGATCTTGTGATTGGTCTGGATAACAGACTTATAGCTAATCTATAACTACTTGTCCCAGTCTTGAATGTAGATGTTACCCCTTGCTAGAAAGGAAGAATTCTTTGCGATGAATTCTCCTGTCTACACAAGGAAATTCTTCTGCTTTCTCCTGAAGAAAAGTAATTGTTTTAATTTATTAATATTCATATCAAAATCTATGTCAAAAAGATCCAGACACCATGGAACTCCCTTGTCCTGGCATGGTTTGAATGTGAAGGTAGACAAGACACACACTTGTATGTATAGTGTACGGTTTTGGAAGATCAGTCTACAAAACAATATACAAAAAAATCCATGCTTGAGGAGAGACATGAATTAACAGGCATGATGTGGCAACTAGAAATATCTGTGGGTAAGGTTATATGATGGACAACAGTCCTTCTGGGGAAACAGGGCTGAGGGACCAGAACACATTCTTCTGAATTGCAATGAGACCTGCACTGCTAAATCACAAAAGATCGATATGTTTGCACAATTACAGATAGCTGCTTTTCAATATCTCTTTTCAACTTTTTCCTGGCAATTATAAAGCTTCTTGAATGTGGAGATTAAGTGTGATGATCATCTTATAGTAACCAATTTGCTTTTAATATCTGAACAGGATTTACAGACTGAATGTAATCTGAGCGTTTTAAAGCTTTTCCCTTGGAACATGCTGTCATTACATTCATTAAAATACCTCCTGTGGAGTCAGCTTTTATCAAGTAAATTATAGGACTTATCATCCATTTGGCATTTTACAGCTTTTGATCACATATTTCTCCATGTCAGAAAAAAATGAATAGGTATTATATAATATTGTGCTTCACCACTCTGCTGTTTGATAAAATAGATTGAGTGTAGCACCAAAGAAAAATAAATTGTGCTCAAGTTAAAGAAAAGATAGATGTGGATTTTAAAAATTCCATAGTGATCCTAGAAACAGCACACACTGTCTGCTTTCTATTTGCCCAACACCAACAGGATAAAGGTTTGTGAAGAGCTTGTGTGGGTGTGTGATGAGAAAAACTATTAGAGATTTTGCTCATCTTTGAAAGTCTTCAATGCTTATGACAAATGCATCTGTGTTGAACACAAAGTGATCTCTTCCACCCTTTTCTGCAAACTGATGATATCATTGTAGCTGAGTTCACAAACCTGTCTCAATAATCTTTCACTCAATAATCTTTTCCCCTTAGATTGCTTTCTCCAGCCATCGACTGATGGCTTTGTGATATTTGACCTTGTGTGAGCACATGCAGGAATACCTTCCCTTTGATATCTTGAAAGTCAGACAGAATCCTGAATATTTCCTTATAAATTTTTCCATGGTCAAATCTAGATTGCTTGATACTACATCCTACTAAAGCCTGAGAATATAGGATATAATATACCACTCACACCTGAGTAGCAGTTTGTATTTGTGGATGAATAAAATGTAAGGTTTGGCCTCTGCCCTATAAGTACAAATTCTTATATTTGTGTACTTTGCTACATGAATATATATGTTCATTATTTACTAGAATCAGGATTACAACTGAGAATGATTTCTTATGTGACCAAAACACATTGTATACAGGTGAAGCATAAGCTTACTGAATCACATAACCTCTGGCAATTCTATTTCACAAATAAGCATTTAATAGGGAGTGAGAGAAAATGAGGTGTTACACTATGATGTGAAGCATAACCTTGCAACCCTGACTTCTGGATACAGTGAAACATGAAGTGTAATGTCATTCCATTTCTCCCTATCAGATTGCCAGGAGATGGAGTATTGTCATTAAAACCCATTTGAAGTTAGCTGCAGGTTTATGTGAAACTGAAATCCAGTGTTCTGGGAGAATGAGCACAGAGATATTATTTTCTACCTTTCTTCTCTGACTTTTCTCAGACAACATTAGGACAATTGTAGCACTCCTCTTTCCCCCGATAGTCAATCTACTCCCATCAGGAATAGGAAATCTTTTAATATTAAACCCCAATTTAAATATACAGCACCAAGTGAGAGGTACAAAGCAGGTGAAGAGAAGGGAGCTGTAGAAGCAGAAAATTACACGCCAAAGAATATGGATCCTGTTTTCATGCAAATGTTTCTAATAATAATGAATGAAGAAGAAAATCATAATTTATATAAAGCATCTCTAAATAAAATGTTTTTCTTCCTTGAGGTACCAGCAACTCTTCAGTGCTTAATGCCTCCAAGTTTGGGTATCTGAGTATTACACATATCCACATGTATTTACAATACCCATAACATAGGAATTGATCCTTCTGACTGCCGTGTGCTTTCATATAATTTGCTGAGACAGGCAAAAAAACTTGCCTGTCTGAAAATGCTTGATTGCAAACAAAGCTTTGAAGATTCAATAATTGACCATTAAGTCTAGGATAAACCAAAAGATCATAAAATTACATGATAACATCATCTGAGAGATTGCAAAGATATTTGAAGAGGTAATTTTTAAACAACTTTGACAATCTTCTGGACCAGTTCTGCCATTCTTAGTCATGACAAGTAGTATTTGATTCTACTAATAGCCCTGATCTGACAAGTGGGGCTCTTTGCAAATTAAGTACAACTCAGTATAAGCCAACGTGGCAAAACTGTATTCATGCTTTGCGGTGTTTATTTGTTTGTATGCTTATCTGTAGTTACATGGGGAAATGGTTTGCTGCTACTGATTTCATGATACAAAAATAAAATGCGAGTGTATTTTTCTGAATGTATTTTTCAAGAACCTGCTTTTTCCACTGGGATTTCTCTGTATCTTGAGCAAAAGGATTACAGTCTGAGTAGGTATCTGTGTGATCTTCACTAGTTTAGTGTTTAAGGACTGAATAAATACAAATTCTTTGGAAAGAAAGGAGTAATGTACACACATGATAGCCAAGGATCTGAGGCACATATTAGATGGAGGATTTGAAGAATAAAAGAAGTTGAGGTAAGGGGTGAGGCTAGTGCCCTAGAATCCAAGTGGAAGCAATTTTCTTTTTGGCTAGAGTCAGCTTTTATTGTCTTTCCCCCTATTAAGGAGGACTTCAATGTTTTTCTGGTAGTTACAGCTTTGCTGTGCAATGCATGAATTTGTAAATTGCCTCGATTTCTCTTTTACAGTTTATTCTGAGAACTAATGATGAAAATCTAATGCTCTCTCCATTGGGCTTTCACTCTAGGCCATCCTATCTGGCAGATTTTCTTAATAAATATGTTTATTCATAGGTATTTGATCTAATAGTGCTTTTGAAGAGACAGGAAATATTTTTAAGTGTGAGAGGAGAAAAAGTGAGTAAAGAAGTGTCACACTTGAGGAAGGCACACAAGTGTGTTACTTTGGCTATTTTTATTAGTGTGTTTGGCTTTTCACTCAGAAGACCACTTAAAATGAATACAATGCAATATGTCATGAAAAAAAATGGTGCCTTGAGAAATATTCTGCATATAGCTATATGAAAATATGGAAAAAAAATTTTAAAGATTGGATTATTTAGACAATCTGAGGTTGTCTAAGTCAAGTTTAATAAATATTGGGGTGAAATATATGTCACATAGTTCTGCTAAACACAAACAGGTTAATTAATTAATTCTGCCATTCACATTCTGGAGGACTGCAAACAGCCTCTTCAGAGTCTGCAGGTCTTCTTGAAATCCATCTGCAGACTTCTGGAGACATCTGGATACTTAAAAATTATCAAAACCATATTACACACTTGTTGTGTCACTCCCAAAATATTCTGGCTGTGCTGTACATGCCTCAGATCCTTTTCCTTCATCAAATACATCTCTCTCCTCCAAAAGTCATCCAAGTTCAAACTGCTGCTTGGAGTCCTTAAGGAAAACACTTGAGTCATCCAGTCAGGAGACAGGACCAGCACAGCATGATTTCACATCTTATGAGTGGCTCTGCAGCTGGTGAGCAAACACCTTGTCAAAGAGGACAGTCTGCAGGTTGTTTACAAGCCAGTGTTCATCAGAGAGATCAGGCCACTGCACAACTCCAGGCAAGTCCTGATTTGTTTCTAAATAATTTACCCTGAAAATAGATGCTAAGCTTAATGAATTAGAAAGAGAATGGATTCCATGCTAAGCACAATAGCGTGGCTAATTCACTCTCAATGTTTTGACAGATGCTGTTGGGAAGTGTCACTGAGGTTTCCTCTGGGCTAATGCACACCCACTGGAGGGATGTCATGTAGATAATTCAAATTACCTCCTTTTATTGCAGAGTGTCTTGAACAGGGTTTACTAACAGTGCCCTTCCAGACATTTAATCAACAGGTGCTGACCAGAGTTGGGTGTTTAAAGTGGTCAGTCCTGAAAAGGCGTAATTATCCTGCTGAGCTATAAGCATGTCATGATGCTACACACCCTCTCTCTTCTGGATAGAGAAATGAGACCTCCAAAGGATCTTTAAGCATCATTAAGTCCAATTACATTCTTGATAGCACAGACTGTTAAAAAGTCTCTTATTAAGCTATTCCCCCTTTACTCATCCACACAAGGATGTGTTAAGTCCCAGTTCTCCAGGTCCAAAACAGGTTATTTTTTATACATGGGCGGAGAAGTAAAGAGTTTTTTGCATAATACATGGTTATAACAGTTTATTAATTATTAAAGTTTATTAATACTTAAAATGGCATTTACATTAGTAAGCAAGCTGAATAATTTTAAAAAATTAAACTTAGACTCTTAACCAGTAACTTTGACTATAAGTTATATGATAAACATTTTTAGTTTTTATTTATGAAGTGGTGGCAATTAAAATGAGCAAATTTTAGTGGCAGGGCATAAGAGATGGCCTACAGTAATTTTTTTTCTAAGTAAATTTGAATGTGATGACAGCTTTTGTGAAGTAGTAAAATTGCATTTAGGTCTCTTTGTCATTAATAACCCAGAGAGATGTAGGTTGAATTCTTATCAGTGGCAGACCAAAATTTGAATTACTTCCATAACCAGGGAGTATAGATGATAGTAGTACTGTAAGGAGGCCCTTACATTCATTAAATGTCTTTTGTATGGCACAGACTGATACAAAAGTGGCACAATTGCCTTGATGTTAATTCAATACCAGGTTGAGCTGCTTTTGCAAACTTCAGCTGGCTGCATTCTTGGGCTTCAGAGGAAGTCCCATATGGGATGAATAAGTATGGGAAGACCAAGAAATGATCTGAAGGCCTGAGGAGAAGAGACTATATTGGACATCATTTCTTGAGCAATAGAACAGAAGCTTCTATTGGACATTTCTGACTGGAACATTTTGTGTGCTCGATGGAATTTGTATCAATACTCCTCTCTCTCTCTTAGAGAGTGCTCACTGTGATTCCCTTGTGCATGGGAGTCAGCAGGATGCTTGCCACTACCACTGCAGTGACCTGAGAGGTGAAGAGTTCCTGTGATCTGTCACTAAGGAGGGAGCTGATGTTGGTCTGAACATGATGGCTTCAAGCTGTGGATGTTTGCTAAGAATCTGCCAGACTTCTCCGCTGGCTTTTTGTCTGTGACACTGGCTGACAGAGAAGTTCCAGGCCAACAGTCTGATACTTACTTCAACTTTCATGTCAAATGCCACATGTCACCTTCAGTGGAATCCACTCGAGAGGCCCTCATGGTATTGATAATGTTCTTCCTGCCCCTCTGCTCCACTCTGGTGAGACCCCACCTGCAGGGCTGCATCCAGCTCTGGGATCCCGAGCACAGAAAGCACATGGGCCTACCAGAGCAAGTCCATAGGAGAGCCACCAGTGTGATTTGAGGAATGGAACACCTCTCCCACAAGGAAAGGCTGAGAGAATTGAGTTTGTTGATTCTGGAGAAGAGAAGGCTTTGGGGTGACTTAATTGTGACCTTGCAGTACGTCAGGGAGCCTGCAAGGAAGAAGGAGAAGGAATTGTTTGTTACAAGGGCATGCAGTGATAAGACAAGGGGGAATGGCTTCAGACTGAGAGAGAGTAAGTTTAGGTTAGATAATGGGAAAAAATTCTTTGCTGTGAGGGTGGTGAAGCACTGGAACAGGTTGTCCAGCAAATCTGCTGGTGCCCCATCCCTGGAAGTGTTTAAGGCCAGGCTGGGTAGAATCCTGAGCAACCTGGTCTAGTGGGAGGTGTCCCTGCCCGTGGCAGGGGAGGTGGAACTGGATGATCTTTGAGGTCCTTTCCAACCCAGGCCATTCTATGATACTGTGGTTCTATACTTGGATCCCAATGGGAACTCAGCCTGATGGGGACCTGAGAAAAGTTCTACTTACCGCATTTCTTCCAAACCAAACAGGCAAACCAAACTAGTTTCCACTTGGAGCTGGGCTCCTCTGGGACATGGAGCCACTCCCTGGTAGCACAGCCCTGACAGAAGTGGGCTCCACTGTTGCTTTCAGCCTTGGGTTTGCATTTTTTTTCTCTTGGAGTTTAGGAATTTGGCTCAATTTGAGAAAGACTGAAATTACCAGTAATTAAAGGCATTCCTGAACACACAAGGCTATCCCCATAAGGGGGTGAGACAACCTCTTGAGGCAGATTTAATTATTGTCACCATTCCTAGGAGGCAAGATGCTTAATGAGGGGGGGGGGGAAGTACTGTACAATATTCTCCCAGAAGAAAAAATGTAATACTCTGTGCAGTTTCATGGCTTTTCCAAAGATGACACATTACCTGGATGATCCTTCAAGAATACTAGAAGATTTTGTGCAGAATTATGGGTTTTCAGGTTCTTTTGGCTTCACATTATCAGACACATCAATTGCATGACAGCCAGGGTGAAAATTACTATTTTATTGCTGCTTTTAAATCTCTCATTTTTCTCACTGAGAGACTTGATCATTTGAGGGCAGCTGTATGCAGTATGTTTGAAAAATGTGTTCCTTTACATGTGGTAATGAAGACCACAAGATCCCACTGACTGTGTTTAACTGTCCTTGTGTATATATTAAAATCTGAGAAATATTTCTATTTATCAAAACAGACAGAATTCTTAAAGCATGTATGCACAGTAAGATGCAATCAGATGCAAGGTACAATAAACAAAGCAAAAAAAGAGAGAGAATTATTAAAGTTGTTTAGGAGACATATTTCTGGAAATTGGTCATGTAAATGAAAATTGAAAGGAAAAAGAGCTTGCATAAAAGGGCAGGGGAACAATCTCTTTGTATTGGATGAAGCAGAGTAGAAACAAATGAAGGTGAAAGAAGAATAAACATTATTTTAACTTTAAGAAAGGACATAATTTTGAGTGTAGATTTTTACATGGTGTTTCAGAGTTCTTCAGCACAGTCATACCAATGCAGTCAAAGTAACCTCCAGAAGGTGATCCCTCAGGAGGAGAATAAGGTGATAACTTTGAGGAAAATTTCAGACAAGTAAAGGATTGCTTTGCAGCCGGATACCTCAGCTTGTCATCTAACCCAAATGTGAGCAGCATTTCAGAAAGGACAGTAATGACCAGCAGGGTGGTCACCACTGGGATTGTGTGAGTAACACCATTAGCAGTGGTCTCACAATTTGAGTTTTTGCTTTGGCATGTGCTTGCCACATTTTGGACTCAGGCAGCTTTGCAGTTGGGGAAGAAATAGCTGTTAGAGAGTTCAAAGAAAGTTATTTTATATTTCTCAGAGGTGATATCAAAATAGTTTCTGACTATGGTCTTGAGCTGTTCTTTGTGTGATTTTCCCTAAAAGGACCCCTAGACAGTTTGAACCTAGCCTTGGTTACTACTGTCAAGACTTGCCTGAGGAGCTCTACCTAGAATAAAACTTTGTTACCTCATAGCAGAGGTGTGCAAATTAGTGTTCAGAAAATGCTTGCAGTGCTCTGTATGAGAGGACTGGAGTGAGCCTGAAGTATTATTGATATTCTCTCTACAGAGAGGGCTTTGCACTCTTGACAATTATTGATTATTGATGTCTGGTCTGGCTCTTCCAGTTTTGCATTTTTGACTCTCACTCTTCTTTTCATAGCATCCTATTTAGAATGCCATTACCCAGACTCTAAATGATTGATCATTTGCATGCATTTCAAAGCACAGCCTTTGTTTCTTACCTGGGAACACAGTGCATGTCAGTGGATACATTCTGTAACACATCAGCACCATATTACGCTGTCTTTTGTTTGGATAAGTCAGCCCTCAGATCATCAGGAACAAAGCTGGCATCTGGAATTTATCTTCTGTGAACCCTCTTAAGAGTGGGGAGAAAATGGCAGGAATATATAGAAGGCTAAGTGGGAGAAGAAACAGTATGAACAAGTGAATACGACGACTCCATTTTTTCTCCCTCTGAACAGTCCTAAATATATGTTTTCAAAAGCAATTTGACTTATGAAAAGAATCCTTTGCCCATTAGAGCAGTCTTCCCACCAATATATAATGCCTGAGCTACTTGCAGCTCCCTGTTACCTGCTTGCTTTTACTCATGTAATGACCATATTTGCTGAAGTTTTAACATATATCTCAACTGACATCCTTAATAGTGGGCATTGGACTCCATTAAAGTCCTGCCAAAATCAGCAAGTACTGGTGGAGTTAAGATACCTTAACCACATGCATAGTTTTTAGTATGTGAACTAAACCATTAATCTTAAAGGGATCAAAAATGGCAGAGAAAGTTTTCTAGCCAATAAGTAGGTTACAAAGGAAAGGCTAATTTTAGGGTTAGTTCAGAAAAACAAGCAATTCTGGGATAGGGGTATGACAAACTCTAATTAGCATCTGTGAGGAATTAGAGGAGATTTGTAGAATAACAGTTCATGCACTGTTCATACTTTAAATAGCAATTTGGTCTGAGTGTGATTATAAATAAGCTTTTGCTTCTCGTTAATTTTCTACTTGATTACTTAAGCTATTGTTCAAGTGCAGAGCAGAAAGGAAGCATTAGAGGCTGTTTACACCCTGCAAATGATAGCAGAAATTATAAAGGAAATGTACAGTAATGAATAAAAGGACATCGATCCATGTATAAAAATGTTGTGCCTGAGTGAGATTAAATTGTGCTGATTATTTTAATGCATCACCAGGAATAAATAAGTAAACCACCGAACAGGGTGGCACAACTTCTTATTGATGTTTTTGCAAGTTTCTTTTTTTCTGTCTGCCTTGTCTTTTTCATCTGTTATACTTGCTAAAGTGCCTCTTTTGCAAATCTGTCCTTTAGCCTTGGTAATAACAAATTATGTAAAACTGCTAAATATATAATTATTAAACTTCTTATGTGGAAGTATTTAAACATACTTTAAATCCAAAGAAGATTTTTTTCTTGCAAACTTTGCAGATAAACCCTTGAAACAGCACACGAATTATGAGATTTCCCATCAGCCCTTACTGTTGCCTCAGTACGTGGAGGAGGACCAAAGTGTTTATTCTACATCTTTTGTCAGCTGCAAATTCTGATCCAAAGTAGCAGAGACTCTCACCAAGCCCCAATAATATATTAATTTGCACACCGCTTGGGATGCAAATGAAGAAAAATTTGTGTGGTATAATGCATGCATGACCAAAGTTGCCAAATCTCATCTTTTCAATGATAGAACAGCCACAGCTTCCCTGGGCAACCTCTTCCAGTGTTTCACCAATGTCTTGTAAAGAATTTCCATGTTATAGCCAATGTAAACCTGCCCTCTTTCAGTTTAAACCCATTGCTCCGTCGCTACAGGCCCTGGCAAATGTCTGTATTTCTTATAAGCTCCCTTTAAGTATTGAATGGACACAATTAGGAGTCCCCAGAGCCTTCTCTTCTGCAGACTGAACAACCCCAATTCTCTCAGCCTTTCTTCATAGGACTTGTTGGTTTTCACTTCAGGTCTGATGTTTTCTAGATATTTCTGGTTGTGTGATTTTTTCGATGGCCAGGTGGAGATTTCAAAAATCGGAGGGTTTTTAAGGAAATACAAGAATCTTGCTGCCAAAATTACAGGGACACTCCATTATCCTGAGATATTATGGCCATTAACTGCTATCCAGGATATACAGATAGCACATATTTCCATCTCATGATTATCAAAAGTCATTGATAATGCCTCTGAAATACGCCTAAATCGACTAAGAAAATGAAGCCAGTCAGGACTCATGGTAGCATCGCTGGTACAATGGTTCTCAGGGTTAAATCTTGTCACACCTAGAATTTTAAAATGGCTAAAAAAATGTTTGAGTACAAAGCCATATCCTCTTAGGGAAAAAACGTATGAGTCCATTTTAGCATGTAAAACTTTTAAAGTAGTTATTTATTTTTAACTCAGCACAAAATCCCAACAGCCCACCTCTTTCATGTAGCATATCTCCTGTGAAGTCTGAGATAACTGCACTTGAGGTGCAGCAACTGTCTGTAATGCCTGATAAGTGGGTCGATGTCAGTGCTGGAGGAGTCATCTTTCATGGCATTTTGGGACAGAGAGAAGATGTGTTGGCTGTTCCACTGATGTAGACTTGCATGAATGGAAATTATTTCTTTCTCTTGGACCAAGGGGCAAGTGAGCAGTGACTTAACCCAGCCTTGCAATAATTTACAGCTCAAAGGAAAATGAGAGAAGAAGAGAAGGGCTTGATTTATATACTCAGTGTGCTGTTTGCAGAGAAGGGCAACACAGTCAAGTATCAGAAAGGAAAAATATCTGTGCAGTCAGACCCACACCCTAACAGTGTTTACATGAGTACTGATTTGACTGACCTGTCAGGAAAAATGAAGGTTCTGACGAACTGCTTTTGGCTATATACTGCATATTGAAATACCATCCATTATACTACAGACTAAAATATTATTCTCAGTATATCTTATATAGTATGTTCTTTGAGAAGACTAGAGCAATGGGTCTTGAATATCTTAAAACAACTTAAATCCCTGAAGTGGGGTTTAACAAAGGTTTCAAGCTCACTCTAATTACAATACTAATAATTCAGCTTTCAAAGTTAAGATGATGACATTTTTTTGAGTTCCGGAAGTTCCAGAATCTGAAGTCAAACTAATTTTGTGAGACACATTAATACCTAATCTCAGTCTTGGAAAAATAACTTCTGCTCATATTGGCAATTCAGTCCTTGGACACAACAGGTGACTAGTATGCAAAGTGAACAATTTCTTCCTCCATGAATAGTGTGTTCTACATAGTGCATTATCTAGAAACATCAGTTTGAAGTATTAATCTTATGTTCTTTTTTTGTCTCATCATTTGTTCCCCTAGATTTTAAGCAGGTGCAATGTATAATTACAAACAAAAGAAAAAATTGCTTAAAATGTGCTAAGTAGCTTTGAATTGTTCCTGCTCATAAGCAAAGCTGGTGAAATATCAAATTAGTTGTACCAGAAAAATGCAGTTGTCTATATGCACAAATTATCTAGAGGGGAAAAAATGAAGGGGTTTAATTACAGCAAAAATTATAGCAAGCTGAAATGTCACTGCAAACAGAATGTCTAAGGGCTACATTGGGAAACATCAATATTTAAAGATATTCTTCAGGACATTTCCAGCAGCTCAATATGAAACATCTTTGTCTACTTAACACATAAATATTATAAGATGTTGATATTTTGCACATATAGAAAAACATCTTAATTCACCACAGGGAAATCAGGTGTAAATGTCTTTCCATGCTCACCACACTGCCAAACTATTGGAATTTTAGGAGATATTTCAGGCATAGAAAAACTAACAATTGTGTTCGATACTATTTCAAGTTGTAATGTAGCCTTGACTTATAACAAAATCACTTTAGAAATCAGCAGTTGTAATTCTGTAGCAAAATTAACAAACCTAGTACCATGAGACTAAATAAAATTAAATAGGAAAAAAATATTTCAAACAGTGAACCATTTTGTTTCTTTGACCATTTATTCATTTATTTTCCAGAGTAATGATTGACTTTGTTGGGGCAGAGAGCTTGCAGCAACTTGGGACACAAAGCATCAGTCCCAAAGATTCTTTGTGTCCTAAACTACCCTTCAGCCCTTCCTGTTACCCAGGAGCAAAGGGATGGTTGTGCCATTTTTTTGACAATTTGATTCTGTGTGCTTCATGGATTTCTTCCTATCAGTTTCTTTGTGACATGAATACAAATGATTGAGATAGCCTTGCCAAAGGATGGCTTAGACAACATCTCGACAGCTCATACATTCTTTTTTTTTCTCATGTGGTTTTCATGACATGGAAATTCAGAATTAAACCCAAGGTCTGTTCTTTTCACTTGTCTGCACTATCAATGCTCTGTTGGGGGCTGCCTTCCACAGCTGGAAGTGTCCTGAGCTTGGTCAGAGTAAGCCCTTAATATTGCACAGTTTCCATTTGATCATATCAACAAATTTCTGCAAGTAGCAGGTCAGGTTATCAATATTTAGTTCAATGGAATACCTGGAGGATTTCCTCAGGGCAGGACTAACATTCAGCAGATTTAGGGGAATTTCTCTGGAATACAGGTGGATATTTGACATCTCCTCATAGGTAATGGAACTAATCTCAACAAGATGTTTACCAGCAGTTCTCCAGATAATTGCTTCAGCTCGGGATAGAAGCTGAGAAGAAATAAATTTTACCCCTCTTTCAAAAAAAAAAAAATCCTCCTTTAAATTTATCTATTCAGTTTTGAGCCTGCTTTCTCTATTATATCACCTGAAAGACAAGTGTCTACATCACTTTTATCACATCCAAGTGGGTTATTATGGGATGTGCCACTGGCAGGCTCTATAAATAATTAACCACAGCTGTGCCATCGCACGTTAGGGTGGAGGCTTGTTCTTGGCAACTCAGGAGAAATGGCAAAGCTATGGAAAGAGATGCACAAACCTGCTTGAAAATACTGCAGAAAGTAAGAGTAAGCTTGTATCCCAGTAGGAAAATTCAGTCCAGGTTAAAATCTTTTTTTATATCGGTTCAGCTATGTCAGTGTGGCTCTAAGTAAGAAAAAGATAATTGTGGTCACTGTCATGTGTGACAGTCATGAATTCCATCTTAGGAGAGCAGAAATAAAAAGAATTGCCAAACTATCCACTGAGATCAGTGGAGCTTCTCTGGACAGTCTAGCCATAGAGTCTTACCCCATTTGAATTCCTGCTGCTTAGCAGCAGTGGAAATGGGACTTGAAAAGAACAGAAGTATCAAGACTTTGCTATTTTACAGATGTCATTGAACTTCTTTCTCAGGTATTTAACATATTTTGAAAGTTTTACCCTGAAGAGGGAAAAAGGACAAACTTTCTTGCGGTCATGGATGTTATCAGACATCTTTCAGCAGCATGAATTGTGCATACTGGTCCTTTCACCCTTACTTGAATCTTCAAAATTTGGGATGGTTTGGGTCAGCTCATGTTATGTATGGGAGATGGTGAAACCCCTTAGGAAATGTTCTTGTAAAACCTCATTCTTCTTTAATGGCCAGAATTTAACTCACTGAAGATGACTAAAGGATGCAATTTTGAACACTTGTATTTAGTTTCTATTTAGTTGCTGTAACGGAGCCAGTGTTGCTCACATTGTTTGTATTATGCTGTGGACACTAATTTGATTTAATACCACCAACTTCAATTAGAAGCAATTAATTCTCACTATTATTTGTGGAACGGAACCATATGAGTGTAATGAGAATATACTGAGAAGCTCTGGAAACCTGGGTAGCCATTATCAGTAAAGTGCATGTAAGTGTGACAGTAACCATCTGGATTTCCCCAGTTACCCCCGTATGGTTTGCCTAAGTGTTCTAGAAAGACTAATATCCTTGATTAGTTTGGAAGCACAGATAATTAATTACGCTCCAGCAGCCAGAAAATATTTTAAAGCTTTTAATAGCTCTCATATAAAGAGGAATAAATTTAGAGGCCACCATGAAAACATTGAATATGTGACCAGCATACTCCTAAAAGTGGAGTTTCCAGAATTGTATATTGTCAGGGAATACTAACAACAACTGGACTAACTTTCCTTTTCATGGAATGCATAGTGTATTTCATGAAAAGTGACACTGATCGTGCTTGAATGTTATAAGGTGAAGCTGCTTTCCAAAAAAATTGCCAAGACACCTCACTAATATTAAAAAGGGTTATCTAAAAAGTTATTTACATTTTGTTTACACACATGATGAGTGTCTCCAATGTCTAATTTAGGTAGGATATTTGAATTTGTTTTGTTCTGCTTAAGCTGGGATTTGTTCAGTCTTTCATCATGGCCATGCTGTTTCTCCCTAAGCTAGCCTAAAGTGCCCTGAAGATAATAAATCTCAAAAAATTACCTTTTCTTCAGACTTCATGTATTTTCCTAGTAATGAGATGCAGAAAGAACTTGCTCCAGGTTTTGAGAGCTGTGTGCAGGACAGATATATGGTAATGTCAGGCAGCCTTATGTGACCTTCCTGGTTCTTTATTTCCTATAAGAAGCATGAAGGGAAAAATCAAAGAGGAGTGTGAGATGTTGCTGTGTAGGGAAAAAGCAGGTAGGACAGGTTGCCCAAATTAATCTGTTTGAGAATGAGGAAGGACTCTCCTGGTTGGTCAGTCCATGAGGATCAGAAATAGCTTTTAACAAAGGTGCTGGACTGGTAGGACCTCTGTTTGGAGATGGATATATAGAACTACACAATTAAGTCTTCTTTAATGATCAGCAGAAGGGAATTTTTAGAAACTGGACCAGTGAAGATGCTATATCATTTCTGTCAGCCTCCCTCAATATGACTGTTCTGCCATCTCACTCTTTTTCCTCATAGTTAACATGGATAAGTCCCTTTTTTGATCCTTTTTCATGCAATATGTTGGAGAAGATGGGGACCTAGGGAACAGGGAAAAGGTGTTCTCAGGATGCTAAAGTTACATAAAGGTGCACCATGAATGAGCTGCATGAGGAGAACAAAATGTCCCCACAATTTTAGGTAGTTCCTTTCAGGTTTTGGCATGCCCATTGAATCAGTGCATGATGCTAGAAGTCATCTCTTAGTTCTTCTCAATGTGTTGTCAAAAAATCTTAACTGCTTCCAAAACAGAGGCATTTCCACTGGTGGTTCATGCTGCTGTACAAAATAGCCAAAGAACTGGCAGGAAACTATAATGAAATGGCTCTGGGCAAACCCAAAGGATCCAGGATATTTCAGAAGATAAGTGAAAACAGGTATTTCTTCATTGAATTCAGAGTACCCCTGTGGTACCACTGGGCCATTGCTCATTTTTGAGTAGAAGAAAACTTTATTTCTTTTATATGTGATGTGATGCCATAGCTCCAGTCCTATAAATGGATGAGTAAATTCTCCCAGGGCTTCTTAGGGGTTGCTTTTGTGTATTTTGCCATCAGCACACTACAGTTGTACCATTTTTTGGAAGCACGATGGTGTTGCACTACAGTTAAAAGAAAGAACTAGAGAAGATGTATTTGTTGCTCTTAAGTTTTTAGTATCAGGATAGTTCAGCTTTTAGACTACACTGATGTTCAGGCTGCTGTAGGGTGCTGCCTACATAATGAAGTCTTCTTGTATGAAGATCTGAGTTTATGATGCCCACTTCATTGTTAACTGAGGAACTGGGATTCCTCCTGTTGACTTGAGTGGTATTATGTACATGAGCAAAATGCAGAGTCCAGGAGCAGTGATATCATGGAGAATTCATTAAATTCCTGAGGTGTTTTCCTCTGAAGCTAACTACAGTCAAAGGGGAAGGAGCAGAGAAGGAGTTGGTGTCATGAAGTCTATGGATTATGAATTATGTGTTACAAATAGTAATGGAATTTACATAAAAAGCCCAAAAGAGGATGTTTTCGCTGCATAGTTAACCAATGTGCATAAAACCTTCACTCAGGACAGATACCCACTCAAGTATGGGTAGTCAAAAATCATTTTTCAAAGAAAACAATGTAACATCAGAGATCTTTTTTCCTGCCTTCTGCTAGTGAGGGCTACTTTGGGAATGGCAGGCAAGCAGTCTTTCCAAGTCATTTTTATGTCAGCTATGAATTGGATGAGGCAAAACTGTGAAATTAATTAAAACTTGTCTTGCAGCTGATCAGTCTTTCATTTATCATGGCCCTCTTTGGGATAAAAGGCATGGAGTGAAATAGCAAAGGAAGGGGGCAATTAGAAAAGTCTAAGCAGAGAGTCTGGCCTGGCTTGTGACATCTATCAGCCCTCATCTACTGTGACCACTCAAAACCCAGCAATGCTGTAGGACCACAATTTTGGAAATGGGGTGCTTGCAATTGTTTTATAGATGAAGAAGAAAATTTGTCCCTGCAGCTTAAAGTAAATGAAAATTAGTGTAGGGCTGATGTTCTAAGAGTGAATGAGAATGTTCTTTTGCATTGTACTTTAGATGTGAAACTAAAGTGTGCAAGACCTTGTGTTATACTCTTAGGCCTGAGATTACCTGATGTCATAAAACATGATGACACAAATATTGCTCATTTATGTCACTATAAAGATAAGTTTATAGTGGTAGGATCAGTGCTACCATTTATGCTATCTAACTTCAGCATTACTAATTGTATCACTATAAAGCTATTTTATAGTCATATAAACAGTACAGATAATGCTGTCAGGCATCAGCATTAATGTTTCAAATAAACCTACAAACACTTTATCCAGATATCTTTTATGGTGCTAATATGCAAGCATAGGGGCAAGCTCAACATTGTAGCCTGTGATACTGTGGCCAGTTATAAGCCAAGAATGAGACAAGGGAATGCCCTTGCACTTTTCTCTACCTGAAATATTTATTGCCACATTTGCTTTTCATAAATGTCTGACTATTACATCTCCAACTGGGGATGTGCAGCAAATACAGCTCTAAGCGCAGGTCACGCTCTGGGGACCTGCAAGCAGAAGTTTGGTTTCTGGGCGAGGGTTTGGTAGAGTTCTGTAACTCCTCTTTTTGCTGGAAGAAATAGTGGAAGTTTAGATGGGAAAGTAATGTTTTTTACTAGAGAGTACATTGTTATTTTTGTTGCCTCTTGAGCACAGCAGAAAGAAAAAAATGAAAGACCCTCTCTGTGAGAATTAGTGCTGGGTCTTGTTGCCAGATTCATTTCTCATCTATTTCTTCCACTGAATTTCGTGAGTGGGAGAATACCTCAGATATGTAAGAGAAAAATAAAAGGAAAAAAATCTCATGTCTCATACACTTTTACTGCTAATTTGCAGCTCTAGGTCATAAAGCTGAAAGCATCCAAAAACCGTGATAGGTTTTATGTATCCAGCAGCAAAGGCAGTGACAGAATGCAGGGGTGCACATGATTATTTTATGGTTTAAGGTCTATTAAGCTCAAAAATGGATGACACAGTTCCACATGCAATGTGATCTCATAAACTTTTTTTTTCTTTAGAATGTCAGGTTTAATGAGTTTACAGGAAAACGAGCAAGCCAGCAAACAAACAAAGACAAATCCAGGGAAGTCTGCTACTGTTGTTGATCAACCTTTCAGGTTGCACAGAGACATTGGCTTAGTGCAGTGAGGATGGATTGACACCCACGTTATGATACTTCATTGATCTTGGTTCTGGCTAGCAGCAGGAAAGACAGGTTGAAGCCAGGAAAAAAGTGCTCCAAGATGCCAAAACAGGTGGGTAAGCTCAGCAGAGGTGATTGTCTCTTGTCGTGGACTGTGTGGAGAAGTCAGAGTAGCAGCTTAGAGGAGATGCTTCATTTTCCACATGTCTAAAAAGAGAGAGAATAACTTTACCCTTGTATCTGAATGGTTTGAAAAATTGCACAGGTAGAACCTAGAAGGGACTTGCAGCACTGGTCCTCATTCAGCCCATCATAGTGGTGCACACCAGCCTGGGGAAGAGGAGTTTCCCAGCACTCCCAGGACACATGGATAGCAAGGAAAAAGCCATTCCAACTCCAGATTTTTTGAGTGACAGTACAGCTTCCATCCACTTCAGTAATGTAATTGAACTCTCAAACTTCCTTCTAGAAGACTCTTAGAAATTCAAGCATTTCTACAGTTTTTCCTGTGTGCAGTTCTGTCCTGGTCTGCCAGGTCCTTTTTGAAACTCTTTCCTATAAAAGCTTGTAAAGGGCTTTTCAAATGGATGCCTAAGAGCTTCTGCAAAGGAAAAAGAGATCTCTGCATTCAGTATCACTTCTGTTTGATATTTTTCATAAAAAGTGAGATGATAAAACGACTTTTTTAAAATTCTCTCCAGTACACTGATTTTGCGTTCTGCTTTGTACCAGAGATGCTGGGTGGTGTTCAAATTAGAGAATTGAAAATTTTATAAAACAGGCCCTGCATAAAAGCAGAATTCCTAGAGTCAAACCGGCAAATGGTGAGGGCAGAATGCTTAAGATCTCCAGACCCAAAATTCTGAAGCAGTGAAATGCAATGCATTAACCTCCTACTCAAATTTTAACCAAAAGGGGAAATGTCCTACTTAGGATGGCCTTGGAATACAGGGTCAAAAAGTGATTCAGTTAAAACATTACAGAGGCTGCAAGATGAAAGCAGGAAAAACTTGCTCAAGTCCCCAAAGCACGTGCTTCCACGTGTGCAGCCCTGCTGAAAATTCAAGGTGTTTATTTCAATCTCCTAACTAGGATGCTTCAGAGACACAGTAGTGTGCTTCCCACAGTGCTCCTTCCAGGGCTGTGACCCTCTGGATAGGTCAAGAAAAAGTGAGGATCTGTAATGTCATTTGGGATTCTCTATGAAGCCTGTTCTAAGGGGGATGCATTTTGTGATTATAAGCATGAAAAGGAGCCTCTCATTGGAAAACAAGACTTATTCTAGACCTATTTACCACATTTTTATATGGTATGATTTCTAAATCTGATGAATGTAAAAAAAAAAAAGTAATATCTTTCAATACTTCACATCAAGTCAATTTATTTTTTATAATTGACTTTCTTTAAAGTAAGACCTCACACAGAGAAGGAATTTATATAATCTGTTGATTTAAAAACAAGCTGACGGACACAACATAAAACTTGCCTTAGGACTTATATTTTTACTTTAGCCGCCTTGATTATTCCTTCTAACCAAGTAAAGTTAATTAAAACAAGCTCTCTGTGTAGAATTTAGTCACTTACAAGATCATGGAATACTTTCAGATTAAAGAGTTCACTTTCCTCTTCTGAAATGAGTAGTGATGCTTTAATATGACTTATCATTGTTGTGCCTTGACTCTGTGTCAAAGAGTTTTCACATGGTTTGAATAAAAGACGTTCTCCAGACTGAGACCTTTCCCAAAGAGATGAGGAGAGAATGCTAGTGAACTATCCCACACAATTAAAAGGTTTGTATCTCCTTTAGAAAAAGAAAAAAAATTTGAAAAGAAAAGAGACAAAATATATGTATACACAATGAAAATAACTGTACATGGTTGGGTGGTTCTTATACTTGAATTTTGGTGGCAACTGCCTTTTACATGGCTTGTAAAGGGAACATGTATGTTAAAAAAGTAATTTCCTTGGTTTTTCAAATATTTAGTTGTGTTCTATTTTTTTGTTTGACATGAAGTCTCTCTAGCTGCTGAAATTGCAAACAAATCCTTGAAAATATGATCTGAAGGTATTCAATGCAGTTATATATGCTCGAGTATGCCAAGAGCTTGAAACACTAAAAACAAGAACAGCTCCTTTCAGCTTTAACTCAGACACCACTGATGACTTCCAAATATCACCATTAACTGCTTACCTGTTCATTGAAGCATGGAAAGGAAACAGTGGAAGTAAAGATCTGTGTGACCTACTCCAAGTGAAACAATCTCTGCCCTGTCAGGAGAAGGTAGGATTTAAATGCTCAGCAAGATGTGAAGTCTATTGAAAGAAAGGCAAAAACAAGAGATATTTTCTTGCATCTTGAATATTCAAGCAGTCTATGCAAAAAAAATCTAGTTTGATTGCTTTGTGGACATTCCATTTACTTACTTTGAATAAGTAGGCAAAGATAAAGCTGTACAGTATTTTGTAATTGCCCCTTATCAGCTGTCACTGATATCTCAACTTATGACTTCCACAGATTGAGACATAAGAGGGGACTGTGCAAGAACAGGTTACAGAGGCCAATCAAAGGGTTACTCAGAACCTGGTATTTTCCCTCATTCTTTGTCACATCCTTTAGCGTGTCAGAGATGTGAATAAGAGTCCCAGGATGAGGTTAACTAAGGAGTAGGCAGGACTAGCAGACATGACAGTCTGCTCGGGGCATACACCCATTTTTAGTGGAGTATTCTGAGGGAGGCAGATCAGGAGGTGAAGTAATAAAGGGTTGGGCAGTTGTGTAAAATTTTAGCTGTCCCACCATGCTGTTTGGTCTGTATTTGTGAAACACATTAGGGTTTGTATTATTGTATTAAAATATTCAAGACGTTCTTCTTTGGTGAAGAGAGTACATTTCAGTTTTCAGATAAAAGATGCTGAACTTTGTTGAAGGCCTTATTTTTAATTTTGTATGCACTTCTGAGAGTTACACTAAAAAAAAGGAGGGGGAAGAGATTAGTTAGAAATCCCACAAACTGTAGCAACCTCTGCAAACAAAACCTTTGGTTTTCCCTCAGCTCTGTGGTGTATTTTCCTCAAAGCAGTGGACAAAGCCCCTCACATCAGCAAGGAAAGGGGAACAGAAAATACTCTCTCAGCTTGGCATTCGTTTCTCTGTCTCATTTGAATTATTTTTCCAAATTGCCAGGAAGTGCCAGGCAGGTGGCCCTGACCCCACGCTGTCCCACTGAGAAGTCAGGCCCTTTCTTCTGCGTGGTCAGCTCTAGGCTGGCTGTTACCTTTCTGCTTTGGGGATCAGCCGTGGCACAGGCACCAGAGATGTTCAGCACAGCACATTTAATTCCTCTTGCTGACTCAGCTGCCTTGGTTTCCTCCTGCTGTTCCATTAGTCTCCTGCTCTATGTAGCTATTGATTAGAGTGATACTTGACCCTCTTCCCAGCACTCTCTTAAAGTCTACATCTTCACTTTTCTCTTGTTCACTCACTGTCTCTGTTGTTTTACTCTGTCCTTTAAGCAGAGTTGCTGGGGGATATTTTGCCAGTGCAGATGCTCCCCAGAGCCAAGTATTGGGTTGTGTCTAATTACTCCTCTAATGCACTTGGTGAATCAGTCCTTTTTCCCAGGCACTCGGGGCAGTAAGAAATAATTCATTACAGCAGCAGAGCTGCTTCACAAAAAGCTGGAAAGGAGAAGCCAGGAGCTGAGTTTACTCAACACAACCAAAGAAACAAGAGGGGCAGATTCAGGCACAGGGGTCTGGAGCCCTGCAGCACATAGTCTGAAGTCACGTATATTGAAAAGTCTGATTTCAAGGGATAGATCCATCACAGTTTTTCATTACAGCTCTTTCATATTAGGGTTGGTATTTGCCATTCACATTAACCATGCACCTCCTATATGGTAAAATCAGTNGTCTCTCTGTCCAGAGAATGTGAAAGTTACACTCTTACACTTACGGAGTGAAGGAATTAGGCAATAAAAAGTTGAAAGCAATCAAAAAGCAAAAGTAATAGATTAAGTTAGGGAATTACTGAGACAAATGAGCCTGCAGTTTATGCTTAAGAATAAGAGGTGTAGGGGTACTGGGCACCTTATATATGAGGCATACCTCCCTAAAGACCTCCAATGACACCTAAAATCTGTTCTTCATTGCAACTTACTTGTGTTTTCTTTTGAAACTTATGATAAACTCACGGGTGAGATTTAAGGCTTATATATTCAGGTATGAAATACATGGATTCCATTTTTTAAAAATTAGTCCCTGACACATAGTGAGGGAAGAAAAGTACCTGTTCAAGTGATGATGTGGGGATTTCTGTGGTCCCCCCCTTGTAACATGGACAGCACTGGGAGGACTGGGTTAAAAAGCAGAAGACTGGTGAGGAGGACTGAACATTGTTCAGGTGAGCTTGCAGCTGGGAATAATTCTTGATAAGTCTGTGTGAATAGCAGGCCAGTAATCCTCTAGCATGGACTGAGTTTAATGGTGCCTGCACCTCTGATTTTGTACCTCTGCCCAGGCATTCTTTGGGGATCCCCCAGTTAGCAAAGTATTGAAAATAAATTTCCTCTTTTCATTCGAACCATGAGTCTGTGGTTGTTCCAGTGCTGATGGTGTCAACTCACACAGCCAGGGAGACTATTCAGGAGAGGGCACTTTTTGCAAAATGGACAAAATACACATTTCACTGTGTTGTGCATACCTGGCTTTCCACATACTAACCACCCACTACAACACACACAGTGTGTGAGCCAAAGGAATCAATAGGAATTCTTTCCAGGGCTGGAAATATAGATCTCACTGGTGAAGCACAGGGCATTTACCAGTCTGTTCAATACAGCAGGTTTGCTTCTGTAATTTTATCTGAATTTTCCCTCTTTTATATTTAGAACAATGCAGCAGCAATATGAGACCATAAATTTTAGAAAGGTGATGCTGCCTTTTACATCCTGGAATTGGAATCTTTCCTTTCCATGCTGAATCTCCAAGGTCAGAGCATTTGATCACTGCTGAGAAGAGTTTTCTAAAACTCCAGTAGCATCAGTCATTGTGCTTCTCAACTTTTCTATTTCTGTGATTCCATTGATTTCCGCAGATCTGAGTTACAGCCACGCAAAACTGCACTAAAGCAGGAGATAATTGAGCTGCTTACAAGGATACATCCTCAATGACAGAAAACAATATATGCCTGATCTTAAGGTAAACTTTCTGCATTTTTTTTCAATTCTTCTATCCAAGACATGTTGCTTCTTCACCTTTTAGAGCATTTAAACTTTTTGTGGGTTTTTTTTTTCCTGCAAACTTATAGGAGAGACCTTATTGCTCTCTACATCTACCTGAAAGGAGGCTGCAGTGAGGTGGTTGTGAGTCTTTTTTCCCAGTTCACCCTGGACAAACAGTGGGAAATGGGGAGTACTGGCATTTCCTTGGTAACCATCATATTTCGGTCTGACTCCTTTTCCAGCACTCCTAGTGCAGTACTTATGTCAATGACATCTGAGATAGAAAGTTCTTTGCTGGCAAGGTCATTAAAATTTCAATGTATTGTTTAAGAATCAATAGAGGAGTATTTAGAGCAGCTTTCTGAGGCTGAATGTTCAGCAGGCTTAAGGATGGAATTGCATCCTTAAATATTTTTGAGATCAAGGCCCTTTCCTTCTCCTTGAATAAATCTATTCAATTAGTTTATGAGATTTTGATTTCTTTTTTTGCAGTTTTCTTTTAATAACAGTTTACTATAGGACTATTCAAACAGTAACTAGCATCCTGTCTGCTCCCATCAAATAAATCTGTGGTGATTTATCCCATGAATACTAAGGAATAAACTGTAAGATTGTGCATGTGATTTTTTTAAGAGTATTAACATAACTGTGTTTTTCTATTGGATTTTGCTTCGTCTGGCTTTACTGTCATGCTAACAAAGCTGAGCCACATATGAGAAAATAGCTTTATCTTCCTCAAATTTCAGTCTCTTACAAGTGTTCCTGCAAAAGAATGGCTTTTGGAACATCTCCCAGACCAACAGATTTCAACTCTGTCAGCTTTCAATGGAAAGTAATTTTAGATTTAAATTCCTTTCCCTGCAAACATCCTTTCTGTGTGCCCCAATACAGTCTCAAGAACTATTGGAACAGAATCCCTGAAGATCATTACAAAGATTAAAACCCAAAAAAAAAGGATTATGGAGATGACTTTGTCCTTGATCCTACCCAGCTCAGGAGTCAGGCTGCTAGGATCTGCTGAGTTGCAGGACTTTGCAAAATGCAGAGAACCCAATGCACGGCCTTAAGTCATGACCATGTGGTAATTTTGGCAGCCATGCATTGGCTCTCCATTCAGGATTGGAGACCCATTCCTGCCTTGGTCCAGACAGAGCACGAGATACAGATGAATGGTTTTCCTGAAGAGCAGAACCTGTCTCAGGGATTCCAGCAAAGGGAGAATGGAAATTATTCACTCAAGTTTTTTGGCAATTTAATCTGCCCCTCTCCTAGCATGTTGTGCTGAATGAGAACCCAGGCTACATCAAATTAGTGGATCCCAGTAACCTCACTCAGCAGTGAGCTTGTGAAGCAGGGGGCTGCAGTCTGTTGCAGAATATCTTTTTCATTTATTTAAGTATCCTGTCTCTCCCCTTGGCTTGATGTTTTTCTCATTCTTTTGTCCTTTTCTTCCACTAAGGGAAAAAGCTCCCATATCTGATATTCTCAGAAGTCAGGAAAAAAGACCTCAACTGAAGAATACTACTTCCTGTAGACAAACAAAACACTTTCAAGTGTTGCAGGTGAATTTGACACGGCCACAGATCTCATGGAGAAGTAAACAACACTAAGCAGGTCAAAGTTAGTGTTTGCTGAAATCAGAGGGGAAGATCCAATCTTCCATACTCTGAAAGCCTCAGCTTTCTTTAAGAAGGAGAGAGGTTAATATTTACTGAGAAAAAATGAAAACAGAGCTTATATGAAAGACTTGTTGAAGAGAGTCAGGAAAGAGCTGAGCTCAATGGACCAGCTCTTGCTTTCATTTGACACCAATTTCAGCAAAATGGAGATTTCACCTCTCAGAGATGGAAGGTCATGTAGTCCGTGCCACATCCTATGGCAGAATCAGCTCAATTTTAATGGCTTCATGGGAAAGTTCATATCAAAAGCATGCAGAGTGACTGTCAGCTTCACAAAAGAATTTTCATCTACCTAAGAATATATAACTCAATGATTGTGTAAAATTAATTTAAATCAGAGCTGCGTGGAGGTGGGCACATAAACAGACTGGGGAGTGATGACATGTATATTCCTAAACCACTACAGCAGAATGACAGGAACAAATACTACTGTAATTCAGTTTTTTATATTATGGTGACAAAGAAGAAAAAAATCAATCCTTTCATTCAATAACTCTGCAGGTCATATACATACAAAGGCAATATAGTGAGAAGTTTACTTCTGAGCCTTCTCCCACCTTTTACCTCTGCTGACTCAAATTTCCCTCTTCATGGCCACTGCCATTTGCCTTTCCTGACTTTGAGTGGAACACCTGAGGTGGTGGTTACACTTGAGAAAGTACAAGTATGTTGGTGATTCCATACCCACACAGCAGCTGTGTCCTTTCCTGATCATCTGCTGTAACAGGTAGTTTTTGAAGGATATAAAAAGCAAAATTCAGACATTACTTCCTTTTGAAACTGATGAACCAAGCTGACTTGGTGTCTGGGAAATGTACAGGTGAAAAAGTACTGGGAATGCAAATGGAAATCAAGATATTTCAGCTGGAAATAAATCAGAAAAGACATATCAGAAATTTATAAAATACTGTCTTAGAGAAAGGGACCAGACACTTAAACTTGCCCTTTTTAAACAAACAGAAAAAATAAATTGCAAACCCACCTATTTAGAGCTACTTGAATGATTTGAACTTCAGAAAGGCGACTAGGGGAACAAGAAATTATTGAACCAATGACATTAGGATTTGATGTTTTGTGAGAGTTTAATATATCCACAATGATTGCAGATAGGATACAAAAATATCAAGTAGATTTAAATATGCTTAAAAGAGTTTGAATCATCTATAAGTAACCTGGAGACAGAAGGCAACATCTTTATAGGCAAGGTACTTCATGAATTTTTAGAGGACTTTTCTCTCCTGTCTTTATAGCAGCCAGCACTATCCTTTTTAAGAGACAATGTAATTCATTAATATCTCACAGCACTAAGCAAAAATTGTATTTCTTCACTTCTCCTCAAACATTCATACAGGGCCATATTGGCCAACTGCTGGAGCACTTCATGGAAAATTTGCAGCAGAAAGCTCCACATAGTCATAAACACTGCCAGCAAAATGTTCTGTACGCCTTTGAAAATAAATAGTTTCTGAAAAGATACAGGAAAAGCCAGTGGATTGTGAAACTGGATGAATCCTTGGGCTGTACACTAGCCAAAATATAAAAATTACCAAGTAATCCAGCTGGGGTTACTATATAGTCTTCTATTTTTAGAGACTCTTTTAATAAGTTTTATTAATAGTGGTATTAATTTAATTTCATTTCATTAATAGTGGTATTAACTTTAGAGCTTGGATGGCTTCAGCACCACTTGTGCTCAGTATTGTGCAGAATTTTTGTGAAGAGCAACAACTTTTCCAACCAATCTACAAAATGAGACCCACTAGACTCATTTCACATTTTACCAAAGTTCCCCTTTCTCTGTCCACGTTTATGCCACGTTTATCTATTGTGCCTGTCTTTTCTCATGTTTTCTCTTTTTTGAAGCTTTTTTTGGGATGATAAAGTCTCATACTGCCTTCACTACAGTTGTTAGCAAAGAGTGCCAAATCTGTAACAGAATTAAATAGCAGGGGGGGTTGTGGTGAAAATAGGACTGGAAGGTAATTTAAAGGTTGTCTGCTGCTCAATTACTGCAGTGTCATTCCCTGTAGGACCTTTTTATACCGGGATATGGAGAGAATTGCAGTACCAGAGGCACGCTTTCCGTGTCAGAGGGAGGCCATTACTTGTATCTGATACCCACAGCTCTGCATCCCTCATTAGACTAATCACCCCTCTCTGCTGAGAAGGATCAATTCCTCTGTTTTCCCTCTTGTCTGAGTTTAGCAGCAGAGCATCACAACTGCCTCCTGCTGGACTTAGCTCTGTGCTTCCAACTGAAGACATAAAAGTCCTCTTTAAGGCCTATTTACCACAGTGACAGAAACGACAGAAATTGGCAGGGAATTTGTACCAGTGATTACCTTTTGCCTAATTGGAATCACCATCATTACAACTAATAACTTGGCAAGCTGTTCAGCTTGCTTGTCCATGATGAACAGTGGTCAATAGCTGCTACATCTTCAGAGGCTTCGCTGTCTAATGCGAGTTCTCCAGTAAGTCTGGAGCGCTGTGGAGATCAAGGAACAATGAAACCTTAATGGATGGTTCTCTCTGTGAAAAATATCATTTGTTTCCATTGTTTCAACGGGAAGGGAAAAGTCTACACAGTCTGTCAGCAGAAGATTTTCAATAGGACATACATCTCTAGGCTGGCAGGTGCCCAGGCTAGATTTGCATCAGGTGGGAGGCAGCCAGGTTTCGCTGAGGCAGGTGCAGTTTTAGTGGTGGAGAGCAGAGAGGCCGCTGGCCCAAAGAAGGAAGGTTTAGATTAGATAGTAGGAAGAAATTATTTACTGTGGCAATGGTGAGACCCTGGAACAGGCTGCCCAGAGAAGTTGTGGATGTCTCTTTCCTGGAAGCATTCAAGGCCAGGTTGGATGGCACTTTAAGCAACCTGATTCCGTGGGGAGGTGTCCCTGCCCATGGTGGTGAGGGATGAAACCAGCTGGTCTTTTAGATCCCTTCCAACCCCAACCATTCTGTGATTCTGTGATGTGCAGCCTGACTTTATCCTGTTTCATTTAAGCCAAGTATTCTACCATGGGCTTTCCTCTGGTCAGCAGTACCCTTGCTTGGCTCCTAATTCTGTGCTAAGCTAAACTTAAATATCAGGTCAGATCTCCTTGATTTTGAAAAGTCATAGAGATCTCTCTTAAATCAGCGGAGTGAGCACGGCTGCTCCTGTCAGGACAAAAGCCATCCGGTTGAAAGGCTCTACACGTGTGCAGAGCATATCATCAAAGCCAATCCCAGCTAGTGTCTGCTTTGTTTCTACTGGAGAAAAGTTGCAGCTCAACAAATAAACTGATTTGGGAAGCAGCCAAGGCTGAGCATAATTGGAGATTCAGGAAGCCTGCCAGCCTTTTGTGCCCACCTCTGTACAAGCTGACAGGAAACCTTAGAGAATTGTTTTCCTCTTCCCATGTCTCAGTATCCCCATTTGAAAATAATATCAGTCTTCCTTATAGTATTTGAAATGCATGAGGAGCTGAATATCATTACACTTACTGGCTTTTACACTAGAGCTTCACATGCCAGCAAACAGGCACAAAAACCCATCAATAATCTTGCAATTTTGCTATCACACACTTGACCTGTGTTTTAAAATTCCAGCTTTCCTGAGTTCACATCGTGAAGAGCATTTGAAATTTTACAGAGGAAACCCTTTAAAATCAAAGCACCCAGTAATAAAGAGAAACAAAGACAGAGAGTATTACTGTTTTTTCAACAACCATATTTACATCCAAATATTTTATGCATGCAAAAATATGCATCCATGCCTATATTTTTTTAGATTTGTTTAAAATGCAGATAGCTAGAAAAGCAGTTGCTTATTACATTTTTCATATACACTTTCAAGGGTGATCTACAGTGACTCCTTTTCTCCCAAGTGGTAACTAATATCCTTTTCTCTTTTGTTGTTTTTGTTTATTGTGTAACTTGTGACCAGAGATTTACAAATACCTATTTATCATGCTGAAAGAACTTCTTCCTTATTAAATGTCTGCCTTTAATATTCATTTCCTCCATCAGTTAGGTATCAACAATAGACTCTATGATTAAATTTATGGCTTACAGCATTTTCATTTAACCCTGGCAAAATGCTATTTTATATTTTTTGGTGAATCTATTTTTCATTTTTTGATTAACCTATTTTTCTAGCCTACCTTTTTTTGTCTCTTCTAGTTCCTGTTTCTTATGATGTTACATTTAAAGATTACTAAAAATGGTTATCTGTTGCAAATGTCAAATATTACCATATATATTTCCTAATTTTTGTATAACTAGGATAAAATTTACGGGCAACAGTAAGCCCCTTAGGAAATGCTGTGCTCTGGTCTTTCTAAATTATAAAATCTGCATTATCATCAAGTGAAAAAGGCTGGGTAGTAGTGTGAGTTGGTGTTTAATGGGTAGATAAACTTCTGCCATTCCTAATATATTGTTCTTATCTGAAATCTCCTTATATTAAATGTGATACAGACTTTTCATCCAGAAATAGCTTGTGTTGGATTAGTATGCCTATGAATGGCTGTTCTATCCCACCAACCCACCTAATTACCTGTGCTGGAGATATTGATGAGAGTTTGGTCACTTAGTTTCAGTGTCATGCCCAGTGCTGTCTCTGGAGTTAATTCTAAGGGGAATGCTCTTCATTTTTGTTATCCTTAATGAGAACTAGGAGAGAAGGCTCTGCATTTATTTAATGAGAATGTCACGGTTCGAGCAGAGCTGGAGAAGTGAATTTGAAAGACTGATCTTTATAATGAACCAGAACATTGTCAAATCACATCAGCCATGATATGGAATTGGGTTTTACAGCTCTGTGTCTTACATGAGGTCCAATAACGGTGTGCACGTGAATTCTGCATGCTTAAACATATAACCTTCTGTCTCTTAGGGAAAAATTTATTCATTATATACCTTTACATATGGTATTGATCACACAAAGTATGTAGTGGGTTGGCAAATGCTGGTCAGGGAGAGCAAGAAAAAGAAAAAAATTAGCACTGCCACACACTTTATGCTTTCACTAGGAACTAGCTCTTAGAGACAAAACAGAGTAGGAACTGACATGGCTTAGGCAGTAATGTACTAAAGTGATTTTGTAAGACCTTCTTGATGAAGGTTATATTACTTCTAGGCATGATGGAAACCCACAGGAGTGACATTGTAAGTGAGGCAGGATCCCTCTGACACAAAGAACAGTGCTTGGTTTGTACCTCAGGTTCAGCTGACAGTGGAGAGGATGCACAACACACAGATGGATCATAAGTCCAAGACAATAAACTGCTTCCTCAATCTTGCCTCTCAGTTTTTCACCAGTTCTGGATCTGCTGTTGAGTGGTGAGAATATCTGCAATTTTTCTTATGTAGCAAAGCCATGGGAAGATAATTGAAAATGTGTTCTTTATTGTTATTATTATTCACAGGTATGATGGGAGCAGGAGCCTGAAATGCCTGAAAATTGCAGAATACTCAAATAATTATCTTATGACTAAACACTCCCTCTCTATGGTCCCTCCAGAAAGTTTACTCCTACATGTGATCTAATCCACGTGGAAGAATGAATTAGCATATCCAACTAGCACTTTCTTTGTTGTTTACATGTTGGAGGATCTTCTCAGGAATTAAGTGGGATTGTTTCAGCTCAAGTGAGATATGAAGACTACTTAACTCTACTCAGAACATAACCACAGAGATATTAACTAGGCCTGATCCTCCTCTCCTGAAATTGTTGGGTGCTCTTAAAGACAACAGTAATACGTCCCTTTATTTGCTACAGCACAAAAAAATTCTGTGGTAGATAACAATATAGTTTCTCAGTTAAAGGAATTTTTCAGGCCTGCATCTGAAAGATGCAGAAAGTCTACAATACCATTGCTGCTTCAGTACACACAGAGCCCAAGGAAATGACTGAATTCATCCCCACTGATTCAGCTAATACTGAAACTGCTGGAACACTGGTATAAATAATGCTCAGGCAGTGTGGACTGGGTTTAGCTGTGCCACACAGCCCTCTTGAGCATTCCAGCTCCCTTTCTGGTTCATTTAACCAAGGGAAAGCAGCTGAACTGATCAGCCCAGGCCTCCCAGGGAAGCTGGAACTTGCAGAAGAAAGTTGTGTAGGTCTCCAGCACGGGAACAACCATCGGCTGCTAACAAAGCAGGGGGATGGTGCCAGCAATTCAGAGTGCCTGTTAGTCTGTGAGCAGTCTGTTTGTGTGCATTTGGCATTCAGGTGAAACCTCAGATGACTTTCATATGCTCAACGATGCCCTGTCTTATGCACATTCAGGTAAAGTCAGATACAATGGCAGGCAACTTCTGGTACTGAAGCAAAACTTCTGGGATTGTTCAAAAAAACTGGTTGTTCAATGGAGTTAAATAGGTGAGGTGATGATGGTTTATCCAAGCTACAAAAAGAGTAACAGCTACTACTTACAAAGCCATCTGATCTCAAAGTCTACCCATATACTTTACACACAGCACAGATTATAACTCCAAACTCTGCTGAAAATGCAGCTATTTTTGGGGGCCTGATATTTTACCATATTTTTCCAAATAACCTGTTACAATGAATAGAGCAGCTCCTACTAATTTTCCTTATCCTTCCTGATTACACAGATGGTCCAGAGCCAAAGATTTGGGTTGCTATTTTCACTCTACATTTTTATTGTCCACATCTTATCTTTATTTCAGATTGGAATTTGAAATCCAAGTGCCTAACAGCAACATATTTGGACAAGTTGTCTAGCTAGGACAATGCCTTACCTGGGTCTTGAATTTGATCCAGGCCAACCAGCAGAATAGAATAGACTAGACTAGACTAGACTAGAATAGAATAGAATAGAATAGAATAGAATAGAATAGAATAGAATAGAATAGAATAGAATTTCTAGTCCAACTGCCTGACAACTAATTTCATCCACTTCAAAGGTTATTTAAATAAACCCTGCCTATATTCTCAGAGAACTCACATCACTGCTGTACTGAGGCAATAGTTTATGCCTTAAACCAGATTTTTCTGCCCCTTCCCAAACTTTGAGTGGTATCAAAGGCTCTAACTCAGGTTCCTTTGAAAGTTCTATTTTCTCTTTGAATCTGGAACTCAGTGTGACCCTGTACCAGAGACTTGCCTGTCTTATTGTACCGTGAGATGCTTCTGCTCCACAACTGGATTTTAGATGAATTTCTGTGAGTTCCAGGGACATGAGTGGAGTTGGACTGGAAAGTCAAAGCTGGGTTAGTGGGACCCACAGATAGACTTGAGGCCAAAGCAGAAGCAATCACAATTAAGGAACTAATTCCAGGAATTAAGAACTGGAATTAAGAACTAATTCCAGGAACAACCTTGTGGTTCCACTGCAAGTTCTCTCAGGAATGGCAGCCCATCACCCATCACCCACATCTTTCTGCACTGCCTGTTCTGCACTGTCTTTCTGCTCTGACAGTGCCTTTCTGCACTGTCTGGATATTGCCCAAGGGCTGAATTTGTGAAATGGTGACCAAAACCCCATGTGCTCCCTATCAGATCTTCTCTTCCTTTGGAAGAGCTGAAGCAATCACCACCCCATTTTGGTCCCATAATATATTCCCTTATGGGAATATAGGACAGATGTCACCTCTGGCAGAGATGTCACCATCTCAGCCTCAGGGTCCTCTGTCCCTCCAGCTTTTCCTTGCTTCCTTGTGCAAAGCTTCAAGGGCTGTGGATTTTATTAGGCTCAGCTCTCAATCTTGATCCCCACTGCTTTGCTGGCATTGAGAATCCACCCTCACTTTCCTTTGTAAAGGTCAGAATTCCCTGTCCCTGGTCTCAGTGTGTCAAGAGACAGCATGGGCAAGTCCCCCTGCTTTTCTGCATCTGAACACAACTCATGCTGCTTTTCAGAAGAGCAGATCTCTGTGAGTTTGTTCCTGCTTGAGGCAGTGAGGGAGCACCTGTAAATGCAGCTGCTTCAGCTGGAGGTGACAAACAATAACAAGGCCTTTGGGGAGACACGTTCTGAGCAGGGAAGGCCAAAATAAATGAGACATAGGAGGGGATTTTTGCCCTCCACCTCAAATCCTACTGCTGCATGTATGCCATGGATCTTGCCTCTGTGTGTGCATTGGGACAGAGCTGGGTGCTGGTGTAGAGCAGCAGGGTGCATAAAACCTCCTCTCTCCAAGGCTTTTAAATCCTGCCAGGCTGCCTGTGTGATTTGGGGCCATATGCATATCAGCAGCCTGGGTATACAGCCCTGGCACTGAGTTCTTAGCTGAGTCCTTGCAGAGGCATTTGACATATTTGTTGCTGTGAAATGCTCAGCCTGTTTCCTGCAGAAATACACTCCTGCTGCAGTTAAATACAGTGGCAGTGATAATGGTGAGATATGATTGAAGGCTCTGCAGGAAAAGCCAGGTGGTTTTTGTCCAGCTGAAAAATACCTACATGATGGAGACACCTTCATCGCTCAGAACAAGTGCTAATTTTAGTGTGTAGGAAGCAGATTTGGCTCCACCTGCTGGTTTCAGGCTTGTTGCAGGCCAAGCTGATGTTTTCCAGGGAAAATTCCAAAACACGCAATTTAAATTTAAATAAAAATGAGAACAGATAAAAATTCTGTTCTTTGAGGTGATATAGCAGGCATTCTGGACACAAAATTTGCATAAAAACAAATAAATAAAAAGAAAGGAAAGAAAGATAAGTGATTTTCCCCCATAATGTTGAGTGAAATTCTTCCAGAGGTATTACTAACTTCAGGGACTTTTGGAAGGAATGCAAGGTGAATTTTCTCTGAACAAGTGTCTGTTTTGAATGGCCTGTTTATCTGTAGTCAAACTCCTGTTAAAGATGCAGTGACATTCTAGCTTTTGGGTGGATAAGCTAAAGATACCCATTCTCAATTATGTTGTAAAGTCAACTGCTCTCTAAAAGCTTATTACAATTTCTAGGACTTGTGAATATGATTATTATGGTGATTGCTACCCAAATGCCTTTCAATTTACTAATAAATAGTGTGATGAGTTTCTTGTGCTGTAGCCATCTGCTCAACACTGAGATGTTCAACACTGACAGATGACAGTTGTATTTCTGTTTGGTTTGGATTTTTTTTAATAATAACTCAAAATCTGTGTTAATTTTAATGACATATTTTCCATCCTTTTTTTTCCCTTGCTTCTCTGGGATAAAGGAAGATATGCAAAGAAGACACATCTTACTCATAAAGACTGTAGGTTCAGATCCCTGGTCTGTAACAGATTTCTTGTGGTATTTTATTGAGGAATTGAGGACTGTCATATTTGCTGCGGGTAGGGACCCATGTTTGCTTTAGAAGAAAGTTTCTAGGAAGCATTTCCTATTATTTTGTATGTCTGCACTTGTTTTTAGGAGAGATTTTGGTATTAGTGAATGCTGCAAGAATCAGGGTAGGGTTGACAGCAGCAACAGCACACTCCTATTCTTTGCATAATGATGAAGTAACTTCAGGCAGTAATTTCAGAAAAAGAGTAACAGCTTTGCAGGAATGGACACTTCTTTATTGGTTAAGCCTGGATATGACCTTGCTGCTGCTGCCTGGAGGACAGGCTGGAGGACAGGCTCTGTCTCTCTAAAGAGTCCCTTCCTTTCATTTCTGCTTTTAGACCTTCTTTTAAACAAGAACTGCCAAGTCATTCCTGTATATGTCCTCAACATGACACCTGACTATACAATCATTACCATTTATATTTTATTTGGACAAATGTAATTGAGGGCAACCCTTGTGAATGTATGGGATAGCAGAGTATTTAGCTTACTTATTTTAAAGGCCTGTGGTAGAAACTGTCGGTGGTAGTTGGATCATTTTATTCTTAAGTTTTATATACTGTCTTGGAAAGAAAGATACAGATTAACCAGGTAGCTATAAGGGCCTCTGACTCTCTTATCCCAGTGCTTTGGCTGTGTGCTTTTGAGGCTTATATTTGTGTTGCCCCTATTACTGTATAGCCCTTCTGTTTCAACTGTGCCCGCATCTGACTGGAGAGAATTTGGAGAAAGCCATGCCCATATGATGGTACTGGTGATTTTGAAGGACACTTTTTATTAGGTCCTTGACTTGCCATAATTAAAAGTCAGTCTCCTACAAATAATTTGTGGACAGACCTCATCCTTGCCCTACAAACCCTGGGCGTCAGAGATCCATGACCCCCTTCCCAAAATCTATTCTCTGGAGCAGGTGTGGTGCATTTGCAGAGAGTCCCCCTCTCTAACAGCAGGCTTGACCCTGCTTCCAAATCCCAGCTGCCCCAGACCTGCATGGCTTGGTGTCCTTCCTTCTCAAAAGGACTTCAAGTTGATTTCTCTTCCTAGCAGCACTTAACACTGCAGTCCCAAATAATTTCAGGGACATCTAAGTCACTACCGTAAATACAGGTTACAGGCTGGAAGAAAAAAATACATGATACTATTCATGAAATACAGTAATCTTTAGGGCAGACTCTCCAGCAAATTAAGATCCCCACTGCCCTGCCTTAGCACAGCACAGTGCAGAAGTGCTCTGTGATGTTCTGCAGCCCCCTGCCACCTCTGCTGCAGCTGACTCCAGCCTCAAGTCAGCACCAGGCAAAGACATGACCAGCACCAGCACAAGACTAATGGCAATTAAAGGGAGAAACAGGGAATAAATAATTTGTTCATGTGTTTTGATTGAAGTAACAGGACTTAGAGGCAAAATAATAGATGATTGTATTGCAAGTTGCTAGTTGGTGACCAGTGACAGATACCAGGGAAAGGAGAGGACAAAGGTGTGAAATATCAGGTATCCCCAAAATTCTCTCCTGCATCCTTGTCAATGTCTGAGGTACATCCTGGAGGAAATGATGTCTTTGCATTTAATAGCTTTTATAGGCTTTGCTTCCCTGGATATATCTAATTGCTTCTTAAATCCACATACATTTTTATCTTCTGCAACATTCTTAATGCTGTATTTCACAGCCTTAACTCATTCCATAGAGCCACTGAACCATAAAACAGTTTGTGTTGGAAGGGACTTTAAAGATCATCTAGTTCCAAATCCCCTGCCATGGGCAGGGACATCTTCCACTAGACCAGGTTGCTCAAAGCCCCATCCAACCTGGCCTTGAACACTGCCAGGCATGGAGCATCCACAATTTCTGTGGGCAGCCTGTTCTACTGTCTCACCATGTTCATACTAAAAAACTTCTTCCCAGTCTAAATCTACCCCTTTTCCAGTTTAAATCTGTTACTCCTGACCATTATATTCCCTAATAAAACCTCCCTCCCCATCTTTCCCGTAAGGTCCCCTTTAAGGCTGGAAGGTTGCTGTGAAGTCCCCCCACAGCCCGCTTTTCTCTAGGCTAAAGATCTCCTTTTTTTTTTTCCTTTGCTCAAATGATGTCAGCATAATTGTCTTTACTCATATAAAAGCACCATGTAATATTTATATGCCGTGTGTTTGTTATTAATAACAACAATAGTTTTAGAGCACAGGTTTGGGTATTCTCTTGGCCTCTTACTTCATTTCCTGTATATAAACAATTAAGGAAAGAGTAAATGATGGTGACAGGTAGAAGACAGGTTTTGGAAGGCTTACTTGCCATGACTTGGAGCTGCAGAACTGTGTGAATTCTGCAAATTTCCCAGGGCTATGTCAGTGAAATAACTTGTATTGACTTTCCCTGTAACACAAAACAGCACTTTTTAAGCAGCACCCACAAATTCTCCGTAGCACTCTCTGTGTTTGTTTTAATCACATGATATATGCCAGACATTGAGTCATCATTTGCTAAAGCACATAAAATGGTATTCAATCTTTATGCTTCCCTAGCTGTACAGTTTGCAGATTATTGTTTTACTGGTTCTTAGGTGATTATCTTACCCATACAATATTACACTGCATAAAACTGCTTCTCTTCATAGGAAATTGAGTTTGCATTGTGATTCATACTTGCAATTATGGTTTAAATCCTTTCAATGACTCAAAATGACACAGTTAGTAAAAAAAGCCAAACCAATCTCCATGGCTAACATATCTGCCCCTTGCCTTGAATTTTTGATAACCTGCACTAGCATGGCAGCCTTGTGAGTATAATTTCTCTGGAACTTGTTCATACTTCTCTCTTCTCCGTGGCCATATAAATAGTGACCATAAATTCAGATGGGAAAGACCTCCACAAAGTACGACCTGACACAGGGACAGTGGTGGCATTCAACATAGCTGGAATTTAGTGCACCAACATTTCACCTCATGGACTTTTGTCACATTCCTTTAGTGTCAAGTCTAGTTTCTCAGTAGGCAGGTTTCTGAAGACTGGAGATACTCCTCTGTAACACAGTTTGAGTCACAGTCTGGTATTTCTGTAACATGAAGGCCTTGTTCTATAGCTTAGCTGATCAATCTGGCACTCTTCCAGCTTTTGTGTTAGCACAAATATTTCAGAGAGTTTGAATACTGCTCTATCAGAGAACCTGTCCCAGCTGGAGCCTTAGAAGAGGGTTTTTCCTCCAGGAAAAGAATAATGGTGTCATTTCTGCTGGCCTTGTTGACCTTACAAGACAAGAAAACCTTTGATCAGTAAGTGCTTCTCCATGGGAAACAATCTCATTTCATCATAGGGAGAAAATTAAAATCCTGGGCACTGATTTGTTTTGGTCTGCTGTTATTCTCCCTTTGCATGGATCAGCATAGCACAGCTGCAGTGTGGCTCTAATAAGCTTCAAACAGGGTATGTGAGCTTGGTTTAGTGTTTAAAAGCATTGGGAGCTCTGTACTTCCAGTGGATGAAGTGTAAATGGAGAATGGTATTTTCCCTTGGCAGGAGAGGTGACATAGGAGGACTGTGCTAGATCCTGAGAACTTGATCAAACTGCTGCTGAATACAGCCCCGTGACTTACTGGAACATCTTCACAAAAGGGAACCCAGCCCTGAACTGAAGGCTTCAGTACTTTAAATAATCATCTTTCCTCTTCATAATCTGTTCCAGCGCAGTGAAATTGTTCTTGGGGAGAAAAAAGTGTCATAAATCTCACTGGGACAGAATGACCTTAGGCTTGTAGTGGTGATCTTTTTCAGTGGGAGGATTTGGAAACAATTTTTCTAGATTGTGTGAATATATTAAAAAAATATTATATCTTACTGGATATAAAATTTCTAATGACTGCAACTTGGGTGAAAATCTATCTTAGTTTCAAATGAAACTGTGGAATTAAAATTGCACATCCATTTGATTCTTATTTATTTCCATACATGCCCCTTGCTTCCACTCCCACAGTGTGAAGATGTAAAACTTCTGCTGGTTACAGATCAATCTCACTAAGCCTTTCTCCAATGCTGTGGCTGTTTCTATGTAGAAATAGGCTCTGAGCACTGACAAGTATTCACTTTTAAGCTTGGAGAAACGCATCACAGTTCTAGCCATAATGTGACTATTAAAATATTTGATCGTTTTATGGTACAGATGACATTGATTATACAAAGTCAGTATTTTGAATGAGGCACAACAATCAATACTTGAGCCCCAAAGGGGTTTATAAAATAAGTCAATATCACAGGTCTGTCCAATAGGTTTTAATTTGGTTGCATGGAATGCTACTCTCTAAGAAAAAAAGAAACACAAAAGCAAGGTTTAAAGTGCATAGCAACTAATTGAGAAAATAGCAAGCATAATCAATTTTTTAATAAAGTTCATTGACCTCAATACATATTTAGCATGATTCAATATTAGGTTTTATGCTTTGACAGCAATTCTTTGTAACGTGAAACAACGGCTCTACTGGGTCATGCAGTAGTGGGGTCCCACACTTGCCACTGCTTTCTTCCATTCACTCTGCCATGCTCAGCATATGCATGACTTGATGTCTGGACCGTCTAAAGCACACTGTCTTTTATACCTGTGATCTAGCAGGATGAGTGGCAGCTTTCCTGAATTGAACCTGTGTGAGTGACAGCTTTACTTCACAAGGTGACACATACCTAATCTGATTTCTTTTGTAGCTGGGTGTTTGTAGCTTTTTTCCCCTCTTTTTATTTCCAGCTTCCCATAAAATAACTTTTACGCATGCTGTCCAGCCGTAATGGAGATGTGTGAATGAATAAGAGTGTTGGGAGAAGCCTCCATCATTCACTCCATGCTCTGAGCAGATGCAGGGTAACCAGCTGTGTGAATCCACCCTAAAGCTATTGATTACCCTGTCACTGTTACAAACTGTTTACACATTATCTCAAGTGGCTCTGCCCTCACTCTCAGGTTGTTCCTGCTACCCAACCAAACACAAAGAAAGACTCTTCTGCCAACTGCTCTTTCATTCCATGATGGATTTCAGAAATCCATCAACAGCTATTGCATCTGGTGCTTCTTGGGCTTGGCCCATGCTCTGGGCTGTCCTACGAGTTTCATAAGTAGAAATGTTTATAGCTGTAAAAAATGTGCATGGTTTGTTCATGGCTTATAATAAATAAGACAGAGCAAGCAATGCATTATAGTGCAATAGCAGCTGGTTTCACTGTTGTGCATCGTCAAGATGACAAACTGCAAGTTATCTATCACACAATCTCATCTGTCAATCTGTTAGTCCTCGTTATCATTACTGGACGCAACTCAAACACAAAATGAAATACAGTCAGGAGTGCTTGATCTGATGTCAGTTGTTGGGCTTGTGTGTATTTTAGGTTTCAGTATCTTTTCTGTAACACAGAAGAATTTTTCCACAGAAAAGACTGTTAGAATGCAGAAATTCATATACTGGATATCTGGAGAGGGATGGTGCAGTGGAGCCCTTTTTTAAATTTTCAGATAAAATAAACTTATTTTAAATGAATAAATCAAAACATCTCATGTAAATACACAACTTATATCTTCCCTTGCTTATCTCAAAACTCCTAATGAGGAATAGGTAAGTATTTTACCATGACAGACACTATCACTGGTGATCTTTACACATTTGGATGCATATACAAAAGAATCAGACCCTCACTCAAGGATACAAGTACACAGGTTGAGCACCTGAAAGTTTATATACCAGTTAGACAAAAATCTCTGTTAGTTTATCAGTGATATGTGAAAATTTTTAATGCATTGTTCTGCATAAAATTTTCCATGCCCCCATTTGAAAATTAGACAAAATAGGACATGTGACAAATTTTTGGCCTTCTCTCAACATTATCCTGCTGCCTTGAACTAGGAAAGCATAGATTGTCTGATGCTGAGAGCTGAGTTAACTCTGGGAGTTGAAAATTTTCAGCATCTGTAACAATTCAGGAATGTTACTATCAGACACACATAATGATTTAGGCATTTCTGACCCACTGCCATGTCGACTTCTGTAATTGCTAGCACTATAAGGCCTTTCTCCTGATGAGTAATGAGGTCTTTATCTCTTCTAAGAGGAAAAAAGAAGGAAAAAATTGTACTATTTGTCAATTAAATAGTGCCATATTGGTCATAAAACAAATCGTTACCATTTAATTAAAAGAAAAGGGAATGACACTGCAAATTTTGGAGCTAAAATAGGATTTCTTCTGCCTGACACTGTTCGTAAATCAGTCTACTATAACTAATTGCAAAATCAACTTGTCACTAAAATGCAGAAAAGCTTTATCCACCACCTTCCCTTCATCCACCAGGTGGGTGCCTCCCGCACCACCATCATTAGTACTCTTGTGAAAGAGTAGAAATGAATAATAGTCTGAAGGTTGTGATAGGCTCTTCAGTCTTGTGATAAAATACCAAGTTTTTGCCCCAGGGAGGCAGCAAATCTCCCTGAAGAGAGGGTTTGTCTGCAAAAGGGTGCCTCTGCTCCACACAAGAGAAAACAACCAACGACCAAAACTCATTGTTGTTTCTTCTGGGAGCTGGTTTGTTGCAGGTTTTGTTGAAAGGGGTTGGTCTCCCTGACCTTGGCAAGAATTCTTGCATAGGTTCCTCCACTACCTCATATGCTTTGTCTAAGGTACCCAGAGCCCCAAACCTACTCTGTAACACTACCTTAGAGGGTGAGGAGAGCTTTCCCTTTCTGCCCTGTGCTATAGCCTTCTTCCACCTCTCTTGACCACTTGTAGAGCTGCCTTTCTGCTGGCACAAAGCAGATCCTGAACCTTTTTCCATAGTGGCCATGCTGAGTTGGTTTCCATGCATCAGGGATGGCAGAGTACAGCTCCACTGACCAATCTCTCTCTGGCAGATTCTGGAATTCTGCTTGGTTTGCCAACTCCTCCTGCAGCTCAGCCACCAAACAGAGCAGGTCATCGATCTGGTCACACTTTCCCACTGGCTTGCTTGGAATCCCTTTCCACCTCTCAGAATATCCCTTCATACATCCCAAAACCAGAAGCCTGTGTGGTCACATGCTTGAGCAGTAGCTCTGTCTGTGTAGCTGCATTGTTTCTACTGGGTGCTAAAAGCTCAGGAAAAGCAAAGGACGCTGCCTTTTCCTGGGTGGTCACGATGCTGCCAACAACTACTTTCCACTGCTGGGTACCTGCCCTGCCCACTGCAAAATGTAAATGTTTGCCTGTTGCAGTCTCCTGGGCTGATGGGTTTGGCCTGATTAAATATCCTGCACTGCCAGTGCAGGCTCTGCCTCTTGCTGTTTCTACCCATCCATGGGTCTCTGTTTTTCAGGGAATAATTTCCCTGTTTGCTTTAGTCTCTACTTGTCCATGAGTTTCCTCATGTGTCCTCTTGCTGCTGCTTTTTGCCTCTGCTGCTCTGACTGCTGTGGTGTCTCTTGCAATCTGCTGGGCTGACAGTTTTAGGGAACGGTACTCCTTCCTTGCATAGGTATACTCAATTTCTCAGTTCTGCAGATTTTCTTGATATTTGAGACCAGAAATTCAAAGCAAACATGGAACCAAGTCCACTGTTCTTTCCCAAATGACTCAAAAGATTCTGTGCCCAATATGTAGCACAATCTGAATTTCCCTTAGTGATAGCCCTTTCTGAAAACTGTACTTAGACAGACTTCAGGAACATCAACAGTTTTGCTTCAGCCTGCAGTTTGCTCAGAGCTGCATCACTTCCCCAGGCAGAAAAAGCCGAATGCCAAACACAATCTATTTCACCCAGGTTGACAAGTCCTGGGTGATCAAAGTAATGATGATAATGTTGTGGTTGTAATCACCAAATGAGTATGCTGGGTGAGGACTGTATAAGGCTCAAATGAATTTAATACACTTATAAAACTAACAAAGACAACAAAGCCATCTTGCCAGGATTCTTGTATCTTTGCAATATGTATTTGTTCTTCTGATGAGACGTCTAAGCCTACATACATGCAAAAAAGGGGTAATTCATCAATAATTGCATATTATACAGGATATATTGTGGGTGGTGGGGGATAAACAGCTTGTGAATCAATAAACCATGAGGCTGCAGGCTGAGTTATTTATTGATTTATGACCCACAGCTCCAAGTTTGCTTCACATCTATTGCAATTATACCTTCTGGATTATGCTTCATTTAAGAGGTAAGGAAATATATCATTTCACACCAGGAAACATGCTGTCTGCATGTTAATAATATTTCTAAGAGTTAGATACAATTTTGCAGCTGGATACACTTTGGTGAGGTGTGACATTCAAAACCTAATGTGCTGTCTGCTTGACTTCATCTTAAAAAGCCCCAACAAGACACACTGCAGAAGATTTGCAGAACAAACCTATTAGGCTCCATCAAATCATGTTACCAACCTTGACCTGTGCTGTTTTCAAACACTGTGGAACATGACCTCTTCAGACAGCCACCATGAATTCTGCATGAGTTAGCAGCCTGTTCTGTGAGAGACATGAGGGACAAAAGGCAGCACTTCCATACAGGACACTAGACAATCATGTGGCAAGCATCGTGTTTTCTGGGACATATCTGAAGCAGATGTGCTCTAGAGCACTTCTCAGATTATTTGTATCCAAGAGTTTCTAGTGGATTCTTCAGGTCTGGCAAGACCACATTGGAGGAGGAAATGGTTGTGTGTGAAGGGGAAATCTTCCAACGAGCTCCATGGGGCAGCAAATTGTTGGGAATGTTGGTTTGTTGGTTTGTTTGGTTTTTTTTTCCCCCCATAATAGGTGTCCAGGAGCACACAGGAGACAATTGTCTTGTGCACACTAATGGCTTGCTTTGGGATTTACTGTTCTGCAGGAACAACATGTCTCTGCTACAGGAGGGTGTAAAGAGTGTGGTATAAAAGCCAGTGTCCACCCAGGGACAGAGCCTTATAGTGGCACCTGCTCACGTTCCTTCTCTGCATTGCCCTGCGCAGCTCCTGTGTCACAGTCATCTCCTCTGGAGCCAGAGGCCATGGAACATTTATTCTTAATACTGTAAGAAAAGATCATTAGTGGAGTACTCAAATTCTTAGCTAAATCACTCTGATTCTCATGACAGTAATTCATTTCAGTGAAAATGTTTCCTTGAAGCAATAAAAAAATTATTCTCCTTCCTTCACAAGTACAACCCTTCAGCCATGTCTCTATAAATCTTTCAATTGTTTTGTGACCTGTCAGAAGTATAATTTCTCTCACCAACAGCCTGAACCTACCAGGTGCTAAAAGTCTTTTCATAAAGTTCTAAAAGCCACACACAGCTTCATTGTAAATGCCTTCTCCTGACCATGTAGAGTCCACAAGTTGTCCAAAAGAATGGTAAGTTCTTTAGAGTACTCTGAGATGTGAACATTGTCCAGTGGAAATCATGCCAGCATGTGCCAGTGTTTTGGCCACATGCTGTGAGGAAGAGCAAATCTGTTTATTTATTCATAGAAGAGAGAAGGAAGGAGTCAGCAATGGGCTCTGGGACCTGAGTATGGTCTGTGTGAATTGACATAGCCTGCCAGAAATGTTTCCCCTTGTTTTGGGCCCATGACACCAGTCAGTGCAGCTTGGCTTCACCAAGAGACTTTACAGCCCTATACACCTTGTCCGTGTCTTTTAAACTTGTGTTTCTAGTTGAGAGAACATTTTTGTTCCTTTTCCCTCAGATTCTAAACTGTGTTATAAGCACACAATAGGAGCACTGTAGTCACATTTTCAGCAAATATGCAGGAGGATGTACCAGGATTTTGCTTCTATATCTTTCTTTACGTATTACATTACTTATAGTCAAGCATTACATTTGCAAAATAATGGTAAGATGCTGTCATGCTGTACTGAGGAATGGCAGACATTTGGTTAGTGTGGAAGGAAGCTCTTGTGCCCCTCTCCAAGTAGTGTCACTAATGTTACCCTACAAGCAGCAGTAAGATGCTTCTTTTCTTAAACATTTGGACTGCAAACACTGGGGAGGAAGAGGAAGGTGTTTATAATGGATAACTTCACTCTCTCACCTGAGTCATCTGTTCTGTATCTTGCTGTACTCCCAAGAAGGGAAGACATTTGGTGAGATGGGACCACTTTTTATGAATCAGGTAAAAGGAATTTATCCTTAGGGTGGCAGAGGAAGATACAATGCCTTTTATCCCCTGACATGCAGGGTACAAGACAGCCTGTGTTGTACTGAAGCCATGCACTTCTCCACTGCTGCCTTGTTGCTGTAGCAATGTCTCTAGTCCTGCTGCAGGTTCTTATTTTAAACTCTCATTTTGAAAAGATATAAAGTCAGAGCTGTTAGTGATGTGCCCTTGTTGCTATGAAGATTTTGTAGTTCTATTTTTTAATTTTTATTTTGCTTTTGCTCTGTGCAGGGCAGAGGAGTCCTTACAGTCTTAATTACAATACAATGACAGCAGACTATAACCTTGCATTTTTAACATGACATAATTATATTAAGTTTAGTGCCGCTATCATGGTTACATTATTTAGTTCAATGCCTGAAGTCAACAGTATCTACTCATTGCCATTAAAAATGGAGAATAACTCAAGAACAGCTTCATGGTGCCACAAGTAAATAAAGTCATTTGCTACAAGTTATTTTTCATATCAGCAGAGTCAGTAGTCTGAGAGCAGATTTTTAAGGGCAGAGGGCAATATGAGAAGCATAGGGATGAAAATAAATTCTATCAGGCTTAAAGAATTATTTGCTGTAAATAAAATACAATTCTCTGTCCCTAATACATTCAACCTCTCTCACTCCAGCTCACTGGGTTCAAAGTAACTGTGTTCAAATGCAAGTATTTACTTCACACAGCATAATTCAGGGTGCCAGCTGTAGCATATATTTGTTTCTCCTTTTGATCAGCATTTTGAAGATACGAAAATGACTGTGCTACAGCTACATCTGAAGAAGCACACAATTCTCTGATTTATATCACCTCGTGTGAAGTTGCAGGCAACAGTTGAGTGACTATCATTAGTATTTCAAAAGCACCAAAACAGCTCAGAAATAAACTTTAGTTTGTGGATAGGATGCAAGTTCATACGCTGCGTTGGCAGTTTAAACCACTTTATCCATTGGTTAATGGTTACTTGCAGCAGCCTTCCAAGCTGACTCTGTTCTAAATGATAGCTGAAATACATGCAGTGTAAATTAATTCTAATAACTTGGAATTAAAGCCACCAGATCTGAGATGATCAGGTATAATCTGGGAGTTCTGGCATTAAACACAGGCTGTTAAATATTTAGTGGAAGTCAGGAAAAGGAAAGAAAAATGAAAGTAATCTTCAAAAGTTGCGCAAACAAAAAACTGAACGCAGTTGCTTTTCTGAGCAGGTACCAGGATAAATGACTGCAGGGAGAGCATCCAATCTACGTGGACTTTAATAAAGTCATGGGAGCTATTTCTTTATAATTCACATCTCAAAATCAATTCCTGTAGTAAAACTCTGAGGTGGGCTGGAAAAAAAAACTGATTAATTGTAACATGGTGGTAAAATAAAGAAATTGCAATATAACCTCTGGTCAGGTATTTTTTTGTGAGAGAGTTGCAGTTTTCCAGCAAGAGGCCCAGTCTTTTTTAAGTTCTGTTTTTTATTGATTTTTTTTTTCCTCTTATAATAAACTTAGAATTCATAGAACTGATCATATTAGAACGGCTATTCTTTCAAAAAAAAAAAAAAAGAGAATGGAAAAACAATGCAAAATTAATTAAGCAATCAAAGAAAGCGTCAGCAAAAACTGAAGGAAAGTTGGGGAAGGTGTATATTTCTATTTGTGCAAATAAACAAGCTGTGGCATATGCATTCTGAGTGGCACAATTTCTGGGTGAAATGGAGCACTTCTGGAAGGAAATGAGGCTGTGGAACACTTCTCATATTATGCATGAGCCCTTCAGACTTTACAGAGATGAGATTTGGCCTCAGTTTACCAAATCAAAAGGTGAGTTAAGAAATGTGTTGTAAATATCTAACATTTTCATCTCTCTCTCCAGCACCTACATGAAGGCCTCTGGCTGAGCTCCCCTTCAAGACTCTTTGGGACGTGTCTAAAACTCACTGGGTGGAGTATGGGCCTTCAGATTTTGCACTGTTATGACTGATTTAATAAATTACAGCATCAAATATTGTTGTGGAGACCACACTACAGCTCTTTGCTAAACATATACATTATATTGCAAAGATACAGCAAACACAGGAGGCTTTTAGTAGTGTGATACCTTACATTGATGTTTAATATATTCACATCCCAAATAAACTCTTTAGTCAGGAGCTGCATTTCACATAGATAATGTTGTGCTGTCTTGATGGTCAAGTCTCTCTTTTCTTGCAGGCATTTTTATAGACTAGACTGGACTAGACTAGAATATCTTAAGTTGGAAGGGACCCACAATGGTCATCAACTCCAGCTCCTGGCCCTGAGATATAGTCATATATAAACTTGACTTGTTTCCTTCAAAGATCCTGGGGGGTTTAGTCTTCATACCAAGCAGTCATAAATTTGCTGGGTTTATGGAGACATGAGCATTAATATCTAGTATAGGCATTATTTTGACTATTGCTGACGAGAACCTGTAGTACTTACCACAAAGTTGTTCTTGACAGTATTGGCCAAGATGGCAGTGTTCTAAAATTGAACAAATTCAAAGCAATTTAGCTTCAAACCTTCTTCCTCCCAGGCACCTTTGCTCCCAGAATTATACAAAGCTTCAGTTTGTGGTGGTTTGGTTTTTTTCTCTGTACAACCCAGGCATAATTATTATGGGGCCTGGTTGTGCTTATGTCCACAGTCACAAGCTGTGGCATCACTCAGATGGTATCCAAATGTAATGGATTCAGAGCATTAAAGTACAGGAGTTAAAATATACAAAGAAAGTCACAGTCTTGCCCCAAAGTTCTTCCAGCTGGAAAGGCAACACACAACAGCAAGGTGGAGAATAACCACACTTTGGAACAGTAAAATAGGTAAGTGGCAAAATATCTCTATTATCAACAGGCAGAGAGTCATGCCTTTCCTGTCATGTATCCATTGTCACTACCAATATAAGGTACATGGCTGGGAGAGAAGTGACTGCTTTGTAATTTGCCCTTGGTTTAGACAAGTTTCTGAAATGCTGGTAGCCTGATTTATGGGCCTGTTCTCAACTGGAAACAATTAGATCATCAGATGTGCATCTGGCAACTTGCACAGTGAGTTCATTTTTCTAACCCTTCTTTTAGCTGCAGATAGCTTGGGAGAAAGACATAGTTATGATATGAGATACTTTAAAAAATGGTTGAGAACCCAGACCTGGAATTTAAAAAAAAACAACCAACTAAACAAAAACCCAATAAACCTCAAGCCATCCTAGATATAATGTATACTTCATAGACTCTATTATCAATAATGAAACATACAGCCTAGCTAACACAGAGCATAAGAAAACATTGCCCATATCATTTTGCCTCCAGGAAAAGGGGAGAGAAAGAGAACACACACAGAGAATAAATATGTAGAGCAGAATGATCCTCTGAAGGTTTTAACGTCTCTGTTCTGTGCCCAGGTCAGCACACCTCACTCTCATTCTTTTCTGTGTTTGTGATCCAATATCCTGTTTCCTTTCTATATCCCAAGACACTACAGATGTGAGTAGTATGTTTAATCTGTTTGCAGGCTTGCATTTTTTGTTGCTTAAATGTGACTTTTATCCATTCTGATCACATTTTTGCTTTGGTAGGAGAGGTACATCATACCCAGCTGTGCTGAAATGCCATCTACAAATGGACCCAAGTTTGTCATCTGCATGGATTAGACCAGAGTGTAAATCACAGAGTCATAGAATCATAGAATCATAGAATCATACAACCATAGAATCATAGAGTCATAGAATCATAGAATCATAGAATCATACAACCATAGAATCATAGAGTCATAGAATCATAGAATCATAGAATGGCTTGGCTTGGAAGGGACCGTCAAGATCATCTAGTTCCAAGCCCCCTGCTGTGGGCAGGGACACCTTTCACAAGACCAGGTTGCTCAGATCTCCATCACAATAAAAAGAGTTTTTATTAATTAGTAATTACTCTGAAAAAATCAAAGTTCCCATTATGTGCTGGCTGGCAGTACCTCCAATGAACAAATCCCCAGCATTGCCATCCATGCAGTTTGGGTGAAAGTTCAAGCAGAAAAAACACATGCCTTCACAAAATGTTCTGTAAGGGAGGATTAATGAATATTCATTGTGTGCATATGTCCAACTTGGTAGTGATACATTGCAAAATTGCTACTGCTGTCCTGAGGGGAGGTTTGGGAAGCATTGCAGTAAATAAGAATTGGTATGCATTAAATCAGGCCTCACCAGAAATGAAAAGGAAAGAAAAATGAGGAACTAGCCACTCAATGAGTGAAACAGAGATCCAGGAGGAGCCAAATTGTTAACTATTAATAGATAATATCCTAAAGTTTGAGCCATGGGAAGGCAAACTAAGGTATCAAACATAAATGTTAATTCTGGAATTCTCAAACTTTTATGTGCTGAGCTGTACAATGAAATATCCTTTCAAGGGAAAATTACAATACATTATGGCAAAATATTCCATACCCCTTTGTATAAAAAAGAAGCAGGTTCAGCCTTGGGGTTAACATCTTTGGGGAAAATTATGGGATTGAAAAAAAAAGAAAGTGGTCTAGCTGCTAATCACAAACAGTCAGGAATGAACCTTCCCCCAGGAAACTTGCTGAACTATCATTGCTAAGACCTAGAGGAAAAAAAGATGGTCACAATTTCTGACACTTGTAAGGGCCATCGGGAGACTGAACTCACTAAAAGGCTCAGCTGAAGGATATGTTATGCATCTCTAAGGGGCTTTTGTGCTAGAAGACTTGTCATCTGGAGGCCATTTTCAGAGTCTTTTTCATCTCCTTTCTGATATAAAAGACCAGAGAAAGCTGCTTTTCTCATCCATGCCTCAGACATTTGCAGAATAATTCTGCCTGCTTGTTTCACTAAGTGTGGATCTGAACGGCTGAATTTGTCCAGTTCTGTACCCCCAGGTGTGTTCTTCTTGCACACAAATACACCAGATTTCTGTGTTATTCTGCAGATTTGGGAGGGACACTCTCAGGGCTCTGTTAGTTTTCAGGTTCATTTTCTTCTGTTTGGCACACGTAGAACAAAAGTTTCCCAAAATTCAGGGGTTTTGTAACAGGAGTAAGATTTAGTTGAACAGTTTTGGTTGGTGGTGCATACTGCTTATCAGTAGCTTTAAGTTTGAATGAAAATATTTCAGCTGGCAAGAGTTTTAAATATAAGTCTTTGAGGCTCTGCTTCAAAACTGCAACAGCTTCTGTCCTCATCTTAGCAGTTCACGACCCTGGCTGGTTGAAATGCTGTGACAACACACTCACTGCCTGGGTTTCTGAGAGAAAGACATTATGCCTTTGAAAATTCATCACTTGTGCACTTGATGTGGAGGCCACTTCTTACTAAAATGAAAATGAAAGTGTTAATAATTGAAAAAGGAGCACAGTATTTCTCTGTATTTCCTACTGGAGGGAATGAAAGGAAACATTCCTTCACATCCTAAATGCCAGAGCAGTTTTCCTCCTGTGAAGCATGAAGTTGTCTCTACTTCTATGGTGCAGTGAGATAATCAGAAGAGAAGAAAGGAGAATGCTTCAGTGTGATTGAAAAATTCAAAAGATGTTGTATGCCTAAGATGCAAAAACATCATAGTGGAGAAAACTTCTTTTGTCAAAAACTTTGGCTTCTAGTGAGAAGATTTGTACTTTGTCCTATCCCTTCACTTTTGTTAAAGCAAATATCCAGTTAAGGGCAAAGAGACATTTTGTGTTTTCTAGCGTGTTGAACAAGGTGTATTTATTTAGGGTCAGTATGAGCAGCCCTCTTTCTTAGCCAACTCAGATACCAAGGAAAGTTCCCTCTGTGGACTGATGTCACATTTGTTTCTATGGAGCCTGACTAGATTTGACATTTCCAAATTAAATATTTATTTTCCCCTTCATCTCACCTTATAACCAGTCAATTCTCTAAAAACATGGGACTCTAAAAAACTTGATTGCTAGCTAATAGGGGTAAGGCTATCTTAGATCAAAAACTGGAAAACTTTTCTTAGTCACTTATGTGTTCTCCAGTTTTCTTTCTCAGAATGTTTGCATAATTAAGGGGCTTCAATAATAAACTGGTAAATAGCAATATATATATTTGGAGAGAGTTTGGAGGACAGGGCAAGAGATCTTCTTTTGCAGGAAAAGCAGAAAAAAGCAGCTCAATGGAGAGAGGGTTGAAAGCTCAGAAGCCAAACAAAAAAATATATTGGCAATCAGCTGTGCCTCTTCTTGATTTGCTGCTATTTGAAACTGCACACAACGTTCAAAAGTTCCATTTTAATTCAATTTAGAGTAGGACAGGAGAAAGAAGGGAGGAAAAGGAAACAGAGTTTGGCAAAATGCAAGGCAATTTCAAGGTGGAAAATTTGGCCACAGAAATGGGAGGCAAGAACTTTCTAGGCTGCCTTCACTATCATTGGATTTGAGAGCAGACACATTGTTCTTTTTCTCAGTAGAACTCCACACACTGACTACATGTCCACTTGCTGGGAATGGTAATATGAATTTGTAAACTATGTTGCTGGGAATATGAAATTATCAGGAATTCAGGTGACATTCCTAACACAGCGATCCTGTTCATCAGTGGATGAAGAAGAGTGGCAACATTCCTTATCTGGAATCCCTGGACATCTTCTGAGGTCTGTTGTCAAGGAAGAAGGTGGAATGGAGCAGAAAAAGAATGAAAAAGTGGTTCTTATGCACTCTGCCAAAATGTGCCTTTACCTTTGAGTAGCACTGTAATTCAGTGCCTCTGGAAGCTTCTTCTAAGTGTCCACAGTGCCATGTGGATGTTCCAGGACAAGTGGTGGGGACAAAGGTGATGTGGAAAGTGAAACAGCAGGCTGAAATGTGTCCTTGTTATTATTTGCTTGCTTAGTTGTTTAATGAAGTCTGGGGCTTTTTTCAGCAGTTCCTACTTTCTTACCATGTGCCCTCAACTCTAGACAGGTATCCTTGCTAAAAAGTGCACTTTTTTCCTTCAGAAAGAATTCTTTTAATTAATGCTGAGAGCATCTTTTAGAAGGTTGTTATTTTGTTTAATTTCTTCTTGCTTTTCTGGCTTAAAAAGAAAAAAGTACATTCCAAGTCTTACCCACATTCAACTAATTTTACAAAGGCCTTATTATTTACCAAGAAAAAAAAATCTCACCTCCTGCTGCTTTGGAGAAAGTAGAGTGACAAAGTTGGTCAGCTGTTATCTCCAGGCATATCTGGGTCTTACCTCATTAATAGCATTTTTGCCTCAGTTTGTGTCTCATAATCTCTCTCCCTGATGTCAATGATAATATTTCTCTCTTAATAACACTGACAGCTTCTATCCAAATCCAAAAGCTACAGTACACTCTATGGACCCCTAACAGGATCTGTTCCACTGCCCTTCTCTAGAAGCGACCCAAATCCCTTGTGTTATTTGTTCCCACCCCCATTTGACATTTCTTTATTCATTGCCTTCCTTCAGCTGCTTACATTTTTTTCCATCTGTATTTTAAGACCAGGCATGAAGAGTTTTTATGTACAACCTACTGCACATCTGCTTAAAGATTTTCTTACTCCTGTGGGCTTTGGTATCAAGAAACTGAAATCTGAGGCCAAGACAGACTGCTGAGAAGAGTACATGCAGGATGACCTCTATATGTAAACAAATTAATTTTGTTTATATGCTTGTCCTTCTCATTAACTGGCAAGCTGTATTTTAGGGTAAAGATGGTCCAAAATTTCCTGCCTACATATCCACAAGTCCCATGAACATCCACAAGTAAAACATTTAAGTAGAGGTGTTTTGTTGTAACTTAGCAATTTTATTGTGTTTTAATTCCTCTTTATTGCACTAATGCTCATAGGCTATTTGGGATTCTAGACCCCTACAGTGAAACTGGGAAGATGCTTCATCCCTTGGAGAAGTTATACTCTGTCAGAAATGCCATCCAGGCTGATAGAATTTTTATAGATAGAAATCATCACAATCTGTAGACATTTTTGTTTCCCAAGGAACAGCATTTGGCACTTGACTGGGTGGCAGAAGTGAGGTAGTGAATCCACTCATAGCAAACTTTTTCCTTCCTGAAACAGAGAGAGAAAATCTTGAACTCTGTGGCACGTAAGGAGTGCAAAGGCTGGCCAATTCTGTGGCACTCAGCATCGTCCCTGCACTGCCAGTCTGTGGGAGAGCAGGACATGCACAAGGGAAGGCAAAGCAAGGATACTGCCTCTGCTGAAGCTGCCCTGCCTGTCAAAATCAGCAGCTGATATTTCCACCTAAGCTGTATGAACCCAACAGAATCCATCTGCTGAACCATCTGTGTGATGAATCACTAAAACTACAGTCCATCTGTTGTTTCACTGCCACAAAGTTTGCCAGCCTCACCCTCACTCCATTATTTGAATATTTTTCTTTCCCTCCGGGCCTCCTCTGTGCTCTTGTCTCTCTCCTTTTCTGTATCTTTTTTGTTTTGTTTTGTTAATACATTGCCTTTCCAATCTCTGAAATGTAAAGAAGGAGGAAGTTCTATTCCTACTACTCTCTGGTTAGCCAGGAACAGCTTTGCTCAGGGCAAAATACAGATCTGTTATGTGTGTATCACCATTGCCTGTCTTCAGCTGCTCCGTAGCAGGCAAGAGATCGAGGCTGTTTCACACTCCTTAAGACTCTCCCCCACATTTAGGCTGTCACATGGAACTATTAGAAGTTTAGATTGTGTGTTGACTTTTTCCTCACTCTTGAGGCAAGCATTTTTCAAGTATTATTTACTTCTCAGCTTGAAAAGTCAACCTTGCCTTCAGTGCCTAAAAAAAAAAAAAATAAAAAACAAAGGAGAGAAATGCCCAGTTACATTTTTACCCACATGTATCTTATATTTGGGGAAGGCTCCGCTGAAGGTCCTTCACCAGAGGACAAGCTTTGGCTGGCATCAGCCATCGAATAGTGCTGAGAGACTGGATATGGGCTGTATGCAAAATAGAAGGCTGATTTCTTTGAAGCAGGAAAAAAAAAAAAAAAGAAAAAAAAGAGGAAGATATAATCTCTTTTACAGTCCTCAGAGTCCAACCAAGGAGATTTTCCCTATTTGCTCTCAGCTTTGATGTTTAACAAGAAACAGAAGTAGGATTTGGTCCTGTGTGAAGGCAAAGGGAAAAGAGGAGAAGGAGACCTCCTCATTCTTTGTCATAGACTCGGAAAGGAGAGTGGTGTGCAAGCAGACATAAGGACCATGGTATTTAAGAAGTTGGCTGTAGTGAGCAGGTTTCTGTGGTGTCAGCATTGACATTGACTCAGCCTGGGCTGGAAAAGCAGTGTTGGACAGCCTGGGCACCGCTGAAGGAAAACATGGTTTGCAGCAGGCCCACATCTGTCCCCTCTTCCTGCAGCACCTTCTCCATCTGTGCCCCTGCAGCCTCGACTGTGCAGAATAATGTTACAGAACCCCTCAGATCAGGGCAGGGGCATGCAGGCATATCCCCAGCTCTCCCACAGTTCTTGTGGGATGACTGAGGGATGGGGGAGCACATTTTTGTCAAGGCCTGATCAAACTGGAATGCCTCACTGTCACTGTATCTGTCCCATCCTAACGCAGAAGAGCTGCCTAGTGCTAATCCGTAACACAGCAAGGCTGCCTCGAGAGGTGCTCAATGTTTCAACTCTGCCCATGTTTAAGAAGCATTTGTACAACGCCCTTAGCAGTATGATTTAGCTCTTGGTCAGCCCTGCAGTGGTCCAGCAGTTGGACTAGATGGTCATTTTAGATTCCTTTCAACTGTTCCATTCTATTCTGTTCTTTATAACCTGTGTTCACCGAGCAGACATGTTTAGATCAGCTGTTAGGCTTCTTCTCTGCATCCCCTTTGTCTTGAATTCCCCTTTCTCTCTACACACTAGAAGGACTAGAGGGACTGATCTTTTAATTTAGGCATTGAATTACATGGCTAAAAAAAGCTGGCTGAATCACTCCCCCTTGCTTTGCCTTGCTGAGGGTCTGAAGTGATGACAAATTCACTACCTGTCACCACCAGGAGATGTTCAAATTATTAACTATATTGCTAAAATAAAGAAGAAGGCAAAAACCAGAGCCTTTAATTTCAGATTAGCTACAATTTAGCTTTAACCTCCAGCCAGTGGATCTTGTTAGATTTTTATCTACTAGATTAAAGGACTTTCTCCTGACAGCTATCCTTTTGTACAGGAATTTATATTCCTGCACTTGGGAGCATCAGAGATTAAAATCAGAACATAAGGAGCACTGAAAACTGTTGTAGTTTACTTAGGAGAGGATGGACTTATAAAATTCCCAGGCTGATGTGACCACTTTCCACAAAGAAAGTGTAAATAAGAGTGATGTGCTCTCTTGGCAAACAAATGAGAGAAGCAGCAGCAGCAGGGTGAGCCTGGGGAATAGCAATTTCTTGGCATTTTTTAAAGGACTGTATCCCTGCCCTTTCATGCCCCATTCACTTTCAGACAGTGATTATTCAGCATTTTATCTCAGGCAAGAAGCAGAGTCTTCAACACTGTAGTCAACGGAATTATTTAATACAAAAGGGATGTTAAATGTAAACAGTGACTGGAGAAGTGCAGAAATAGGATCAACTCAATGCATGGATGAAGAAAGTGAATAAAAAGCAGAAATATTGTGTTATGTTTTGGCCCATAGATCTAGCCCAATTTTCAGAGGTACTGTTCTGGTTAATGTTTCTAGGCAAACACAGAACAGCACTGTTCAAGGGACACCTATTTTTGCTAGAATGCATATATCTGCTTAAAATACCATCCAGTATAAGCAAATTTGCTCTGTTTTATGGTTTTCTTCAGTGTCCAACTGACTTGCATCCAGCTATTCAACTGGATTGAAAATTTTTGAGCTCAAATGGCTTGAACATCTCTGTGTAGCAAGACTAGGTTATATCATTATCATTTGGAAGGAACCTAAAGAGATCATCCAGTCCAACTGCTGATCACCTCAGGGCTGACCAAAAGTAAAGCAGGTCATTTGAGGCATCATCCAAATGCCTCTAAAACACCAAATGGCTTGGGGAATTGAACACAGGTCCAAGTGAGAGGGAGAGTGAGATGTCCCCTAAGCAGAGAACTGCTGCCTTGGCAGACAGAAGAGTATGGCTGCCTGGAGGAGCAAACACTGGGTGCTTTGCTGTCGATGTAACAAGAACAATTCAGGGAAGATGAAGGAGGAGAAAACATTGACCTGTTGAAAGACAGGACACCGATCAAGACTCGTGAGAAGGAGCAGCTATGGCCCTTACTCTCTCAGGCACCAAGAGCCATGGTAGGTAGGCATGGTGCCATGCAAAGAGATGTGATTGTGGCACAAGTGCTAAAATCCCCAGCTCTGCAAGTAGAAGCAGCCTCAGTGTGACAGACCTTGCTGAGATCTGGCTTGCTGGTCACACGTGCCTATTATGCCACCCCCTGGCACTGGAGCTGGAATTCCTGTTTGTCACTGCACTGCACAGAGATGCTGTTGTGCTTGTAGCCAGCTCAGGTGTCTAACACACCGCTGTGCAGACAGGCTGGATATTTAACACCCATTTGTTTTTTCAATTGGGTAATTTATAGCTCAGGATGGGAACTGTCTCAGCAAATGAATCCATGTGCTAACTGCAGCCATCCAGGAAGACCCTCTGGTAGCTGTTTCTTCTTGGCTTCTAGGTTTGCTCTGGGCTGTTTGGTTGACACGTCTGCAATGTGTCAGACCTGTCTGCATGCGTGCAGTTTTTGGTATTTCTGACTCAGGGAACATAGGCTGGAGAGCAAATGCAGCCTGCAATTATGTAATCTTTCTCTCCTAACAATAAAACCAGCCAATCAAACCAAAGCAAAACAAACATACAAAACCAAAAACAACCCCTGAAGTAAAATCTGTGATTTTATAGCCCAGGGACTTGACCTGGGATGGAGAATACCCATGTATCAGGCTATTTTTTTCAGTTTCTCCCTGTGACAGGTATCAGATGAAAATTTCATCAACACACATGAATTCCTGAGGGAATATATTTGATTTGGAAAGCAAAAGCATTTCAGGGAATTTCTGATAAGCTCTGCTTTGAACTGATGATTTTCTGAAAGTTACTTAAACAACAGAGGTAAATAGCTTCATACAATATGCCAGCTAATTTTTTATGACAACTGATGAAGGACAAATATAGAGGGAGAATGCGGCAAAACAAAATGATTCACCAGAAAATATTTGAGTTCTGTACAAGCAGTCAAGTAATGATAGATCCCAGTCAGAAATAATGTAGTCATAAAAAAAGATGAATTGGATAATTTTCTTGAAACAAGCAATGTAACCAACTCTACTCCACAACCACAAAAAATAAATTTATCTCATAGCAGATGACAGTACTTTCTCAGGAAAAGGTATTGTTATATAGTCAGCATATACATTTTCAAAGGAATTGGCATTGGGAAAGAGCACTCTTCAAGCACTTAATAAAAGTGATTTCTCTTTATGACTTTCATTTAAAATACATTATGAAAATCACTTGATTCTACTTGACTGCTGCCAGATTTTGAATAAATGACTTTCAAGGCCCACCACAATGCTGGAAGTGATTTACTGTATTAAAAGGAAACTGTCAGAGCAGCATTTGGCATCAGTCACACTGGTTTGGGAGTTTACCACCAGGTAAAACATTTATCGTAGGATCGTGGCATGAGACATGGAGACTGACACAGGCTCATTGCCACAGAAGGGGAAATTGTCATCCTTACCAAACACCCAGAAAACAGGTTCAGATAAAGGCCCTTGCTTTATGATTGCCTGTTGTGAGAAACACTTACCACAGAGTTCCCCAAAATTTAGGTCACCATTTAGATCCCACTGAGTTTTGACCTGAGTTAGAGACTGCCCTTCCAAATGGCCCATCACATTTGTCAGTGGAAATCTGCCCTTCTCTTTACCAGAAAAATTTGAGTCAGTGTAATTTTCTTATAAATGCTGGTTGCTTATCTGCAGCCTGTCTGGAGGGGATCCTCACAGCAAAATATTGAGTTTGTCATGCATCTTGCCTGAAGTGTCTCCAACAGAGCAAAAAAAAAATACTGCCTATGAATTGCAACTGAGAATTCTGTGATATTTAGACACTACTTGCTACCATCCAAATGTTTCTGGAAAGAACTGGAGCTGGTAAAAAAAAATTCCACATAAATTCTCACAAACAAGGCCAGATTGAACTAGTCCTAACTTTTCATTTAAACATTTCAAGACATTATATTCCTCCATCAGAGATGGTGCCAATAAGAGAGCAAACAGACTGCCAGCAGAAATGTTTATAAGGAGTCATGTCTTCTTACACTTTGGAAGTAAACTAGAAGAGGAATTTTGTAAATGTTTAGGCTTTTGCAAATAGCAAAGAAAACTTAAGCTGGAGGATCTGCTGCCTTCCTTCCTGCTGTCTTTGTGTATGGCCTCAGGAGGACAGTCAAAGGTGGCAGCTTGCACAAGGTGCTACCTGAGAGTGTGAGCCAGCATGGGAGGACTGTAGCCTGTATGGCACATTTCTATTATTTGTATCTTGGTGGGTTCAGGTGTTGATTTGCAGGTCTACATAAAGGACACTAGAAAATGTTGTCAGTTGCAAGGATCTGTTTGCCATCTGTTGTGTTTGCTGAAAAGCACCCCAGCTTGCATGAAGATAATTCCTTGATATAGTCTTGCTCTCCTGCCTGCTTCTCCAGTCTCACATTAATCNAAAAAAAAAAAAGGCATCTTTTTATCAGGCTGTAATAGGCAGCAGGAAAATTTGCTGCCTTTGTAATCTATTTATCTGCAGATGGATTCACCTAACCCAAGCCAATTTATACTGGTGATATAGTATCCCACTAGTCACTGGAGAGGGGATAGATACTTCACAAAACAATACCTGAACTTCAGATTTCTATCAGAAATGTAGGAAGGAGTTATGCCAGCGAAGTAATGATCTTTTGGGGTTTTTTTCTGTAAACAAAGTGAGATTTATACAAGATACTAACTACCAGGCAGCTGGAGCTGAGTAAAACCCATCTCCCTCAAGGTCTGTTCCTGGTTCTCCTTCCAAACAACTCAAACATGCTGCTTCAGCTGTTGCCCCTATAAATGTGTTTCAGTGGATACAATCCCCAATTTATCTGCATAACAGGCTCTCTAAGCAAAACAAAATGAAGTACAATCCCTGCTTCACCTCAACCCACAAAATTAGAGACATTTTTCTCTTCTAACACATTTTGCCCACAATTTTTTAGAAAGTTATCCTTGAGAACCTGAGTCCTTCCTTCACTCTTGCAGATTTCTTTATTTATGAAAGTATTCACTTCCTGATCTCTTTGACTTTTCTGCAAAATGGATGTGTATGTTTCAAATAGGTTTTATTGCTGTAATCCTAGTCTTGACACCCTCATCAACTAGCCCAAACAGACTTATTCTGTGTTGAGCAGCTTCAGCCCAGTGACAGTGAGGCACTGTTAATTTGTTAAAAGCCCGAGACATTTTACTCTTATGGAAGTACAAACATCCTCTAGGCTTTATACCTTCAAGGCTGTTTTTTAAGCTAAAGTCTGCTGCCTATCAGAGCATTGCACCACTTTAATATCTAACAAGGACATAATGTGAAGACCTTTAAAAAATCAGAGGCAATTTTTGCAAAAGATTTTTCACTATATCTCCTCAAATGCTACACTTTTTGAATGAAAGGAAATTCTTGCTACCCACAAATATTCATTCAGTGTCAATAAGATAAAGGCAGAAGAGTCATGTCAATGGTTAAATGGAAAGGTTTCAAGGCAAAAGTGTTTACTACCTGGAAAATGAATCCCGAGGCTTTGTAAAAATAAATCACATTATGTAAACATAAATGGTACACAAACTCTGTCAAGTACCATAATTTGCTACAAATTCTCAAATATCTTTCCCCACTGGGAGTGCTACTGTGCTGCCCTTTCCTGCAGCTCTTAATGCTAGAGTGAGAGTCAAGGCTTCACAATATGGGCACTTACTTATTACTTATATTTATTTTTTATTAAATCATGTGGGAGCTATTCAGGAACAGTCACTAGAAGCTCTTCCATTTTATCCTTAGGAGCAGGACCTGTAACATTTCTTCTCAAAAATCTTGTTGCAGTACATGGAACAAATATGCCTAGTGTTCTTTACAATAAATGGGTATCTGACAGGATTAACAGAGAAGACAAAGTATTTGGGTTTCATATTACCAACCTTCAGGAGGCATCAGTGAAAAGATTTCTGCAAAGAGTGCAGATCATGAGCAAGAACTCCATTCCATCCTATTCCATGCCATTATATCATGTTCCATTTTCTTCCATTCCATTCCATTCCATTCCATTCCATTCCATTCCATTCCATTCCATTCCATTCCATTCCTCTTAATTTTGTTTAATTTCATTGCATTCCATGCCATTCTACGAGGTTTCATTCCATTTTATTCTATGAAATTCAATTTCATGCTGTTCCATGCTGCTGTATGAGGTAACATTCCATTCCATGCCATTCTGTGCCCTTCTGTGAGGTTTCATTTCATTCCATTTCATTCTATGCCATGCCATACTGTGCCATTCAATGCCATTCTTTGAGGTTTCATTTCATTCCATTCAGTTCCATTCCACCCCATTCTGTTAAATTCTACCAAATTTAATTCCACTCCATTCCATGGCATTCTATGATATTTTATTTGCAACCACATCTATCCAGTCCTTTTGGCTTGTTTTCAGCTCAGAGGGAAAAAAAAATCCACAAAGCATAAACCCCATAATTCCTTGGGCTGTGTTTCACTAAACACCTTCCCCTTCTCCCAGACTGCTCCTGCCTCAGCTCGTTCAGTGACCCCACCTGAACTCTTAGGCCTGCAGGAGATTTTTAACACCTGCTGTCAGTCCAAAGAGGTCACGTCTAACTCACATTGGTCACAGATTTTTGTTACCTCCAGCAAAAGTCAGGGGGAATTTTATAGGCTCACAGGCAAGCTTCTTCACTGAGCCTTCTCCCTTTTGGTTTCTGTAGACCCCACCCCAGGTGAGCAGGACACCTCTGAACTTCATTTCCCTGGTCTCCTGACACAATTTCATTCTTCCAGCTAGCTCCTGTTTCAGGAGGCAATCATCCCTCACCGATTTCTCTTAACTTCTAGCAAGCAGATGGCACTACAGCCAGGTGTTGTGCATCCACATACAGGCAAGCTCCTGGTCACGCATCTTGTTCCCTCCCACATCTGCAGAGCAGAGGTTTTGAGGGCTGCAGCTCAGTAGGACAATAACCATGGTGAAGTTCTCAGTTGCGTGGGTAAACATCTGGGCCGCTGCCCTTCATAGAAAGAGAGATCTCATCTGGACATGCACACATATTTGTCCCACTCATTCTTTTGGAAATGTCTCCACAGGTAGACCAGAATAAGAAGTCATCTAAATATGATGCTGCAAAGCTGTATTCTACTCTGCAGAGACCACCTGGACTTGTTTACCCATTTACAGTGACCTAAACCGTGTCTCACACTTAAGTTGGCCTAATAGGGACCCTACAGCCCATTTCCCCATTTCTTACAAGAATGCAAAACTATGCTGTGCCTGTGCTGTGGAAACTGCATAGTGAATACCTTTTCTTCGTGGTAAACAATGGCAGCCTGCTTTGCAGGCTAGTTACAGCAATAGGTTTCAGATTTGTAAGCTGATCTGTGACATTTACTTCTGTCTTAAATTGGCAGTCACGAGTGAGGAGAAACAAGTTTACTCCTATAATAGATGCATATGTTTGCTTTGGTAGTTTTTCTACTGAATAAATAACTGCTTGACACTATTTCTTAGGGGAAGGGCAAAACATCCTTACCACATGCAAAATATATTAAAAAAAAGAGGGGTTCAAAGAGAAGAAAAAATAGAATCTTCCATCAGAGCTTTCTACTATTTTGAACATGGGAGATGAGGACCATAATATAAATAAATTATGCCCTTTAACAATATGATAGAAACAAGTAAAATAATAACCTGTCTACATTCCTCAAGGAAAAATGCTACTGACTTTTAGCCCAGAGAATTGTTATTTCATGTGAGTGAAACAACACAATTCACATTCATATCCCAGGCAAAAGATTACTTAGAAATTGGAATAGTTTATTGTGTTTGTCATGCATGCGTTTCTAGAGCTGTTGAATTTGTCATTATTTCAGTTTCTTTCAGAACAACAATCAATATCCAGAATCAGAAAATGCGGTAAACATGTTTTCTGTGAGTGAAGTTCTTTTTATGTGCTTGAAAAATTCTTATTGAGGTTTAGTAATAAAAAAAAAAATAGCACTCAGCTTTTCGTTCGACTGGGGTTTTTTTTCAGAGCACTTTATAATCCAAGATATGCAGCTTCACAACTGAAAGTAACCTATCATCCAAAACCTGAATTTCTAGGAAAAAAAAAGGTGGAAGACTTTCTTGAAAATATCTGGGGGAAGCATTCTTCTTACTGGCTACAGAGCAAGGCAGCTAACTGCTTAATTTAAAACATTTAATAAAAATATATAAGACTGAATTTGGGGGATGGTATTAGGTTTTATGTTCAAAAGCTGAAGGGAGCTGACAAGAAAGATTGAGAGAGATTTTTACAAGAGCATGTAGTGACAGAACAAGGGGGGGTGGCTTCAAACTGAAAGAGAGTAGTTTGGATTAGATATTAGAAAGAAATTCTTTATTGTGATGGTCGTGAGGCACTGAAAGGGGTTGCCCAGAGAACTTGTGGGTGCCCAGTCCATAGCAGTGTTCAGGGTCAGGTTTGATGGGGCTTTGAGCAATCTGGTCTAATGGAAAGTGACACTGTTCTTGGCAGCAGGGTTGAAACTAAATGATCTTTAAGGTCCCCTCCAGCCCAAGTCATTCTTTGATTCCATGATTCTATGATATTCAAGGATTTTACTGTCACAGAGAGCAGAATCCACTCTTCCATCTCCTGACAGAACAAGGTATTCTCTACCTTTGATTGCCTCTTATCTCCCTTTTCCTTTCTTTTTGTTCTGAGTGGGAAGATACATGTTGTTAACAGCATAAATTATCAAAAGTATGTCCTTGCTAAAGTCAGCCAACAAGCTCTTTATGACTCAGAAAAGAAGCCTTCTGGTCACTGGGCTCAAGTGAAGCCATATGGACAATCTACCTCCCAAATGGCAGTGAATCAGATAAAGAGACTCCCTCCCCCAGCACTAAGCAGGAGGTGTTGACCTAATTGACAGATAAAGGATCTGGCAGGTTAAATGGAAAATAAACTGATACTGTCACTATTTGTACTGCTTTTTACCTCTAAGTTTAAGCAAATAATAAATGCCAATAAAAAATGGAATTATTTGAATCTATTTTATGAAAAGGACAGAGTAGTTACAATTGCCTACATTGTGCCAGCAGTTGTGCATAGGTGTATGCCAGTATAATTTCCTGTTAAATACTACAAACCATTGCAATGAAAAAAACCCAAACCAAACCAAATCAAAAACAAAACAACCAACCCCATACAAGCAAGACTCGGGAGTTACAGTAGATCAAGCTTTACCCCACAAGTCTACAGCCACTGCAGAAGAGCAATGCTGATGTACAAAAAACGAAGCCATTTATGTAGAGGCTTGTCCTGTAGATACTGCATATCACAGTTATCAAGGTCAGCTCTGTATGAATTGCACAAGAACCTATCCCTTACAGATGTAGCTGTTATGGGACTTCTCTTTAATGTAATCCAACTGTGCAGCTATGGTTTAAGTCTAAACTCCCTTCCTGACACTGCCTTACAGATTTGAGGGATTCATACTTCAAATACTTGCATTAAATTTTATTTCTCAGGCCAAAAAGCTTTTCCTTTCCTCCCATGAGCCACTGTCAAGGTCTTATAGAAATTATAACATTCATGCCTTAGCTACTGCAATTGCTGCTGGAACAAACTAATTTTTACAACTCCAATCTTCATTTCTTCTGTTTCCCTACACTCTGCATTTGACTCAGATAACATTGTTGTGGCAGTTGCCTGGAGAAGAGGAGAGGGGAGACCTCATTGCAGGCTACAACTTCCTCATGAGGGAGGTGGAGTGACAGGCACTGATCTCTTCTCTGTGGTGACTGGTAGCAGGACTCGAGGGAATGGCCTGAAGCTGTGTCAGAAGAGGTTTAGGTTGGATATTACAATGTTCTTCACCCAGAGGGTGGCTGGGCACTGGAACAGGGTCTTTAGGGAAGAGGCCACAATCCCAAACCTGATAGGGCTGAAGAAGTGTTTGGACAACACTTCCAGGCACATGGTGGGATTCTCAGGACTGTTCTGTGCAGGGACAGGAATTGGACATTGATGATCCTAGTGGGTACCTTCCACTTCAGGATATTCTATGACTCTGTAATTCTGTGATAAGTTCCTACTGCAGCCTGTTTCCTTTCTGATTCAGCATTGAAGTTTCTTTCTTTTTGCTGCACTTTGAGAAACTCCTCTCACAAATTATGACATGCATATTTTAGAAAGCAAATCAGTATGCTAAAATGTGCACAAATTGGTCTGATTTTGCCTAAAGGCATCTGTTCAAGTGAGAATAAACCTTCAGAAGTTCATTATTTGCAGTCTTACAAGTGCTGTTCCTTACAGAGATATGGATGAAGAAATCATGGCACAAAGAGTCGAAAGAAGGCCCAAAGTTTTCTTTGTTTGGTTTGGCTTTTTTAACCAAAAACTGAATTGGGAAACTATGGAAACATGTTTTGGAACAAAATAACATCATGTCCAAATTTGCACTTTGAATAAATTTAGGCAGGGACTGATCCCCAGAGAATTTCCATGTTCAAGAAGTTATTCCCAGGAAAAAGACTGAGACACTATTAGGTACAGAATCCATATTTGAACCCATCATTCTCATTTATTCATTTTCGTGTTGAGCTGGGTGTTCTGCTCTTGATAAGACAACCACGGAGAGAAGTGTGGAACTGCAGTGGACATTTGAACTATGAAAGGGAACACAAATATGTAAACGGGTGCTCAGTGAAGGAAAAAGCAATTATCTTGGACTGCTTCCCTTTCTGTTGTACTGAGCATCAAGAAGAGACTCTTCTGTTCAGTTCATGCTTCCTGACTCCCAGCAGGGCTGGAGTTCTCTGGCAGAGCATTGCCACAAGGATGTTTACTCACAGCAGCACTCCTTACAATGGAATCCTACAGTATAAGGTACAAGAAACTTGTTCATCCTACTTGATTTGCAATCTGATCAGTGAAGGAACGGCCCTGGAGCCATAAGCTGCACAAGTCACTGAGCATTTTGCTGTTAACCAGCCTTTGATTTCTCCTCACTATCATCTAGACAACCAGCTTACTAAAAAAATGCCCAAGGGTGATTCAAAAAACAAGGAGGCACAGGTTTGCTCCATCTGTGTCAGGACAGCAAAGCACAGGCAGTGAAAGCAGCACCACATCCAGAGAGGCCAACACAGTGCTCAAGGCCACTGAAGTGAATGTTTCTAAATTGTCGTGTGTAAAGTTTTGGCTGTGTTATTCATGCATATAAAAACTGCTTGCCAATTTTTTTTTGGTGCGTGTCTTCTCTCTTTCCTTTGAAAAGGGAGGAAAACAGTTCAGGAAAAGCAGAGACATGAAAACTAGAAATCAAAACCAGAAAATTATTGAAATATAGACAGGGGATGGTGGTAGTACTACACTTGAAAAGCTGTGCAGGGCCAGAAGTTGGACTCAATGATCCTTTTGGGTGCCTTCCAAATCAGCTTATTCTGTGATTCTGTGATTATTTAAAAAACAACAGTAGTTTCTTGTATCCTGTCATCTATTTGGTTAGTGCCCAAGAAGAGTTCTTCACCAAAATATCTTCTATGGTCCTTGCACTGATGATTTCTTGTCAAAATAAGCAGGAGAGAAAATCATAGAGTGGAAGGGAAGAATATTAAAGATAAGAACAAAATCACTGCAATGGCAAGCTACCCCCATAAACTTGCTATCTGTACCACTCAAAGTGCTTTTCTTCCTGAGAAGCTGCTGATCTTCAACATTTTCATTCTTTACAGTACAGGCCTCTTTCACAGGTTTGCACATCACCTCATAGTCTCCATACTTTGATGAGGGCAAGGAACGTCACAAGGAGGCAGCAACTTGTAAAAGTTAGAGTGGTCTGAGTCTATATCCTCAGAGCAGAGCAGCTGAGTGTCTCCCAGTACTTCCTTGGAAGCCATATTTTCCCATTTCTAAAGCAAACAGCTCCACTCTTCAAGCCTTGAAATATTCCTGTAGGTCTCCATGCTGTCCCACAGGCCCAGCCTAGGACAGTAACTTAAATAAAGTAACCCTTTATTTCTGAGCTACAATCTGCATGTGGCAAGCAAAGCTGATACTTCCCAAATATTCACTTGCTTTGCACAACACGACACTATACAGCTTCATTTTCTGGAAGATGTCCCTGTGCATTGCAAGAGGGTTGGACTGGGAGGCTTTTATAAGTACCTTCCAACCACACTCTTTTATGATTATGCATACTAGGGCTGTGTGTGCATCTGGAAAAGGCAGTGTAAGATGACTGCAATGTGCCTTGCTGGATTTCTGCTGTTATATCACAATAATCTGTGAATAAGAGGAGATGCAGAATTGCCACATCAGCTCACAGAATCCTGCCAGCACTAACAGCAACACCATGTGTGCCTCCATTTACAGTAAAGGAGATTCATGGTTAAACACCTGGAATTCTTTTGTGGCTCATTTCACAGGCCAGTCCACTGACTCTCTCTATTCAGGACTGTGTAGCTGCCTGTACTGTTGAGTGGCTTAACTCTTTGCAGAATATTAAGTGAAACAGGAGAGTGAAAATTAAGGCATGTGTCACCCAGCTGTTTATTCTTCAGCAGTTTTGCTCTGTGGAGAGTGATGTGCCAGTCCCTGCCCCTAATCACCCATACAGTCTGGTCTGGGTCTATTTTTAATTCTTGAAATACAAAGTTCTGCCTTTATTTTGGCAGATGAACTTTACAGCTGATGTCAAAACAGATGTGCATAGAAGTTAATGGTGGCACTAACCACAGTCAATTTTAGCCTTCTCTAACTTATGCAGGTATAGACCAGTGGTTGCCATGTTGAGCAGAGACATCCTGAGAGTGGTAAATTCTGTGTTCCTGTCTGCTTTTAATGATTAGTGAGATTCTGATCTGTATGATCTGTATCCTTGAGAAACCTCAAAGCTGGGGATTTAAATCCTACCCTAAATATGCCAAGATTAAAATGGTCCTTAACTTTCAGACTTTGTACTTTAGAGCAGGTTGGACTTAATGCTATACTCCTTAAAACACTGAAAAGGTTTTGGGTGAATGTAGGAAGCGTGATATTTACTTTTATTACCTACCTCCTCCACTCACTACTCCAGTTACATTTTTGACGTGTCACTATCCATGCTTTTCAGGTTTAGATCTTTGCCAAAAAAGAGAGGAAGAGTGATAGAAAAGGAGCTTGCTTGTGGCATTTCAGGCTGTTTTATTACTGGACTAATTCTTCCCTGTTTGTGACATGTCCTTTGTCAGATGCACAGTGATGACAGCATATTTTCTGCTTACATCAAATTCCTAACAGTGAGAGAAGAACTAGTGATGCAGCCCCATTACTCAATTTAGCTGTAGATTTGGAACACTCCAGACTTCAACATGCCTTACATCCAGGGGCTGGGGTTGATTTGCTTTCTAGACAAATATTTTTTTCATATAGATGTTTTTGGAGATAAACATCTTTCTTTGCCATGATAATCTTGGGAATTCAAATTTGTTTCCAGTTACTTATAAAGGCTTCAGATAGGTAATGACTGTTGTAGACAAAAACTGCACCTGCTTTGTAAATACAGTTCAATGTAATGGCCATGAAAATATTTTGTGGCAATCCACCATTTCATCCTTCTGTAAAAACACAGCCAATTTACAATCCCTTATGCATTAAAATCTCTTTTTTCAGGGCCTCTCCTTACTGTGTTTTTGTAAGAAAATAATCTGTGCTCTCAACAGACCTGTTCATGAGTGAAAAGGTGCCAGTAAAAGATCGGGTGGTTGTTAGAGACACCCAGAAGAATTCTTCCCAGCCTTATTAAAAAACACAAAAAACAGGTTTCTGACTGCTTGGAAAAACAGATCAAACTGTGAATGCAGACAGAAGATCAAACAGATCCCAGGCAGCTCCTTCCCCTAAAGGAGTTAATCCACCTTCTTTTATTAAAGAAGTTAAAAGCAAAAAGGCCTAATTCTTATCTGCAGAGACTCACAGGGTGCTGGTGGGAAAGCAACATCAAGAAGTGGCACAGGAAGACATTGCCCCTCTCTGCAAGCTCTGTGCTCTGTGCTGGCAGAGCAGGGGGTGGAAATATCTCAGGTATGTCTTAGGAGAGGACATAACCTGACTTGTTAGAGCTGAGCACTTCTACCTTGGATTCAAAGTGTTCACAGCATGTGGAGAGGTGCTGAGCCATTAGAGTGGAGGGATCAGTCTGGGCTGTGCCTGCTGCATCCAGGGCACTGCTGTGGGCAAAAGCTGAATTTGATTTCCAAACCCAGCATTAGCACTTGCACTGTGGAGAGTGATGTGCACATCCTAATGGCCAGGGCTGAACACGGATTCAGGCCCTTGCTGCGCCAGTTTTGGCACCTACTGTGAAAGAAGAACTCCAAGTCATTCTCAAAGAGGGAAGCTGTAGCTGCTGTTCATCTTTCTATCCTTGCTGATCACCTTCAGCGTCTCTGTGACCAGAGTCAGGAATTTTGGGAGTTTATGCAATTTCCAAGCAGATGCACAGCAGTCTAGCATTATCTTCCCCAGAGATCTCTTACCTCTAGACATGTCAAATTTAAGTATGTGAGACAGTAAGAAAACACCAGCTGCAGACCCCATTATTAAAGATCCACAACTACCAGATTTTATTATTTTGGCTTGGGAGTAGGTGCTTACTGGAAATGTAGGCTATAACTCAAGGGAGAAAATGAAAACAATCCTATTCTCTCCCCATCTCCCTCTCCTTTTGCCTCCCCCCCCAAAAAACAAGTCTTTGGAAATATTGCCAAGGTTCTGCTTAAAAGGGCTCCATGGTGCTATGAATTTGAATGTCAGCAGATAATTAGTAGATTTAATTACATGCAGAGAACAAATATATTGGAGTAGCACATAAGCAGAGTGAAATGCTGTGTCCCTGATATGGAAAACTGCCTGTGGATGTTATATTAAGAGGTGGATACTGAGTCAGGAAGGCTTGCAACAGGAAAATGAGGAGAGTGGAGAAAACAGGGTGTTGAAATGCTACCCAAAGAGAAAGAGGAAAGGAGTTCAGCTTTCACTGACAAAAAACCAAAATGCTAGACAAGTCAGATTGTAAGAGGAGGAAGAGGAATCTATGCCCCTTGAAGAGCCCTAAATGCTGAAGTTTTTTAGGAGTGTAAGGAGGGATGGGATCTGTCAGAGCAGAAAAACAGATAGGGTTGAGGAGATATGCTCAGAACTCTCTTATATATACTGAGTGGGCCTTTAAGAGCAGTGAATACCTCCTTGTTCTCTCCTTTTTTCTGCCTGATCTGTCTTTTAGATGAAATAATATACCCCATATTCATTAAACCCTATTAAATAGCTTGAAGATTAAGGATGTGAATAAGGTGTAGCTGTAATTAACTTTATGGGCATATAAAAGATGTAAGAAGAGAATACATCAAATTGCAGGAGCTGCAGGGAGAAGAAAAAAGTACAGGTTGCAGAACATTTTTCTACTTCATTATTGACAGCATTTCAATAAAGAACTTTTAAAAAATCTTCTTAAGATTAAAAGCTGCTTCTTCTCTGGATCTTCACAGGATGAATTTTCTGGAAAATTACTTGTAAAGAGAAGATAAATTAACAGCACGTAAAGCCTACAGTAAATAAACATTTGCCAGTGACATTATAGTACATTAGATTTACTTTTTTCAAAGTAAACCTTTGGAAACACTTCAGCTGTTAAGCCAGAGGATAAAAAAAGTTAAGCAGTTTAAAGTCTCGAGAAAGCAGCTGTTAAACTCTGTAAGGGAGAATTTGTAGGTTAGATATAATTGAAATTTTTTTTTTTGTGCATGAGGGAAATACCTTAAAGAATTACCCTGCTATAATCAATGGATATTTATATCTCACATAATTCACTTTGCTTTCAATTGAGCTCTTGGAATGGTGTTTCTACAGGTTGGGCAGCTGTACTCTGTTTGGGAAAATGTATGTGAATTGTCCAGACACTGAGGCTTTTCAAGAGTTGTTGCTCCCAAATACCAGTGACATTTCAGCAGTCAGATGTCATTATACACGATGGAAATCCATTCCCTATTTTAAGGTGCTTTCAAGTAGTGAAGTCCAAGAATAATTCATTATGGTCTGTTTGTTTTCCAGGTTTTGCTAAATGTTTTTTCTTCTCTCTTGTAAATTATTGGTCCTCCAGATTTCAGTTTGGAAACAAACACATTCTGTTACCTTAGAAACTTGCAAAGATGTTTTAATGCTTGTGGTTATGCCTGTTACAAACATCTAAAAAATCCCAAGATTGACTTAATTCATAAATATATATATGGAGGGGAGGATAATATGCATCTTTATAAACACACATATATGTGCAAATATATTTAGAATTGAGTTTGATGATATTTGTGTTTTGGGGCAGGAAGCACCCAATTTTTCATGACAAATACCCATTCCCCAGTTAAAATGTAGCATCTGAGATAATCAGTTAGAAACTGATTTCTTTTAAGAGAAATATCACATAGTGATGGGACTTACAGATTTTAGTCTTTGAAAAAACATCAGATGTCCATTCTGATAAAAGGTGTGAGTTGACATAATCCAGGCAGGTACAATGAAAAATAATGTCCCATATTGGTGTAAAAGGAAAACAAGAGGGGGGAAAAAAACCCAAAAAA
>VXBC01009279.1:0-18779 GCA_013399945.1 Ploceus nigricollis | reverse complement strand
GGCGGGGGTGTGTGGGCGGCGCGCAGGGACCGACGGGCGCTGTAGTCCTCCCCGGGCGGGGACAGCCGTAGCACGGAGCCAGGAGGGAGCCTGGAAGGAGCCTGCCCGCCCCCAGGTGCCGGGGAAACGGAGGCATGCGGCAGCCTGCCCGCCCCAGCTGCCGTGCCTCAGCGCCCGGGGCTGCCCGCTGCCACCGTGCGCCTGGGAGAGGCTGAGAGGGGCTTGTGCCGCCCTCCAGGTGCGCTGCCCGCAGGTCGAGGGGAACAACGCCTGAAATTGCTCGCCCCCGCCAGGAGGGCTGCTCCTCGCTCCAGCGCAGGCTGCTCCTGGTCCTCCTACCCCATGCGGTGCTGCCAGATCCGATCCGCTGGGTCCAGGTCTGGCCCCTTGGTCGCCGCTTACTGCGGCAAAGGGGTGGAAAATGAGCCGTTCTGGACAGGCATTCCTGTCAAGGCAAGCAACAGGGACAACGCAGGAGAGGCAGGACAATGGGTGAGAGGACTGTTCTACGCCGTATATCCCTAAGGAGTTAAACAGCGCTGCCCATTTTCACTCCCTGGTATGGATGTACAGTTCCCAATATTGTCAGCTGTGGAACAGATGCTATTAATCATCAGGATAAGCAGATAACCCCAAATAACCCTTCATCAGTCAGCTCATCTGCAAATGACCAAGGGCAACTCGGTCCTCATCAGCTTTTGGGTCTGTGAGGATGCAGCCTGCCGTTAAATAAAGTCAAGAACCACACAGCTCACAACCTTATACATATTACTACAGTCATAACCCTCATCCTCCTACTTGCCTGCGTGCAGCCAGATGGTTGCTCATTCCCTCTGATAAATTTCCCCTTCACACCGTTTCACCCCAATGATGAAGTGCGCTGTGTCATCCTCCTTCACACCTTTGCATTGCCACTGCCCTCAGTGAATTTCCACTGTTCAGACTAAGCACAGACCTCGACTTGCTGCTAAATATATCGTCAAATCTTGTTATACATTTTAATATTGATTATTTATTTTGAAATCCTGAATTTCTTGAGGAAGGTACCTAGCAAGAGCCATAAAACTCTCAGTGCTCTCTTAGAGCTTGATTTATCTTGTGGGATTCATTGGAAAGCTTTCTACTGATTTCACTGTCCTCTGGATTGAAGCTTAATATCAGGAATATAAAACAGGAATATAATATCAGGAATTCCTAAAAACAGGAATGCGAGTACCAATCTTGCAGAGATGTATGCATTACTTTGCTTTCCTGAGAGTGCTTGTTGAAAAAGAGTAAACTTTATTGGAGTGCACTTAGGTACAAAGGTTAAAATTTTCTGGCTTCAGTGCTCCTGTCTTCACTTGAGCATAACCTTTCATAACCTTTACTATGGGAACCACAAACTGGTGAACGACAAGTGTTTATTGTTTAATTGCTGCTGAATGACCAGGAAAAGCAGCAAAGGAGACAAACTTGTTTTTATGTTGGTTCGTAAGGCAACACCAAGCAACTTGTTAAACTTCTGTGATAGGTGAGTAATTATAGGAATTTGTTGGAAAATTCCCATTACCTTACTCAGTGAATTTCCTTCACGCTGCAGGATTATTTCTGACAACAAATTTTCCCATACTTCTCAAAGTTTTTCTTTAAAAGATGGAGGTGCTTACTTCCTACTTATTTCTCTATTTACTCACTACTAGAAAATATTGGGTTTAATATTCTGTTTTGGCCATATTCTCATTTTATTAAACAAAATCAGGGCAACTCACTGCAGCTGGTTGTACATGATTCATTCACAGCACTAATACATAGCTTTAAACTATAATATTAATAACTCCTGTTCACTAATATATTTCATAAATACTGCAAAGCAGAAAAAAAAGATTCGAAGGGTGATTCGAAGGGTGCTGGACATCTTTATCCCTCACTAAACAGAAGAAGAGAATGCTCCTACATCTCAGAGACAGCCTTGACACATAACCAGTAAACCAGAGAAAGCATGTGGCAATGGCATTATATGGAAAAAGCATGAGCTATAAATAAGAAAATTAAGAATTCTAAAGGGACTGCAAAAACTGTAACTAAGGTATTTTTTGAGATTATTTACTCTTCATATAAGAATCCTCTGTTTTGTTAGCTCCAAAAGCCATAGATACAGTCTCCTTTCCTGTGTGGAAAACAGACAACTTTTATTTCAGTTCATTTGAAAGTGTTTATAAGCTGCATAAAGTCTCAAAACCTGTGGGGAAAAAAATGACAGACAAGACACTGCACATTTTTCTTTTTTATTGTTTTCAGAGTCTCTCTTTTGTTCCTTCAGCCCTTGGATTGGTAGGTTCCTACAGTTTGAACTTCAAAACAGTGTGAGCAGCTAAACTCATGGCCAGAGTTGATAGACTCAAATGGAGATAAAGTACCAGAGCTCATGAAAATCGTCCCTCTATCACACTTGGCACAGCTTTAGCCAAAGCTTCAGCATCTTTATTCCACACATATTTAGAGAAACCGTCAAAGAGTAGGGGGCTCCCTGCCCACATTCAACTTGTAAATGAATGCAACAACTTCATTAAAACATCCTTTCAAACACTCTTTGGAACTGATTTTGAAAAATCTCAGCCTGTATTTCAATGATTTTTCTTGTAATTCTCAATTTTTAATGTATATTTATAATATTTTGGGCTAAAAATTTTGCATCTAGGACTTTTTGGTAACAACTTTGATGCAACATGGGAATTGAAAATCCAGACAGCTTTCTCATGTCTCTCTTTTGCCAGTCTTCCCATACACATAATGAAGCTAGTTCGTTGTGCAAGTAATCCAGAACATTAGGAAAAATAAATGTTGCACTGAGAAGCTGAAGATTTTAAAGCTTGTAGAGCAGCATCTTACTTTATGTTTCTCCTAAGCAGAGAACTGTTTTTCTGTGGTGCATAAAACCTATTGGATGTCACCCTATGATGTTTTGCATTTTCAGGTGGTGTACAGGTTAAGACTGGACATCACCCTTTGTCCTGCAGCTGCTGCTGGTAAATGTCCTGAGGCCACACCTGTAACTCCATTTCTATTGTACAGTTCTGGACGCTTGAAGACAGAGTGGTACGAACTTTTAGTTAAGTAGAAGAAATGTAATAAATTAAAAACATTGCTAAAATGATTTATGAGCAGTTTCCCATGTTTACAGGAGGTACATACAGAAAGACTGGAGTAGACAATGGGAATTTATGGGGGGCAGGGGTAGTTTCTAAAGATTTCGTGGTAAGAATGATTCATTGTTATGCCAGATCTTCATGGAAGATTAAACAGAACTTTACTGCTGCTAAGGTAACAAAGTACACACAAACCCAAGGCTCATGAGTATGTGGAAACAGAAGTTTAAAAGTACAACTTTGAACAAAGAACATTCTAGTTATGATAAAAGATGATTGTATAGTAAGATGCAGCAGGCATAGAATAAAAATATGGGAGAAACAAAATATTATGTTTAGGACTAAAAAACTTGTTAAGGTGTCTTTATTTCCACCTGAAAGAAGCAGTCTGCCCGATGCATTTTAGAAGTTTTCTTCTCTGTGGGTTGTTGGTACCAATCAATTATTTCTCTGGGTTCTGTGAAACATTGCTAAGAAACAGTGAAGTCTCATAGATTCTGCAACAGTCCACATACTTTAAATTTCTAAAGAGGTCTTTATCACTTATTAAAAATTCCAAGTATAAAAACATGCTGAAAATTACAGATTTAGAATGCCATTAAAAACTCTGACAGTTCAGATCAATCTTTTTTGGTAGAAATGTGACTGTCTTAGTAGGGAGAAGAAAATGAAGTTAAAGGGTAGAGAAGACACAGTGCTCCAGCTTCAACAGAGCTACAGAGTATCCTCAGCTGCTCTTGCACTGCAGAACACCAGAGAAAGATAACTGAAAAAGCTCTAAACCATACAAAATGGCCAAGATAATGCAATGTAAGTACAGGACTGTTTCACTTGTTGAGTAATGGCACTCAGTGTGGTGGCTGATAGCTGTCTTGGCCAGACACAGCTTGAAAGCACATGAGATAATGCTGCTTGGAGCCCAAGCATACATCCTAGAAGCCACTGTATTTTTAAGGTATCATTTTATTCACAGAAATAAGCTCCAGGGCACATTTTCTCCATTGTGCTTAAATGCCTCCAGCTGTGGGCTGTGCATACTCTTATGAATCCTCCTCTACATGCACAACAGGTCAAGCAGCTCCTAGTCAAGATCACTCTATCCTTTGCAAAATATTTTGGATGTTTTATTATTCATTGATGTTTCTCAATAACAAACTCAGTTTCATCCAAGACTGTTCTTTCCAGAACCTTCACTGTGGCCAGAAGTTTACATTCAGAGCATTTCTCAGTTTTCCCTACAGTCAGATTTTAGAGACAACATCCCAAGATAGAGCTCTTTCTCTTTTGACTTGAATTACTCTGAAGCTACAACGAAGCCCATGTGTTAAAGTAGGCTCTTGGGAAGAGACAGAGCTGGAACAATTTTGAAAAAGCTATTGATTCTTGCATTTACGAATTTGTGGCATGTTGAGGAGAGTAGAGAGGTACATCTGTTCTTCATTTCAGAATTATTTCTGTACCATCTCTTTATAACTGACAGAAGAAAATAAACCCAAACAAACAAAAAATTTTTTTAAAAAATCCAGAGATCTTAAGTAAACCTTCCTTCATGCTATTAAATCTAAATGTACTTAGATAATTAAAAACCCATATGAGTCTATTCTTCTCAGTAGCTGCTCTTTAGGTGAAGTCACAATCTCCTGCTCTTTAGTTAAAACATGACTAGTTTTAGTATCTGTGGCTGCTTTGATTCCCTCCATGAATTCCTAATACTAAGGACCTTTGAAAAGAAAAACATTTTCCTGTGAAATTCCACATCTGATATAGGTCAGTCATCTGACTTGCTCAGTCAACTGGATCTGGAGGTTAAAACATCTTTCATGTTCTGTATAAATCAGTCATCATTCCTTAAGCTTCCAGCTACATTGTGTAAGAAGTTCTAGAGTTCATTTTCCACTTGTGTCTTTAATGATCCACTGTTACTGAAGGTGGTGGCTCTGACTGAGGAGCAGGAATTCAGGCAGATTTCAGTCAGTGTCAAGCTTTCTACCTTGTCTACACTTTCAGCACAAGATACTGCAAGCAAATCAGGCCCAACAATGTCAAGTCCAGTAGGTTTGCATTCATATTTCTGCTGATTTGAACAACATTAATAATCTACATTACTGCAGAGGGATGAGGGATGAAAGCCCCCACAAATCTCATTTCCCCATCTGCCATTTCAATGAAACCTAAATTAGCAAGCACTCAAGATGTGAAGTGCACTCAAAGAGCAGCCATGGAGCCTTACATTCCTGCCAGCCCTTTCTGAGAGGGATCTTCTGCCAAGCCCTCAGAAAAACAATCTACCACCACATTCATTTTGGCTTTTTTTCAGCGGTTTTCCCATATCTGTTCCATTCCACTCTGACAAGGCACTTTAGAAGACTAATTTCTTGCAGGATGCAGAAGTGGGTCGGCAATAATATTTACACATGCAAGGACAAAAAGAGAGTAATCTTGCGGAGAATAAGGAGCAGTTGAGTACATGAATTTTGGCAACTTTCCTAAAGCATATGCACTAAATGAACTAAGAATAGTTATTGTTTTTATAGTATTTAGGAGTTTTTTAGATGTTTCACAGAACAGAGAGGTGGGAAAGCATCTCAAATGTGGAAAGCTGATGTAAATTTGAGGATAAGGATTATGTGTGCTCTGCATTTCAAGCATAGGTTCAAGCCCACAGAGGGAGGCCACTCTCCCACTGAGGGGACACAAGACTGTACTCGGTCAGAAGTTTGAGATGATCTTTAGGAACCATCAGAAAAAAATCTTTGGCGCCCACCTTTAATCCTCATCTCAGAGGCCAAAGGTGTCCCCACATGCAGCATGGGTGGCCAGTAGTGGTCTGCTGGCCCCTACCCTATCTCAGGTGTAGCCCATCTCTCTGCAGAAGGTGACACAGAGCCGACAGTGCCCTTCTTCACAGACAGGAGGCACCAGCAGCATGAATTTAACTCCATAGAAGCAGTGCAGACAACTGCAGCCAACCTGCTGGCATTCTTCTGGACCAGGGGAGTGATGCCCTGACACTGGGCATTGTTGGCTTCTTGGGCAGGGGCCAAGGGGAATGAAAGAGTGGAGAAAGCACATGAGTTCTGTTTCCCAAACTGGAGAAGGGATGACCCAATCTAGAGAGGGGACTAGCAAGAGGGGAGCTCCCAATCTGGAGAGTGGAGCTGAAGCCGGTAGAGGGAGAAGGCAGAAAAAGAAAGAGTGGCAGCAGTAATTAGGCCTGTGCTGCAGACAGGCTGTATTGACCTACATGGGAAGTGATTGCAATGTCATAGGCAGTTTGAACCAAGATGTCCCCTTACTGCCTGGACAGAAGATGTAGAGATGTGGACTCAGAGCAGGAGCACACAGAATGAAAACCAGGTGCCTGGCCTGGCACCATTAGGTTAACATAGATACAACCTGTGCAACCAATACGCTGAACAAAGGAACATGTAGGAGGCAATGTAAGCCAAACAAAAAGGCAGCCAAATAAATGAGAAACCATACAGTGTGTCAGGTGATGGGTAGAGAAATCATTCATGTCCTTCCACGCATCGCCTTACAAGTTCCAACCCAAACTGTTTTGAACTAAACACAGACTTGCCTGTCAAAGTAGATGTACATTTTGTATTCTTTGGTAGGGTAACCCTGAAAAATTTGCTAATATTTGTTTATTCCTTTAGATTTGTAGAATAAAGTCGGTTACATTTTGCATTTCCATGTCCTGTGTTCTGCACAATGTTTTCCCTGATGAGGTCTTTGGTGCAGCTGCTACTCTGTCTCAGAGCTACCTGAGATTTATTTTCCTCTGCTATAAAGGTACTGAGGAGGTAGTGGTTGGAAAGTAGTATTTTCCATAGGGGGCTAATTAACCTGCAACTGTTGTTCAGCTGTAAAATGTAAAGTGGTGAAAATGCTAAGTGGAATTTTTAGCACTTCCCAAAAGTCAGCTACAAAACTCAGTACTTTTACCCCTGGCCACATTTGATCTTACTATCTCTTCTTTGCAGAAAAAGAATGACATTCTTTGCATCCATGTTTTTCCACTGGGAGAACCGCTGGTTGAAACAATAAGTATGTATGACTTTTGTCAGTGAAGGCTCAGCTTAGGCCAGCTTCCAGACTAGTCAGAACATGAACTGGATGGGAAGAACAAAAAGCTAATACAGCCTCATTGTTTGGGGTTTTTGAATTAACTAGAAAAGGATGATGAAAGACACACAACTGGTCTTCATAGGAAATCTGTAAAACAAGCATGGCTTGATCAAAATGAGAAGTTAGGAGAGGCTAGCAAAATTAATCTTGCTGCAATAAATATTTTGTCAATTCATCAGAACCATATTCTCAAGATATACTTTCTATTTCACTAAGCAACAGACATCATGCAGCCAGCAGGGTCAAGTCTGCTGCTCTGCTAATGGCATGGCAAGGGTAAGCATGTCAAAGCTGCCATTGATTTTTTCTAAATGCAGCTAGACTGAACAAAAATTACTTTCAGAATAGCAGATATAAAATAACTAATGAAGGTATGGCCAAGCAACTATGCTGCTAAACCTATTTTGACAGCATACCTGTCTCAGTCATAACCTATTTTAGTCATGGTCAGCATAGGCTGCTCTTAGATAACTCCTGAAAAAGAAGCTACAGTATTTTAAAAAGCTTACTTGTCTAAATTTTCTTTTTTGTATACAGGAAGTTGTCTTTTGACCACAATTTGTCCACAAATGGACAAATATGATATAACAGCTCTATCAGACCCTAAGTGGGTGAATATTTGTGATGTCTACTTTCAACATGTAAACCCCCTCCACCCCCCAACCAGTCCTAGTTAAAACAACAGGAGATAACTTTGACTCAATACTAACTTTTTAATGGTGATAACTAAAGTTTAGGAAAGTCTGAGAAATGTTAAACTCAACACAATTGTGTCATAATTGGATGCAGTATTTTTCAATGGAATCTAGATAATAGGACATGCAACAGGCCCATTCTCAGAGTTTTTGGACTACAAAACAGGCTGCACTGGAGGCCAGTGTGAGGGATTCCTCCTCACATCATCAGCAGCTCAAAGACTAGCAAGGGTTCAGCAAAGACCTCATGGGAGACTTGACAGAAGGGAAAAATATTGTTTCATATACCCACAGGGCCAGTTAAAATCTTTCATTTTGAATCCCCATAGAATCACTAAAGTCTGCAGCTGCAGTCCTTATTCCCATTGAGTAGACTTCACTCAGACAGGAAGCATTCAGTGAAATAGATGGGACTAGCTGCATGAAAGACAGATACTCCACAACATGGGTTGCAGATTCAGGCTGGGAGGCAGCTGTGAATCATCATGAAAGCAAGAGCAGACTTCTTTTTAGAATGTGACTGGCAAGGGCCTTACAAACCTTCTATTGCATGACCCAGTGATGAGACACGGGCCTAAAGAAACCGTCTCTCTTGCAATATTTCTTTTAAGATCTTTCAATTTTGTCACTTTCTGCCAGGTAGCTATTAAGCATGACAATCAGTAAATAAATGTTAAACATGGTCTTCATACCTCCCAACATCTACATCTTACTCAGATTCAGCTTTATCTGTGGTATCTTCACGCTGTCTCCATGTTGCTGCCACTTCCAAGGCTGGGCTGCATCGCCTCTTAGTCTGGAATTGCATCTGGTTCAACACAGATGTTGAACCAATGAGAATGATGTTTATGGGACTAGGATATAATGAAGATCATGGCTGAAGATAGAGTTTCTCTCACAGGCTGGAATTCATGTGTTAAGAATAAACCCTTTACGTATTCAGAGCAAATTTCTCATGAGACTGATCAAAAACAGTGCTGTGAGCTTCCCCAGGAATGAAGGGCTATTTATATTTCTTGGTACAAGTTACACTAACAAATAAAACCAACTGGGTTATAATATTTCTCCTATGTCTGGAACTTGCTGAATTCCAACAGAGATAGGAACCTTTGTCAGTGAAGTAAATATTTTTTTGTCTGTCACATGGAAATTCATGCCTTGTTTTAATATGGGAAATGAAAGTGTTTCCAAATAGGTTTAGTTCCATAGAGCTGGTTCTTGCATTGAAACATCTCTCTTATCTACAGAATATTAGTATGGACTTACTAAATTCAAGTTACATCTGCCTACATATTTTATGATATTCTTCAGGAATTCAGAAGACTAAAGGAGGAAAAAACAACAACAAAAAAAAGCAACCCTGCATACAGTCTTTATCTCAGCTCCCCACTCTCTGTTTCCTTCTGTGACCTTGGAGTTTTTTGCAGTATTGATTTGTAGCATTTCCTAAAATATTAGTTATTTTCTAAAGGTTTTGCTGTCCTCTTGCTATTTTTGTCGAAAGAAAAAAAAAGGTTTGTTTTAGTAATAATGAATGTTTCATTGCCCCTACAGATCATTCAGGGACACCATTCATAGTTAATTATTAAAATGCAGTAATAAAACATGAAATGTTTGAAAGTCAGCAGTGATGCCTCTGAAGATAGATCTTTGACAGAAATTGCTGACAGCATCAGAAAATCTCCCTCTATAAATACATATACAAACATAATAATTTTGCTCTTTATTTTTTTCTCCTTTTGCCTTCTCTTCCTTGCAGGCACCTTTTGTATGTGCAGCTTCAGGTCAGTATTCTAGCAAGATGGCAGTTTGCCTATAATTTAATTTAGTAGTTTTCTCTCGTCATTTAATTATTTTACTCATTTTTAGCCTGCAGTGATTATTTGCATGGAAAGAAATTGTCTTCAAAGTCTATATTTAGCCTGGTATATCGGATTAGAAATGTAAGCCAATCATCCAATGAGGTTAATTTTAAATCCTGTGGAAATTGTACCACTCTATTCAGTTTTCTCAGTACTGGTACCCATCTTGTGTGAGGTCATATGACCTTTAACACCAATGTCAAATGTAATTTTCCACCAAAAGCAGTACATGCAATACCCTTAAAATACTCATTTTAGAATTTATAAGGAGAAGAAACCTGAGCAGTAGCCTTTTTTTTAAGTTCATGAACCGAGGGCTATGATTGTGTTTTAAAATACGCAAAGAATTAACAGAAATGTCAAGATAAAAAAGCAGAAACTTGTGCTCATTCTACTTTTCCTACCACAAGCAGTATTCACCAGTTCTTAGTTCAGGGTCACCCATCAATATTGGTAGACCTGCATTTTTGCCAGTGCTGTATTTATAATAATTAGTCAACATTAATATCAGTTAATACTATTTTGAAGTTCTACATCTGCCTTAAATGCTGCTTTCCAGCTCCGTTTGTCCCCATTCTGCCCCTCTAAAAAAGCAAACTTTTTTTTTTTTTTAATAATACTGTGGTTTTCTTGGCAGTAACTGTCTAGGGATGACTATCACATTCATCATCTCCATCAAATCTATTTATATCTATTGATTAAAATCCAGCTTGTGATCACTGAGCTGCAGATGGAGCTCCCTGAACAGCCAAGGAGTACATGCATCCGCGCCAGGAACACTTGGAGTCACTGTGGAGAAAGGGCTGAGAGGATCTGTCACTACACAGTCTTTATCCCATCAACCTCAGAGAGGTGGCAAAAAAAGGCAAAGACTGCTACCTTACCTAAGTATTAGTGTCAGGACTTTCAGCAGGCTTCAGGGTTTTTTTCAAGGAAAAAAAATTGAAATTTACATGTAATTAAAGACAATATAGGGAGTAGATGTGATGTCCAACTTCCAAGGAACTATTAACAAAATATTAAATAGACATACTTTTAAAGTATGGAAAATGCAGGGTAGGAGTTCTTTTTAAAACATACTTTTCCAGCAGAGCTTGTTAAACGAGATCAAGGCAGTTCTAACCTATAAATTTCTGGATGATCTGCAACAGGGATATTTTTGTTTTCTAGGGCATGGGCTCACTTGAATATTTCATTCCTCAAAGTGCATGAACAGGAACTGAAGAAAGGGTTTTAGAAAAGAAGGAAGACAGTCAGAATATTCTCCTTCAAGGCCGTGAGCCATGGAGGAGGGTCCCATCCCTGTGCAGAGCTGCACTGGTTTCAGAAGGGCTCCACTCCAGGTGGACATCAGGATGTCTCCTCATGGAGCGCTGCAGAATTAGGCTAAATCAAACATATTTAATATGATCTCAGAGAGCTAAGCTGCTTATCGCTGTGTGACAGTTAATACATTATACAGCTGAGTGGCTAATAGATTAAACAGAGAAAGGCTGATGGCAGGGCATTTTCACTTCCTTTGGCTTACATTCTCCCCCAAGGAACAACACTGTGAATTTGGAAGGTGCAGGAAAGATTCTTGGCTTCCTCAGTTTCTTCTGAAAACCTGCTTTAAAATATGTATAAAGTAAACTCTGTCTTCTGTTTGTGGAAAAACTGAGCAATCCTTAAAGTCATCATGTTTCATAAATCTTTTTATTAATGGATCTTAAACAGGAATAAGGAATTAGTAATTAGCTAAATGTATTATTACAGGAAATCAGTCAGATGTTAAGAACTCTTCAGTTCTGAAATTTCAGTTTCAAAAAGAAGTTTCAATCTACAAAAGTACAAAGGAAACATCTCTGCTAATGAAAAGATATCTATATTTAGTTGTACTGGTGTGTACAAGCCACTGATGATCCCTGTCCAGAACACAGACTGAGAAGGATCAGGATTTCACATTGGTAACTGTTGTCATAAATCAGATTAACAAAATGAATGAGCTAACAGCACTTGCATGAAAATAAAGAGGTGTTTTTATTTTCTGAATTTATATTTTAGGAAAATGTGTTTATTTACTCAAACTGTTTCAGAACTGTAACTCTGCCTCCTTCCCTGTGAAAATGTGACCACAGCCAGTGCCATGGTGTTCATGGTTCAGCCAGCACTCTCCACAATGATCCCTGTACATGCTTTGGGAGGCAGCACAGGCCAGGGCACACTCCTGGCTTGGAAACAGCAACACAGTTTCAGAATCACTGCATTACAGTCAAACAAGCTGCTCAAAGTAGTGGCAACTATGTTGGGTTGCCTGGGGCTGCATCCAGTTAAGGTCTTAATATCTCCAAAGCTGAAGACGCCAAAACTTTTCTGGGCATCCTTCTTCAGTGTTTGACCACCCTCGTGGTGAACAATTTTTTCCTACCATCTGGTCAGAATTCCCCATGTTGCAATGTGCATTCAGCTGCCTCTCATCCTTCCACTGGGCACCTTGGGAAGAGTGTGGATATATCTTCCCCACACCCTCCCAGCAGGTAACAGCAGACAGCACTAAGTTCTCCCTGAAGCATCTCTTCTGCAGGCTGAGCAAAGCCAGCAGCCTCAGCCTCCCCTTGAATGTCCTGTGTTCCAGCTCCTCACTGGCTTGGTGGTCCTTTACAGGATCCAATCCAGGTTTTAAATGCTTTTCTTGTACTGGAAAACCCAAGGCACATTGCTGAGTCATGTTGATCACTAGGATCCCAGGGCTTTTTCTGGGGAACTGCATCCGGGCCCATTCTTGCCTCATGGGGTTGCTCTGTCCCCGAGGATGACAGTGGGGACTGCAGAGTCGCCCTGGCGGAGGCCAGCGCTGCAGCGCCTGCAGAGCCAGCAGGGCCGAGCTGGGGCGGCGATGGGGTCAGCCCAGACCCCGCGGTCACCAGGCTGCTCCACAGCCACGGTGCTGCCTGTGCATGAGCTGAGGTCCCATCTGCAGGGCAGTGCCCTTGGCACAAGACACGCAGCTGAAAGCAGCTGCCGACGGCAAGGGTTGGCCCCGGCTGCACCCTCTCCACAGCACTTTGGAGACCACTCTTGTCTGCACTGGCATGGAACGAGCCCCCAGGCCAAGAGCCAAACCTCAGGAGTGGGAATATATACCCAAAGCCCCAACAAACTCCATCCCTTGGCCAGCTCAGTAATAAAGACATTAAACAATACTGGCTCCAGCTTCCATCCTTGAGGGATGCCTCTAGTTACTAGCAAACCCTTGTGAAAAATGGCAGTTGGATGAAAGGAAGAAGGACGAATTTAAAGCCGGGACGACGCTTTTTCCAGCCCCTCCATCGCCTTTCAGGGCCGGTTTTATTCGCTGCCTCCGCCGGTGCTGAAGCCCCATCTAGAGCATCGCCGCGCTATTGCGCCCGCCGCCCCGCCGGGACCGGGCACCCGCAGCGCCGGGGCGGGGAGCCAGGGCGAGCGGCAAAAACCTTCCATCGCCCTTAAGGAAGTGGAGAAGGGTTAAGAAACCGAAGGCAAAATGGCCTGCTCGGCAATCCTGTGCTTCTGCTCTCAGGGTCCTTGGCAATGGCACTGCGGTAATTTGAATTTCAGACCCTGTATAGAAAAAGTTAATGTTGAACCAGCCTTTTCAGGCAATAAATATAATCGCTTGGGTAACTACAGGCAGCTTTAGCTAGCAAGTGTCATCAAGCAAAAGAAGAGAAATGCTGATATGGGATACTAATGAAGGAATTAACGGATTATGGGTTTATTAACGTCAGTTGACACAATTTCCCAGGAACCCAGTCAGTCAAACAAATTTGATACTGTTTTAATGAGATTAAGCATTAGACTGATAATGAAGATTGTGGCTGAAATTGTGTCTTTGCCAAATATTTGACATAATCTTGCATTAAAAAACAACTATAAACAAAATCAATGTAGCACATTACATGTTAATTTTTAAAACTGGTTGAAAACTAGGTCATAAAAATACACTATAGCTGAAGTGTTTTCATTTCAAGGGATTGCATATTTTTCAAACTTATGGAAGAATCTTTTGGGTATTAATATTTTCCAATCTAAGGGCATTTGTCAATACTCTTGATGAGAACTGCATCACTGTACATAAAATTTGCAATATGACACACAAATTGCTGCTAATGTGAAAAACAATGAAGGTAACAGTTCTGTTGTACAGACTGACTGATCAATTGTTGAGATAAAAACATTGTCCAGTTTTGTTAATTCAGATGTGATCACAAATGCAAGCTCATGAACCTGAAAACCAAAACCAGAACCAAATATCTAGATCTGGGACTGAGTCCTAAAATGCAATAGGGCATGCCAAAAGAAGCTCATAAGAAGTAAAGGCATTAACAGCAGTTGACTGTTGATGCCACAATAAAAGTCCTAATCCATACATACATACATGAGATACTCATACCTGAGAATTTAAATGACACACTGTCTTAGTAGGACTGGGGTCATCAGCTCCAGCATTCCTTCTCCATAATATGTATTCTGGTATTGCAGAATCACAGAATGTCTGATGTCCCAGGGACCTCTTGATATTGTCTGAGCCAATACGCACCTGCTCAAGAAGGGTCAGCTAGGCTAGGTTGTTCCGGACTGTGTCCAGTCACATTTTAGGGCATCTCCAAGGATGGAGATTCCTCAGCCTCACTGGGCAAACTTCTTGTCTTTGATTGCCTGCACAGTAACGAGTCTTTTCTTATGTTTAAATGGAACTTCCTGTATTTCAAAGTGTGTTCACTGCTTCTTGTCCTGCCATTGGGTATTGCTGAGAAGCACCTGATTCCTTTGCTTTTACTCCCCTCATCAGGTATTTACAGCCTCTCATACATCAGATGCCTCAATCCCTTCATGGTCCTTCACTGGACCCACTCCAGTATATCCATGCCTCCCTTCTACTGGGATGCCCAGAACTGGTCCCAGCACTCCTAAAGTGTGCCACTAGTGCTGAACAGAGGGGAGGGTCCCTTCCCTCAGCAGCTGACAGCACTCCCCCTCGCAGCCCCAGGTGGCACTGGTTGCAAGACTGCACTGCTGGCTTGTGTTAATGTTCATACCTTACACATGATGTATCCCAGCACAACCTTACCTACATCTTATGTTCAACCAGTCTGTACCTAATTATCTCCCTGGCACAGGTACCCAGCTTTCCTTGTCAACATCAATGCTGTTTCACATTGGAAGTGACCTTGGAGATGGGATCCAGTTAAAACCATGAGGCAAACTAATTTCAGCATCCTGCCCTGACAACCTCTCCAACCTGCTTAGTCACAATTATTTCACCAAGTTACAGGTAGTCAGTGTCAACCAGGTCTCAGAAGCTGTACTTTCAGAGCATTGAGGACACAATCCACCAGCTCTGGCAGACATTGTTAAGGTAATTTATTATATAAAATTCCCACTTCCCTGGGAGGGAAGCTACAGTCACAAGTGAAGATGAGTTCGACTCAGAAAAACAGATTTACCTGAGAATTCTTGAGACACAGCCACTCACGTCCTTCTGTAGGCTCTCATAAGAGCAGGCAGCTGGGGACTTAAAACTGAACTTAAACATAAAATAACTTAAAACTCCCACATCTCTCCCAGACAATTTATCTGGGTAGAAATACTTCTTTCCACTACTAAAAAATGTGCATTTTCTTGCTTGGAACTAGTTCCAGCTTCTCACCACTAAGGTTTATTACACCTTTCTACCTCTGGACTAAAAGTCCTCTACCAAGAGGAACAATAGAGCTCATCATCAAACAATCTCTCAACCTTTATTGGCATTGAATCTTCCTCTTGGGTGTCTCTCCCTGTAACACTGAGTTTTATGGACCCCTGGTGATTCTTGAAATGTGTTTGTGAAGCCTTTTTAGTTTTTCAACACCTTTCTCCAAATGTGGACACCACATCCACCTACCTTAGTTCAGCTGACAGGTTTTACTTGTGGCACAGAAAGATATGATACCACTTTTCTCTCCAAACTGTTATCTCCTGACAGTATCCAGGGAATGAACTGGACTAAATCTCCAATGATCAACACTTCTTATCGTTTTTTTTTTTAATTACTTAAACCACACGGTGACCAGAAAAAGATTGGGCAAGTGAGAATAAAGCCTATTTCACCCGCTTTTTTGGATGGCCATATCTCCTTTTTCATTGATGATATGAGTTGTCAGAGGACTAGGCCCTCAAACCCAGCATTAGCCTTTGTAAACATCCCTAGTGCAGTCCTTCAGTCTGTCTGAGCAGACCCATGATTTTTCTTTGACTATATGAAACATCCCTCCCCTGCAGTCCAGGTTAGTTCAGTCCCTGTCCTTGCTTTTCTGACAACTACACAGTGACTGATCTCATTAGTTACTAGGTTTTAGAAGAGGATTGACAGTTTTGGTTATAAAACAGAAGGGGAAAAAACATCCAGAAAGCAGTCTTCATCAATCTAAGCATCCTTGAAGCACAGTATGGAACAGTATGGAGGCACAACATGAATAGTATAATATTCTAGGATTTGGGAAGGGGGAACTTCAAATCCTGAGAAGACAAAAAGGATGTTCCTACAATCATAGAATATCCTGATTTGGAAGGGACCCACAAGGATGACTGAAGTCAGTGTTATTTAATACTAATAAGGAGAATTCCAGTAAGTTGATGAATACATTGCAAAGCACTACAAGCTGTAAAGGCTCAAATGCACCCTACATAGGATTTCAACAATCAAGGATATGGAATCAGAAATGCTGTCACCAAGCTGCTGTCCTATTCAGTGGTGCCCAAAGTGCCCAAGGCACATGTTTGGCTCAGAGGCATCTAAGCCTTCACAGCAACAGGCAGGACATATCTCATGGATAATTTCAGTCTGCCTACGCAAACAAGTCTGATTTGGGGCACATCCAAAAATCCAAGGACCCAAGTTTCAACTCTCTCCTATGAATGGGTTCACATCCCTACCTCCTACTTGCCCAGAGTCTGTGATACATAGGACTATGGACTGAGATGCTAGCACTTCTTCCTCATGGGAAGCATTCCATTTTGCATTAAAAAAAAAAAAAAAAAGAAAAAAAGAAAATTTGTTGACATGATTAGGTGTCTAGAAGTGGTGTGAGTTGTTCAGATGTCTTTCTGGGTTTAACACTACTAATCAAGATGTGTCTATGTTCTGAATAAAGATTTTTTTAAAGGGGACAATTTTTCTGTGTAACTGAAGCAATAAAACTGTTCTCAAAGCAGTTCACATTGAACACTGAGCCAAATCTATTTTGATATAACATCCATTCTTTTTGCTGGTATGAAAGATGCATTTGACCTCATTCCTCTACAACATAAAGTGTATCACAAAACTGTATAGAGACAGAAGAAAATTCATTTTCTATCCTAGCAATAAAAATTAATTTTAAAGCCAAAGAACATGGATATTCAGAAGCAACATACATTGCTTATGATTAAAGAGTTTTTCAAAATTATTTGATCACTGCTTTTTTTTCTTTTCCAAAGAAATGTACATATTGTGAATATGAAACTACAGATCATGAAAAAGCAACAGAAACAAGTCCACAGATGTCATGTTTGTCCTTCAAAAAGTGGTTTTCTGGAAAAATGTTACTAAAACCTTCCAAGAACAAATGCAGCACTTAACATAAAACTGCCAGATCCTGAATAATATGTGTGAAATTTTCCTCCCAGTAGCACATGTCTTCCAGAGAAAGATGTCCTTAACTGAAATGTGTCCTTCAAATATTTTTTTTCCTAATCAAATATTCAATATCTGTTTGCTCAGCATCTTCTCCACCTTCCCAGGATTTACTGGGCTTTTTTGCAATTTAAATTGCTTATAAAACACTTGTTACTAAACCATAGGCAATAATTACCTTGTTTTAATTTGTGTCCCTGCTAAAACACACCTATGTTCACAACATGAGCAGTTAAAGCTTTGCATTATAGTAATGGAGCACCTTATTTTATTATGTGGAAGTGTTAACTCATCACATTGTAAATTGTATTCCTGTGATTCACCAGCAATCACTTCATGTTATTCACTTAGTATCACTCCACAAGGCAGCTGTTAGCTCAAAATCCAAGCAGGTATACTAACACAAAGAATTCTGATAACTTTGTAAAACATTTGAAATCAGCTAGTGCTGTGAAGTATAAATAAATGTTTATTTCATTGCACCATATCTGCCCTTTAATGTTTCAATATTTCACAGCCTTGGAAATTTGTATTGTTAAAAAAAATCCCCATGAGCAATGCCCAACGAGCTTCTTTTATACATCCTCAAGTTCAACTGAGTTCAGGGAAGCCCTTTCTCCGGTGTCTATCAAAGACAAAAAAGGAATGCCAGGAGTGCTGAAGCAGCTCCAATACCACCACGGTCAGAGAATGCTCAAGAAAATCCTCTTGAGGAGCTTGAAAGCAGTCAGAGTATAAGAATTGACACCAAAAGACATTGTTTCAAAGAGTCATAACACTAAGCTGTCAAAGGTGAGCTGCCACTTGTCACCGAGTACTCAGGAGCGCTTGTAAAAAGAAGGAGTAGAGAGGTCTTGGGTCACTTCAGAGCCCAGGACATGGGAAGAAAGCTCTGAAAACAATCTAGGGCTTTTGATTTCTCAAGATAGGCAGCATGAAGTAAGAAAAACAGGCCTCCAACAAAACCACAGCTTATTTTGACACATGCATTAAAAAGTACAAGGAGACAATGAATATTATTAATGTCAAAAAAATTGACATTTATTTGCAATAGAATTTGAAATATTTTGATTAGATTATTGCAGATAGCAGAGACCAAAGGGAAGTATGTGCTTATACACAAACTATGTTGTACTCAAGACAATATTCCAATGTATACAAAGAAAAAAAACCCTCAGTAGTACCCTAACTACGTCCATATTCATGATCTAACACAGAAATCTTAGTCAGCTAATAGGCTAATTTTATACCAGTGCATTGAGAGGGTAATTTCCAGCGGGCCACTCCTACT
>VXBC01009277.1:55455-77764 GCA_013399945.1 Ploceus nigricollis | reverse complement strand
AGTCCAGCCCTGGGAGCATCAACGTCCCCCCCCCGCCTGTAGCAGCTGGCTAGCCAAAGCGTGTCTGGGGAAAACCACCACAGCAGCCGCCGTCTAGCTCAGCTGCTGGATTCCGGGCAGCCCGGGCTGGTTCCATCCCATTCTGTCTGTAGCCACCTGTATTAGTTGATAGAGTGCTCTAATGAACTGATTTGTAATTATTTAAACTGAAACAAAGTAGCATTTAATGGAAAATTAGGAATGTAAATTGTGTGTTTAATGTAGGAGCTTTCCCTCGCTGGGGAACAAATATTCAAAGCTCAGAGTGGCATAAAACATCCTGTACATCTGCCTGGAGCTGCACTCCCACTGTGGTCCCCTCACCAGCTCACTCAGCCTGACTTAAACCAGACCCCAGAAACCTTCAGAGCAGGTGAGGAGTTCAAGGAGCTCCAGGGTAGTAGTAACATCCCCGAGCATTGGCGGCAGGGGCCATTTCAGCACAATCTCAGTCACTTGCTGGAGGCTCTTACTGGAAAGGGTGGTCCTCAAAGAAAGTCACTGGGAACTGGAGCTGCGAGCAGGCAGGTATGAGAGCAGAAGGATGATGGTATTTGGAGCCTTAAACATGTCATGTGCTTATTACTGCCCATAATCTCGTACTCTGAGTGGGACCTACAGACAAAGCCTCTAAGAGCATCTCTGCCTGGACAAGGGCACAACAGGGAAGCAGGAGCTGATAGGAGAGGACCAGGACATCACAAAGTCAGAGTCAGGCAGAGCCTGCTTCGTCCACCCAGGGACGGGGTGGGAGAGGGACAACCCCAGCCAGATAAAGATGTTATCCATGAATGTGAGAAAAGTGGAAGAGCCATCCATATTTGCTTCTGCTTTCACTCGTCTAACTACCCATGGAACTGCAGCCCTGGCCCAAAGGCTCCAGAGGAGAAAGTTCTTTGTGAAGGAATAGACCATGTATGCCACAGAGAAAAGCAGTTATACATACAAGACATTTACATTATTCTCCATGGAGACTGGACAGTTATTTGGAAGAGAAATGTGGATGGGAAACAAAATACAGAACTATTTGAAAATCCAAGAATAAGAATAGCTCAGAGTCAGTAGAGTACTCATGAAGGGAATTATATACCTGTGCACTTTTTCACTCCTGAAGCAGACACTTTTTTATCAGTGCTGGAAGGCAGATATTGGGCTAGTTACACGCTTTTCTGATTCAGTTTTATGTTCTTACAAGGTAAGAAGGGAGGAAAAAGAAGAGTCTCAATAAATGAACAAAATCCTGCTAAGTATTGTCATCTCCTAAGGTGTGTAGGAGGACAGAAGAACTGAAATGTAGGTCGGAACAAGCACTGTGGTGACAAGCCTTAAAAGTGAGAACAAAAAGTTCAAATTTTCCTCCTAAAAGAAACCAGGAACTGGCTATAAAAGAAGAACTAATTCACTGCATGTGGCAAGAAAATAACGTGCTTTTGACAGCAGCATGTTTGAGGCATTGAAAAAGAGCAAATTAGGATGCAGAGGAGGATGCAAGTGCACTATATCACACACAAGGGAATAATTTTTTGTAAGGGAACATGTAGACCTTGAGGTGAGCTCCTACTAGTCATGCTTCTTCCAGCTAAGAATTCTAGACTGTGAAACCCAAGAGGTACTTACTGTGCTACACCTGGGAACACAATGTTTTTTACTCTGGATTCATAATCAAATTAGGTCCCGCTATGTTTGCATGTAATACTACAATTATGAGTCATAATCCAGATGAAATCACACTGGCAGGCTTCTTTCTAATTAAGAGAACAGAAAATACATAGAGGTATTTATTGAAAGATCAAAAACAATGTAAAATGACCACAATACACTTTGGCTTTGACCTTTCTTATTCTTTGATTTCAGAGATTTCTTCATCAAGACTTCTACTACACAAAAGGAACCAGAAATAATGAGGAGTGCCACTAAGAAAGAGTTGGAGAAAAAATGTAAGCAGCCTCTTATTCCATCACTAGACATCACTGAAGAGAGCTTAACACTCCTCTCTTTGCACCTTCCTTTCAGGTTCATTGTTGAGGCTCCCCCTCAGCCCGCTGTGTAGCCCCTGAGCTAAACAGTCCCAGCTCTCTCAGCCTTTTCTCACAGGACGTGTGGTCCAGTACCTTCATCATCTTTTTTTTTGGAAGCTTTTCAGTATGCCTGCACCTCTTATGCTGGGGAGCCCAGCACCGAACACCTTGCTCCAGGTCTGAGCTCACCAGTGCTGAGTAAATCGGCATCACTCCTCCTGACCTGCTGGCAGCTCATCTCCTAGCACAACTGAGGATACTGTTTAGCTACTGTCCAGCAAGGGCACGTGGCTGTGTTCATTTTGGTGCCCCAAAAGGGCTCCCAAATACTTTGCTGCCAAGCTGCTTCCCAGCCTGTGCTGGCAGCTGGGGTTGTACCTCCCCAGGTACGGGACTTGGCACTTGGAGTTACTGGACTTTATGAGGCTCCTGTCAGCCCTTTCTGCAGCCTGTTCTGATCTCTCTGGATGGCAGCATGACCCTCTGGTGCATCAGTCACTTCTCCCAGTGACTCCAATTGGACATGTCAACTCTTGCCTCTGTTTACCTGAAAATTTACCCTGTTTTTACACAAGTATAAGTATACTTATTGATAAAGAAGTAATACAATCTGTTCAGTTAGAGTAGACATTCTTTCACCAGCAGCTGAAAGTTGAAACTGGGAAGTAAACTGGAATACTGATTTCTGAATTTACCGTAAATTGGAAATTTCTTCCAGATTAGATATTTTTAACCTTTTACATTTTCTTTAATGCAGGGGCAATTTTCTTCTGGATTGACATCTCCCAGATCTCATTACATTTGGAGATACTTTGCAGTATCCTGAATATCCAGCAAATTAGTGGTTTTTGCCAGACATCAGACTCTACAATATTCAGTGCTGTTGTGTCAGAATAAGATAAAGCTCAAGATGAGTACTGTCAGCCAGTTCTGGAGTGTATAGAGGGAATAACCTCAAGACTGCTGGCAAAAAGGCTGTGACATGAAGGTCTTCATGGAAAGATGAAAAAGTATTCAGCTTATCTTCTCAACACAAAAATTTGTTAAATGTGCATAAGAGAAGCAGAAAGACACTTAAGTCTCTATTAGTCAGGTGTATGTTGTTCAGCTCATTTTATTTATGTTGTTAGTCCTATTCAACCTTACTTTTATGGTTCCATTTAGTGTTCTAAGAATAGAGTAATAAATGGTAAAAATAAAAAGTGGATATATACTATTACTTCACTTGATCTTAACATAATTCATTTTCCTTTGTAGATAGCTAATATTATTCAGTACTTTCCAAGTTCCCTTCATGTCTGCAATTCTTAATCAGGCTAGGGTAGTAGAGAGGTTGCATATTAGATCACCTTTTATCCTATTCAGTCTTGTAGACCATTCTCTTTCTGATTAATCCCTCTGCAAGGTTTTCAGCAATTGGTCATATTAAAAAAATATACCATCAATTCAACTTTATAAGTCTTTGAGAGGTGGAAGCAAAGAGAAGGCCCAGTGATATTTCATCAGCCACGTTTGATTGCTTGAGAATGGCCACCTCAGTTCTTCATAAACTCAGTATGTAGAACTTAAAGAATAAGCCATACACTGTTCTAGGGGGAATTCAGTAGCAGGAAAAAAAAAAAAGCTTTTAATTTTTTTAAACTATCTCTGTAACTTTTCTCTGTCACTTGTACAAAGCTGGTTTTGCCAAACCATGCACAAAAGCTCAAATTATTAATTCCATGATTTCTTTTGAGGAAAATATACAAAAAAGGACTGTCTTATATTGCTGTTATCCCCAGTTCTTTCAGTCCTTGACAGAGGATTATAAAAGAATAAACAGGGCTGCTAAACAGATGATAATTCCTTAGCCAAAAATTGATAACAGAAAGTGACTTCTTGTCACTTTCCATGGCACCAGATAGTTCTTGGTTTATTGGCCTATAATTCAGCAAATTATTCCTGTGGCTGCAGCATGAATGAGTCTATGTCTGCATATATGTGAGGCCAGTTGTGGTGGTGTCCAAATGCCAAAACATGAGAGAATGTATTGAATGCCTTCCTTACACATTTAGTCCTGGGGCATGTAATCCATTCCTGTAATACGTTTCTAATTTAGAGTATCCCGTGGTACTACAGAGAATGTTTTTCTAGCTCTAGAAGTGAGTTTATGTAAAACTTTGAAGATTTTTGCCAATATTTTAGTCTTTTTTATTGTATAATAAAAATAATAGGAATTCTGGTTTGAGGATTCAATTAATAGAGGAGATATTTTACTGTGGAGCTGGTTAAATTATAACACTGTAGGCTTCACAGACTATAGAGGTGATAGTCTAAAGTAATGATTGGGAGTCCTGTGAAGAGAATTTATTTGGAGGCTAGAGATACAGAAGATGGATTGAGAAAGAACATTTGTCCATGTTTCATAAAATTGATTGGGAAACCTGGCAGAAGAGGAAGGATTAATTGCTGGCAAATTAACTAAAGGAAGGAGAGAGGGGTATTGACAGGGAAGGAGAAGGCAGAGCAAAAGAGAAGAGGACTCCTGAATTGTTGGATCTCAGAGTAACTGGCAATGACTTGGTCAAATAACAGTGTCATGACCTAAAGGCTTATTGGGCCTGTTGGTGGGTAGAGATCATGACTGTAGCTCCACAGAATTCCATAATACACAAAGAAACAGAGACTTTGCATGTTTCTGTACTTTATTACAGATTACCACAAATACCACAAAAATGACTCTAGCATGTAAACGACCATAAAAATCACCAGTAGCATGCATATCTATGATTATTAAAGTGTATATATTTATATATAATGCTAATATAAATTACTATCAACAATCAAATACAGCACCAATCAGTAGTAGAACAGCAGTAAATACAGCAACATCTAATATAACAGCAGCAGCCAGCTAGGAATATACTACTAGAAGCAGTAGCACACAGTTAGTGTACAACTAGATGGAGTAGTACACAACTAGATATATACTAGGCATATACTATTGCATATATACAAGCATATCATTGGCGAATAAAATTATCAAGAGTATGACACCAGATATATTTATGATAAATTACTTATATGGACATAAACGCACACATACAGATATATATAAAAGTACCAAGTGAATTATACAGATTTTAGAAGAGGCCAAACTGTAACAAAAGGTTTCTCTGTTCCTAGAGGGAAGATCCAACTATGCCAGAAGTGGAAAAACAAACCTACAAAGAAGAGGGGAACCAATAAGGTAACAGGCAGAGTCCCACCTCAAAAAGGGTTGTGTCAAGGAACTTAGTGCCAGCCAGGCATCCCTGGGGGGAGTTCATGATCTCTTAGAAAGTTTGTGTGGGATTCAATCTGCTTAAAAAGAGTACATGCAACATGAGAAGATCTCAGAGAGATAGGCTCCATTTTTGATAAAATTAGGTCCCTTTTGTACCTTAGACATAACAAGTCATAGAGTACCACATCTTTAGACCACCAAAAGGTACCTGTTAATTTTGGGTTTTCCTCTGTATCAGCTAACGATGATGATATTTTCTGTTCTTTCAAATTAATTTTATTTTTCCAGACTTTATCACTTTTTCATATGTTGCTGTACTTTTGTTGTTACACTTTTTACATTTGCTGTTAATCTTCCTTGGTTTTGCACTTAGTCTTGGTGGCTCAGGATATCTTCACTTTCTAGGTATGGCAGCTGTACTTTAAAGAGGCCAGCTGCACTTTTAAAGGATGCCTTTGATTTGAAACCCTAATTTCCAGGCTCACAGCTTTCAGACTGGGGCAATTTCTCTGTCAGTATTTTTCAGTAGACATTTTCTTCTATTCACTAATTTTCCTCTTCTAAGAAAGAACATGTCAGAATGCAGTGAGGCTGGGAGATTTCACTGGACCTTGGGCAGATTTTTTGTGTTCACAGTGTCTCCTTGTCCTTGCTAATGCCCTGCCACTCCTCCTTATTCCTGGTTCTTTACACAGCATGGAAACAGAAATTGGGTGTCTGTTCCAGCTGCAAGCTTCTAGAGCCATTTGTAAATAAAGGGAGCAGCATGGGGAGGAGGCATTAGAGAAAAGAAGGATCTTTTTTAAGCTCACTGGCCCTTTACTATTCTGCATCTTGACTCCCTGTGATGCAATGTCAAGAGAGACCCTAGAAAAAGCAGGAGGAGAACTCAACAGTGAGTGAAATCACAGGCTTTGTCTCTCCCACCTTTGGGGAATAAATAAGACAGGAAAGAAGTAAAAACAATCCAGACTCCCAGCTTTTGTTAGCCTTGCCCCAGGCCAGTGAAATTTAATGTGATTTAGTTAGAAGCTCATTAACATGTGAAAGCAATTTGGTTAGGGTGAAAATCTAAAAGGAAAGAATATGACGACAAGACAGGTCAGACAGGCATAATGAATACCAAGTTACACGTACATTTTAGCTCCAAAAACATTTATAAGATAAGCCATAAAAAAGCAGGCTTTCCACAAGTATACACTTCCAAGGAGAAAAGCAAAACCCTGTTTGATTCAGGCATGGCTGTACTTTTCAGTATTCTTTCATTGTGACCAACATTGGCCAGAATTTTTAAAGTGGAAATGTTTGTCTTGTTAACACAATATCAGTGTCAATTATGTCTGTACGAGGTAATAAAAATTCGGATTTTACAGTGAATTTGTGTTATGTGGCAGACATTACCCTGTTGAGGACTTGCAAAATGGCCTGTGAAACTTAAAATGTGGAATTCTGGAGCCAGTGAAATCATTGGTTCAGACCCAATATCAAGTCAAATTTAAAACATCTTTTTCTATCTTGGTATTTGTACCATGTTTCTTATGGTTTCTGTGTAAAAGGAAAAATATTAAGAAATGCATGAAGAGTTTTGAATATCAAATATAATTGAGACATTTTCTTTTGTATCACAAATAGAAAAAGGGAAATTTGATTATTGAATTGTTTTTAATAATTCATCAAGTTCTAATTCTGAGCCAGCTGGATTTTCCCATACAAATGAGGAGAAAATAGTGAACAGTTATTTGTAATTTAAAGATTTTTTTAAAAGTTTGATACTATTTCTTACTGTCTCTTTATTTTGTTCTCTGTCTTCTCAAATTATTTTCATTAGCAGACACCATGCATTTTTTGCCTCTGGCCATGAGCAGAGAAATTAGTGCCAATGTATTATTTAGAGAAATTGATCAAATCTTCCTAGTGTGGGTAGAAAAAAGGTACAAAGTACCATCTTTTGCCTTCAGAAAGACAGGCATGAATGCTGATTCTCTGATCACAATTAAAAAACCCAAAGCAACAAAGCCCCATTCCTCTCCTAGCGAGAAGAAGATTGTTTTATTTAAAAATCAGACTATAAGCTGAAGAGGAGATGAGATTGTCCTACTTTTTAAGCATATTAACAAGTTTTCAAATGTTCGTATTTCCTCTGACCTCTGAATAAACAAAATGAACAAGCTGGCCAGCTGGTCTGCACCACATTTCAGAGTGTTAATACAAAGGAACTAAGGTGCACTTGATGCGTGAAAATGATGAATAACAATAGAATACATCTGGCAAATGTGATATAAAGGTTAAAGCCAAGTTCACCACAGAAGTAGTTGCATTTTGATGGAGTCAAATAATCACATCTTTCTCTTTTTCTGTGGTGTATACATAGCATCCAAAAGAGATTACATAAAAAATATTAAGATTTTAAGGTCAAGTACTCAAGAGCAGGGCAATTTCCTGGGAGAGAATCCCCATAAACCTTAAAAATGCCCCTCATGCAAATGTTTTATGACAAAGTTTATAATTAGAAATTACTTTTTTAATAGGAAGCTTCTGGCATTGGGAATTAGTCAATAAAAGGAGAGAGTTGTCCTTTGTGCTACAAGAGCGTGCAGAGACATATAAGCCACCAGCTCCATTCCAGCTTTCAGAGGGAGGGACCCTTTCACAGAGTTCATACCCTCCTTCTCTTTCGGCCATTTCCCCTTTCCTTTTCCCTCTGTTTTTATTTTTTTTGAGAGGAAAGAGAAAAGGGGTTTCCTGTCAGTTTCTGCCTGTTATCTTGATCTTGACTGTGTTTTTAATCACTTTTTTTCCTGCCCTTTTTTTTTTTTTTTCCCCTCCAGGACTTCCTGTCTGTTTTCTCTCCCTGTTTTTCTATATGTGTTTACATTCACACTGCTTTTAACCCAACTTCCATTTTTGCCACTGTCAGCCTCTCTTTCACCCACGTTATCCGTTTTCTCTCTGTCTTTACCTTCACTGCTATATGATGTTTTGCCCAGTTTATGTAGTTGCCTTGGGGGTGAAGTTGTTGTAGTATTGTACAATTCCTGCCTGGCTGAAAACCAAAAAAATGTGCTAAATGTGTATCTACAGTTTATGTCCACAAAGGTGGTAACAGTGTGAAGAAATGTCACCGTGCAGCAGGGTCACTTATGCCAATGCAGGAAGAAAGCTCTCTTTGCATGAAGACAGATTAGGTTGCCCGATGCATCAAGAGCCCTCTACAGGTTGCATCAAATGTGCCACAAAGTGGGAAGTGAAGTCAGGTAGGGAGTGTGGTCTCTCTTCTTTTTCCACAGAGCCTCCATTCTTGGTAAAGCAAACTCTTGTAACATCACTGCTGTCTGCACTGAAACTTCCCTGTCAGGTAGACAGATAATTTTTAAGAAAACACTATTAGCTCCTGAGATTATTATCCCATGGTGATTTCTGATTTGCTTTTGTACCTCATTATGTATCTTCATTTAACCTGGGTATCCAGTTTAATTCTTAGTGCTTTTGCTTACAGTTCTCTGAAAAAGTTCTTTGCCAGGTGAATTCAGTGGCTTCCTAATACTAGCCTGTAATTTGTTGCTGCAAAATCTTGACAAAAGTCCACGTGTCAAACCCTTTTTTTCAAAAGACAATTCATAGGAGTCACTGTAGTGAAAATTTCCCATGAGATTTTTCAATTTCTACTGTAGTGAAAACTAATGAAAATACTGCTGGCTAGTACTCCATTGTAAGGTTGCCATGTGAAGTTTGCCCTTACTGGCAGATATAAAAAGAGATACTTTCACTTTAGTGTTTGCTTCTCAGATATAAACTTCAAAACTATGTGCAAAACTTTAGAGAAGGCCAGACTGTTATTTTCTCATTGCACATAAAGAATCCACATTGCTGTTGCTTTGCTTCAAAAGCTCTATAACCTGTATATATGTGTTCACTACCATTTTGCACCCATGTAGGTTTCAAAGAGTCTTCAGTGACACTGTAGAAATCAAATTTTCTCCTATCTTATTGCAGGCTCCTCTAAAAACGCAAATCTCTTTTAGCTACCAGTTCAATTTTGTGACTGACTGTTGCACAACATGTTCATTAGACATCTCTGTATTATACCACTCTTAGATGACTGCTCTGGACATGAAGTTTTTCTTCCCAACAAGCTCTTTTAAGTCTCCCTTGCCTGTGCTGGGAAGGTTTTTGCTGGATCCCTCTGTACTCTTTTGCTGTGTTAGCTTGTTGTGTTAACACCTTGCTATATGAAAAAACACCTGTGGTTTAGCTTAGCCCAAGAACTTCAGCTTTTTTTTTTTCCCCCTGATTTTCTGTGTTTATTTATGTTTATTTAGTTATTTATGTCTTCTTAGAGACTTTTTTTTTTCCTTCACATTTAAAGTTCAGTGGACTTTACTACCTTCTATACAATTAAATAATGGTTATATTTTCCTGTGACTTACCTTGGACATTACCTGCAGAAAGCATACCTCAAGAGAAATTTTTAAAATCTGAAAATGGAAACTTTGTTTTTCTGTTTAATTGTCCAGAACTCAGCTGATTGATGAGTGTTACGTGGGATCGGTGGTCGGAGACAGGGATGACACAAACTCTCAGAAATCCATGTGACAACAGCGATGGTTTATTATGGAGACCTGCTTATATAGGGGGTTTGAAACTCCCAGGTAAAAACAGCTGATTGTTTGGGATCTCTCTTTGCCCAGACCTCTGGCCAGTGGTGCTTCTGCACATGAACAGGGTTGGCTGAGGGTCCCCTGTATAGGTTTGAATCCAACCTATCTTGTTACTGTGACACATGAAATCTAAAAAAATACTTGGCATGGAAAATGTGTTCCAGAATTTTTTACTCACCAATGGTAGAAACACTTTTGTCTTTTCACCCTTTTATTTGGCAATAGTTTAGCACACTAGAAGCCAAAGTTTCTTTCTTTTTTCTTAGTTGCTTTCTTCCTTTGCTTTCACTAGAGTAACCAACTAACTTAAAGAATTTTCTTCTTTTTCTGCTTGCTCTGAACTCCTATCCATGTTCTCTTTTATCCCCCTTCCTCAGGTCAAAAGAATTTTCATGGGGGTGGAAAATTGGGCCCCTTTAGCTCTTTCTTATACTTTATTGACAGCTTTGCTTCTTCTGAAAGCAATTATTCTTTAAACTTTTCCACAGCTGTAGAATCCGTTCTACCAGTGAGAACAATGTCTTGAAAAACATGTGGACATGACATGTTTTGAATCCAGTAATTGGTGCTTTTTCCTCAGTGCTGTTATAAATTGAATACATGTTCTTCCTCAAGGACTTGACATAGAATCCCTTCAGAAAGACAAGCCTTTGAGCCTTGAGTTTCATCTATTTCTTTCCTACAGCCCATTTTTTGGTTTGGTTTGGTTTGGTTTGGTTTGGTTGTTGGGTTTTTTTAGCACTAGTTCACCACTACAAACATTTACCTGTGTGCATTTACCTGTGCCAAATGTGATAGAATCCTTGTTCTGCTCCACCACTGCTCGCAGCTTTTTTGAAGAATTTTTTAGAGCTAATAGCATTTCTGTTACCTGATTTGTCCTTGCTCTGCATGCTGTGCTGGGGTTTGCAAAATGATACATTTCACGGTAGTCCTTTCGTGTTTCTCCAAATACTGCATGGTAGTAGTGTTTTGTAGCAGCCTGAATTGCTAGTAAAGTCCAAGGTAAGGAAGCAGAAAGGGCCTTTGCATGGTATCCACAGATGTTTAATTCAGCTGCACAGTAAGATGTTCAGAGTCCTCTGCATACACCCATGGAGAATCCAGCTTACTCCCTCCCCAGGAGGCCAGGGGTCACCCTGGTCTCAGGGCAGTACAAAGATCAGGGCCAGTCAGGGAATAGGGAGGGAGTGGCTCAGGGACACAGGAACCAACATAGGAACAGGGGAAGGAGCCAATGGGGTTTTAACGGCTTTGAGGGAAGCTTCTTGTGTCTCCTTAACTTAGGGAATGCCCCCCAGGGTCCTCACAGTGTAGTGTATTGTACTGCTGGCGATTCATGTGCAGATCCATGTACTGCCCTTTTGTGAATTCTGTTTCTGAGCAGTGTGTAATTTTTGCCTCTCATATATTTTCTTGTACTATTTGAATTCTCTAGAGTGGTGCTTACTAAATGATAGCCTGGAAGAGGTGAGGTCTTTGAATGGCCTATTCTGGGCGGTTTGCCAGATTTAATTCTGTATCTCCTAGCAGCCACACTTGGGCTATTGGATTCATGTTTTTTATCTGGGACCTGGTTCTGTAAAATTGTCCCACTGATTCTTTAGCCTCAGATGATTCATAGTGTTCTGTGTTCTGTGAAGTGCTTCCTTCTTCATCAGACTGCAGTGTTTCCTAAGTGTTGTTCAAACTTCCTCCATTTGTCCCTATATTTCTGGGACGCAGCTCAAAGGGATTAGCAATTTCCCCATGGTCTGTTTTCTTTCTCCAGTTTATTCTCTTTTTAATCCAAGCAACATTCAATGAACACAAAGCCTGAAAAGCACGAGAGAATTCCTCCCACTGGAAGTCTGTTCTGTCTTTGTGCACTGTGAAACACCACACTGGATCCATTTGTCTCCTGGCTTTAATAAAGTTAAATATTCTTCATTGTACTTTTTCTGCTTTTTGGCCTAATGTCTAGGGATGAGTTGTCTGTGGTAGATGAATCCATGCCAATTTCCTGGAAAGCTGGAAGAAATTAATCACAATTATTTCTGGGGATCCTTGCAATTTCATGGAATATGAAAGTTTGGAGTAGACTGAACAACAGTTTCTATACTTAGAGCAGATATTTCCCTATCTGTAATGGTCAGAAAATAATTTAGGAACAGTATATGTAAATGCATTTTTCAGAAATTGTTCAGATGTTGACATTTTCACCACATATGACTTTCAAATAATGTTGACTTGAACAAGACATTTTCACCACATACGATTTTCAAATAACGTTGACTTGAACAAATATTGTTGTAATTCATGTAAACAACAAAATCCCCTTTCCTGGACTTGTTTTGTCTATACTACTGCCAATCTCACAATGTTTCAACCTATTACACAAAACTGTGCATTTGATCAATGTGGTGGTTTGCTGGATGCCAGGTATCCATCAGAGCTGCTCTAGCACTCCCTTCTGCAAGTGGACAGAAGAGAAAATACAATGAAAGGTTCATGACTTAAGATAAGAACACGCTTATCATCATGGTCAAAACATACCTGACTTGGGAAAATTAACTGAAGTTATTATCAAACAGAATCAGAGCAGGATAATAATAATAAGTAAAAAAAAAAAAAAATCTTAAAAACACCTTCCCCCCTCCCTCCTTCCCAGGCTCTACCTCCCTCCTGCCAGAGCCCCAGGGAGANGCTCTGGTGTGGGGCTCCTCCATGGGTTGCAGGTGGATCTCTGCATTCCCCACTGACCTCCGTGGGCTGCAGGGGCACAGCTGCTTCACCACGGTCTGCAGAGAAATCTCAGCTGAGGCTCCTGGAGCACGCCTACTGTTCCTTTTCCACTGACCTTGGTGTCTGTAGAGTTGTTCCTCTCCTGTATTCTCACTCCTCTGAGCAATATTATATCTGTGCTATAACTTTTTTACACAGAGGCTTTATCAAGGAGGCTCTATTACCTTGTCTGATGGGTAGACTCGGTCAGTAGCAGGTCCACTTTGGAGGTGGCTGTCACTGTCTCTGCAGAACATGGGGGAAGGTTCTACCAGCTTCTCACAAAAGCTACTCCTGTAACCCACCGCCCCCTACCAAATCCTGGTCACATAAACCCAGTACAATCTAAAAAATTACTGAAAGTGCCAACTATAATTACTAGAGTTCATGTTGGCACAAATTAAATTCCCTCATTATTATACAGTCAGAAATTATATGATAACCTTCATGCAAATCCTACTAAAATTTGCCTTCAAGAGAACAGGGGAAATTAATTTAAAAATGGCAAATTTTGGAATAATGAGCCTGATGAAAATACAAGCTAAGAACTATCACAGAAAACTGAAGCATAACAGATCCATAAAAGTCTGATGGAATAAGTAGTATGAATTTTCTACCCTTCTGACTGACCTAATAGTGGGCTATTAGGAAATAAGATTTGTAATGAGAGGTGTAATAGAAGAAGAAAAGAGAGAAAAAATACAGAGTTAATAGATTAACTATAGTAGAAAATGGGGTTTTCTCCTTTTTCCTCTCAATCCTTTGATTAATGATACAAATGAAAAACCATATTTTTATGAACTAGAACTTCTGTTGGAAAGTATTCTATATTAGCAAGTCTAAACTATTCTGGTTACTTATATTATGATAATTTTAGTAATTAGAATGATCAGGTTTTTTCCCTCATCAAACTTGCTTATCTGTGCTGATGGATCTTAAAACCATGGTGCACATGATTCTTCTTTATTATACATGGTGCATTTTTTTTTTATAAGAAACACAAAAACAATGCACACATGGGTGCATTTAGTATCCTGAAGCAGAAAATCCTTTGTATATGGACTTACCACTCCTGATTATGGCAAATAATACTACTTGGTTGTCTCTAATAATGCATTAATTCACACTTTCATCATGCACATATTCCTCAATGCTCAGGAACTTTTATGTTAGGACAACACTTGTAAGGGACAGAACAAAAAGTAATACTGAAAATTCTAAATAATGTAATTATGTAAGGAAATGTCTTGGCATTATCTGGAGTCTGGTCTATAGCACTTCATTCGAAAACAGATATTCTAGACGTGGTGAAACTAAGGTCAGATAAAATCATGGTGGTAATGGAGAAATATAAATTTTAAAAAGTGAAAAAGGGGATTCTTTTCCCCTTGAGAATCAAATTCAAGTCTCTAAAGGACAGAAAAACAACCAAAAAGAATGGCTATAAAAGAGATGGAAAACTACATCTCTCTTTCTGTCTTATTTTATAACAGTATGATAATCATTAATGTAACTGAAAGGAAGCAATTTCAAAAAGAAAGAATGAACACTGTTTTTTAGCAATGCTATTAATTAATGCTATTCAATTCTACAAGTAGTGATTTAGAATTAAATTGACCTTAAAAAGGGGGATTTTATGTGGAATGAAGTCCCACAGTTAGGGAAGCAAGTCAATTTTCTCTTCTTCATTTAGGGGGTGGAACTTTCATTAGATGGATTAGCAGATTAACTTTGTATAGGGTTTTGATACCTTCAGCAAAGGGACCCAGGGTCATTATCTGGCACAGGATATCGCTCTAGGTGAGCTATGTGTATAATTCAGCATGGAAATGTTTGTATTCTAACATCATTAACCCAGGGAATGAAAAATGAGTGGGGTTTTATCCTCAGTTTTGAAATTCTTGTCACTATTGCAAAGCTGTCTTGAGGGACATTCTCATACCGCTGTATCTACCTACCCAGGCACGTGGGGGAAAAAACAAATCACATAATACAAATTCCTTCTTTTTGTTTCTTCCTGTTAAACTTGGCACTCTCCACTGAGAAAAGTCTGTTAGCATTTCAGCTGAATGTCTGCAGTTTGTGCCTGGTTCTTAAGAGAACTGTAAGTCTTTCGTGACAACAAATGTGCCTTTTCTGCATAGAAGAAGGCAAATAGATTATTCCCTGTGACTGCCTTCAGAATTATTAGCATAAACACAGCAGTGTAACCTTTGTACTTTGTCTTCAAAGTTTCAACTTTTCCATGTAATCTTCTTTTTAATACATGGGCCTTTCTACAATCTGCCGAATTTCTTTCCTTCCCTGTTTCTTTCTTCCCCTTCTGTTTCCCCCTCCCTATTTACCTACAGCCCACTCTGTTGTAAAACTTAGCATACTCTCTAGCTCTTCAACGTATTCTGTCTACAGTCTTTCTATAGCTCTTGTCTTTATTTGGGAATATTAGTTCTACAGGTGAGGTACTATTTAGCCAGCGATATATTTTTCAAATTATCATTATTAAAAGTAAATTTCTGTGTCTTTAACAGAGAAGTCATAAACAGGTAAATGAAATACTCATTTTCTCCTAAAATCATGTTTTAACATACCACAGACCACTATTAGTGAATTTTGAAGAGTACGGTATGAAAAAACCTGTTTATTATCAGTATTGTATTTGAAAGCATTCACCAAAAAAAGAATGTTAATCATTAACACCAGTAAGTCTTGATCTTTTTATACAACAGTAAATTTAGTTGGGTTGGTTATTCTGTGACTTTGTTTCTACAACCATTTTGGGTTCTGTAATGTCATTTGCAGCTGTGTAAATAATGATGCTCATAAATACAAGTTTGTTCATTTTTCATTCAGCCTGCACTAACTTTTTCTGTTTGCATGAGCAAGATGGTTGCATGAGAACCCAGAAGCTCTCTTCTGTTCATACAGTTATTAAAACCAGAAAAGATACCATTCCTGGTTCACCGTGTAATCCCATAACATCCTATCACAAATAATTCCATTCAGACATTTGAAAAAACTACAGTAAAATATTAATTGTCATACGTTATCAAGCATAGGAAAAAAACTTCCCTTAAGTTGTCTTAAGCTGATAGTGCTTCTTCAGTAATGGGGAAAAAATCCATTATTGTATTTTAAAGCTTTTATTTCTTTCCTCCCTTCAGAAGAATTCTTTTTAGCATTATGTGAAATAATTACAATCGCAATTTTTTTCATCAAAAGTGTTCTGAAGTAAACTGAAGATTTCTGAAGTGGCCTAAATATAACATTTTGTACTATGATAATGGCTATTTTAGAGACCTGACAACTGTATAACACATTAATGATTTAAAAGTTTCATGTCTAGTGACTCCAGATGTTTGTACTTTGCTGGTATGCTGGGTGTAAATCAGCACAATCAGGATCCATATACATCCAAGAACATTCTAATTTTTTCTTTGGTCATAGTTACTTCACTTAGTTATTAGATCCTTTTCACAGCATAACTCTGAATGGTCCGAATTTGCCATTTTTTTTTCTTTCACTATTCAGAAGCTAACAGTAAACTCTATCCTTATTTTCTGGCTCCTGTAGGCTTGCTTCCACATAGGTGGTATTCTTAGCTCTTGGATTTCAGCACATTCCTTCAGAAACACATGTGTACTTGCATGTGAGTGTCAGAAAGTTGCCCCTGGAATGCTATAAGGAACTCTACAAAGAAATATGATCTACATTCAAGTTACTATGTTAATATCAGTTCCATAATGCTTCATCAATATGAATAAGCAAACCAAGCAATAAGATTTCTGTTCAGTGATAGTGGAGGTTCTAATCTGCACTTAGATTTCTAAGTGAACCTATTTCCTTTATGCCTCTGAATGTGCTTATACAACTATCAACCACTAAAATTGTTTCCCTAATGTGGGAAAATACAGACCTACGGTTGACACAAGACTTAATTGACTGAACCATGTATATTACCTTACCTAGGAATTAAAATTTAAATTTTCAAATCAAAAAGTGCCATTTTTTTTATGATATATCTTGGCACAGTGTTCAGTACAGATATCATTGCATTTCTTTGATAATTTTTCTACAGCAGAGTAGTTTTTCAGTCATGGTCTTTTCTTTCTTCACTATCTTGTAGTAAAGGTCACTTTGATTTTGACAGTAGAGCTCCAAACTCAAAAGAAACCTTGAAGTGTTCGTGGGTTTGGTGTGGAGAAAGCTCTAAAACAACCTGTTTCTATTAAAGTTGCTTCTAAGGAGAGTTATTACCATCAAAAGAGGTTAAATATTCAAATGCAAATTTTCTTTATAAACAAGTTTCTAGGCTGACCTTAAAACTGGAAAATCATGACCATTTATTTTGGTTGACCTGTATTTTTGTGCACTGATTTTAAGGCAGATGAGAAATGCACTGAGGTAGACAGATAAGTTAGAAAATTTTAAACTTTGTGGGCTGATGAGATGATTCATTCTGTGGTAATGCCACTTTTTGGCTTCCTAAGAAATTTCCTCAGTTCTGTTCACAGGCAATATGTATTGGCTGGTCTAAACACCTACAAGAGAATTACACAACTTTGACTGCCTTTTTTGACACTAGCCAGAAAACAGATGCTTTTTCAAGCTCTGAGAACAGATGAAGCTACAGCTGTAACCCATTACAATCATTGCTATTTTAATAAGGATAGTATAGGACTGCAGGAAATACTGTGACTTAACTGTGGAGAAACTGCAGTACTACCATCCTATTTCCATGACTGTAGTCCTAGGTACAGCTGCTCTGGTCTGGAAAAATAGAGTGGCTTAGGACTCTCATTACCCTATAAGCAAGAGAGCAGGCTTCAGTACATACAGCAAGTAGCTGTTTTTTTAAAGATTAATGTTAATTCAAGAGCAACTTTATTGAACTTCAATTTCTAAGCTGGTATTTGCTTGGAACCTAGATAGTGGCTTTTAGTATAGATTTTCTTAATCAGTTAAATAACAGGTTAGTTAATCAAGACTGTACTAAGGAATCTCAGATATAATGACACTGACAAAACAGTGACGTAAGTTCTCAACCTCTCATTTCTTCTGAAATATGAAACAGCTTCCTAGATGCTGACTGTTGCTTTGATTTGCCATGCCAGCATCTTCTTCTTAGGAACAGAGAAGCTAGTGAAGAGAGGAAAGTAAGTTTATCTACAAGGAATAAACAGCAAATGTGTTAGTTTAATCTTGGAAAGCTTACAAAATCACATATACTGCATATAGAAATGGAAAATTTCTGTATTGAAAGGTAACCCGAGTAATTACTATATCAAAATTCAAATAATGACGTCAAATCACATGTCACAACACACGACATTACAAAATATTTACCATATTTGAAACAGGTAGGAAAAACTTGTATCAATATCCTTTTAGTTTAGCAAAGTCAAAATATTGATTAGTTGTAAGTTTTCATGTAACAGCCTTGTTTTCATCATGGCAGCTGCTTGGGATCAGCTGCTGCAGAGTGCAGGGCAGCAGTGATTCTCAGACCCAGGCCTGAGCTGTGGACCCAAGAATTCTTCCCAGTCCCAGGTCCCTCTGCTCCACTGATCTGATACTCTGAGTGCTCACTATAGCCAGAGGAGGGTGTGCTCCACAGTGGTCTCCAGGCTTTGCAAATTTTCCTGGTCTGGACACATAATCCAGAGAGCTACTGGATAAATGTAAATAAATCCATCAGGAAAGACACTCCTCCTAGGCCTTAATGTTTAAAAGACTAAGTTCTCTTTAATGAATTATTATTTATTCTGTCTTCCTGGTTTTTGTTTTCCCAGAGGAAACCTTCATGGTAACATAGTGTTTGGTAAGGAATAAACTTAGCTGTCATAAATCTCTTTTTATGGACATCCAGTGCCAATTAGCAGATTAAATTAAACTTAAGTCTATTCATCCTCAAATTTCTCAGGTAGAAGTTACCTCTGTTTAGCTTAAAGAATAGTTTACAATACTTAATACAAGGCAAATCTCTGTTTGTCTGAGTCCATGCCTGTGTCTATATCTGTATCTATCTCATTATGTGTGTATTCCATGGACCAGAAACTACCTTATGCATAGTTAAAAGCACCACCACCACCAGGTTTAATTTCTATTGCTATATTGGCTCATTCAGGATGTTGTTCTGTTACTTTGATTATTACTTTAAATTAAAGTTATTATTTTGACTGCAGAGACAAATATATTTAGTCCAAAAGACTAGTGCATTACATCCATATATATTTGTGTGGCACAGCTTTCTGTGAAATTGTGTTTACGAGATTGTTTCTGGATGTTCTGTTGGTATCATACAAGAAGTGACAAAACTACCAATTGTAAAGAAACAAATAGTTTTCTTTTGATTAGTAAAAGGAAAGTAAAAGTTTAAATTTATTCTAAATGTTTTGGATTTGAACAATGTATTTTAATAACTTAGGTAGTCTACATGAAATGAGTAGTGATCTTCTTTCTGATTGAGCTTGGAGTACTTAGAACCTGTTTAAAGTTTAAATATTGTATAATCAGGAGCATGTGGATTTTATTAACTTTGAGTTTTTGCAGAACTGGTGGGGTAATGTAACAAAGATAGCACAGCAAAATTCAGTCTCACTGGAATTCATGATGATTTGATTACTGAAAGAACAAACCGCCCCTACTTCTACTTGTATGATCCAGGAAGTTTCATCACTTGAATATTAAATTTTCTTACTGATATTACTCACTGGTCATCTGTTCACACAATAGAGATTTAAGAGTTGAGGGACCATGGTGACCTGACTTGGCTGACTTCCAGCCCCCACACCCGGCCACTCTCTCATTCCCCCTCCTCAACAGGAAATGGAAAGGAAAAAAAAAAATTGTGTGTCAAAATAAAGACAAGGAGATCACTTACCAGTTACTGTCCTGGGAAAACTGGACATGACTTGAAGAAAATTAATTTTCTTGGCAACTGAAGTAGAGCTGGATGGTGAGAAGCTAAGAGAGAAATCTAATACACCTCCCTCTTCTTCTCCTTCTGCCCAAGTTCATTGTTGCTCCTTCAATCACTGCTTTGCCATCTCATTCCTGGTGCAGGGGAAGGGTGTTAGTCCAGAACAGGTCCTCTCTGCTTGTCCTTCCTCCTCTTGCTTTGCCCTGCTCCAGTCTGGCTCCTTTCCAAGAGCTGTAGCTCCTCCAGATAATGCTTCTAAGTGGGTCCTTCAGTGTCTGTAGTGATGGGTCTCTGCTCTTGCATGATTCTCTCTTTCCATAGGCCATTAGGAAATCTCTGCATCAGCACCTGCAGCACCTCTTCCCCCTCCTTCTCTGACTTAGTGTCCTCATGGTAGTTTCTTTCACATTCCTCCACCCCTCCCTTCTCTCTCTGATGTGAAATATTCTTGTTACTTCATAAATACACTTTCCCAGAGTGCCACCATCCTGAATGAGTGGCTCAGCCTTGCCATGTGATGGGTCCATTGGAATGGGCAGAAGTCAGCTGTGTCTGGCACAGGTGCAGTTCTGATCTCCTCACAGGAGCCACCACTGCAGGCCCCTGCTGCCAGAGCCGGGCATGGACATCCAGTACAAGGTCTTAGTGTATGTTATGAATATTGAGAACCCAACCTCACAAAGTCTCTTCTTCCCTGTATTCTCCCTCTTTAAAAGGGATAACCTAAATCAGATTTTTACATAGCCAGCCTGCACTGCACAGTATCAGAACTAACAGAAGTAGGGAACAAGTACTGACAGAAAACCATTAGCATGTAAGACAGAATGAGAGTTTAGAAGATCAAAGCCCACTGAGGTAACCAGTACACCTTGTGGAAGAGTTTAGGTGCCAGGTGTGGCAGAGCCATTGCTAGTTCCATGTGAGTCATTGAGTTATCCTGTGTCTTTTAACTGCATAAATAAAATAATACTGATACTGTGTTTATTTCTCTCATTGGTTATTGTTTAGTCCTTGTCAATCTTTGTTCAGTCCTGTTGAGCTACTGGATGTGGAACCATGTGTAGTTTTATTCATATGTAGCAAAGGGCATCATAAGGAATCTGAGAGGCATCAAAAAAGAGAATTCACTGCCTGGATCCTTGGATGTTACTGCACACCAGCCCTAGAGGTAATAGTTATCTACATAATCTATATGTGTTTTTCTATGCCCTGTACCTAAGCTCTCTGACCCCCATGTGCTTCAGTTTCCTTCAGTCATTCTCTGCTGAGAATTCTGAAACATTACCAACAACCTCGAAAAAACATACTGTGTGGTTTTAGAATGTTAGGCTGAAATTTTGTATTTTGTATGCGGTTAGCACACTGTCTACTCCTCAAGGAGGTAGCAGATTTTATTTTCATATCACTTTAATTTAGTCATTCATGTAAAGTTCTATGTTACACTGTATGTTACAAACAGGAATTTATCAGCAAACTTTTCACAGCCTGCACAAAACAGCCACACAGATTTCTTGTAGTCTTAATCATGAGATGATAAAGAAGGTACCTCCACTCTGACTTCTAAATTAAGCAGGAAGATTATGAAACACTGCTATATTATGACTCTTTTTGATAGGAGTTTCCCTCTTTCAAAGAGGGTCTAACCTTTAACACACTGCTTATCCTCTTTCTACTCTGGAGAAGAGATACCTCATTCACCATGGTTGAGAACAGAATAAAACTCTTTTGTCGAGGTTCCCTTGCAACTGAAGCTGGCATGCCCACAAAGCACACAAAAGGGCATCTCACCAACATTGGCTTAGTCTATAGACTCTAAAAGACAGCCTTGAAATAGGTCACACACAGGCTAAATCCTTTGATTGTTACCCTCATAGAGAGAGAAAATTAATTTCATATTGAAGTCCAGTTTAATTTAGTCTGGGAACACAAATACCATTATGCATTAATGAGAATTGTGTCATTACATAATGACATTTCTTTAAACAGAATTAAGGTTCGTGTTTATTTAAAGATTTCCATAGCTTCATGTCTTTGGGTTTATTTTACTTTTACAGACTACGTCTATATTCCCTGCCTTGTAAAATATTGAGAAAGAATTAGACTATTGTTTGAGCATTTCACTCTAGAATTCCAAGTATAGTTTTTACAGAGGCACAGATTTGAGATGTTAAGTACCAGGCATCCAGGTGAATAAACCAACGTGGTAGGAATAAAATCAGTTGTCATAATTTCTCTTAAAGCCTACATTATATCCAGAGGATGGTGGTCAGTGGCTCAGAGTCTTGATGCACATCAGTGACAAGTGGTATGCCTCACGGGTCTGTACTGGGCTCAGTGTTATTTAATATCTTCATCAGTGTTGTAGACAAAGGAGTTGAGTGTGCCCTCAGCAAGTTCTCAGATGACACCAAGCTGAGTGGTGCAGCTGACACTCCTGAGGGACGGGATGCCATCCAGAGGGACCTGGACAAGCTCGAGCAGCAGCCCATGGGAATCTCATGAGATGTAAAAAGGCCAAGTGCTGGTGCTGCACCTGGGTCAGGGCAATCCCTGGTGCCAGCCCAGGCTGGGCAAGAACAGATGGAGAGCAGCCCTGCCCAGAAGGGCTTGGGGGTGCTGTGGGTGAGAGCTGGACATGAGCCAGCCA
>VXBC01009277.1:18775-32342 GCA_013399945.1 Ploceus nigricollis | reverse complement strand
TGTTGTTGTTTGTTTGTTTTTGGTTTGGTTGTTGATGTTGTTGTTGTTGTTTTTTGCTAAACAGACTGTGGTATTTAGTAGAGAAAACGTCTACCTGTATTTTAATGTCACTTTACAGAACCAGCAGCAAAAAAATTCAGTCATTTAAATTGTATATTATTAATTTATAAGTAACCTTACTGTAACTACCCTGGTTACTCCCTTCTGTGAAAATAAATTTTACCCTTTGACAAGACCAGCATCCTTGTACAATATGCCCCTTGAGGAGGAGTTATTTGAGAATGTAAATCTTTTGTCAGGTGCACAGCCTAATCACAACATTTANTTTTGCTGGATTAAAATGTTATAAGCACTCTGCACTATCAATGTAGTTATAATTTTTAAAGAGATTTTCTTTATTTTAATTTTGACTACCAACTTAAAATTTAGATCTTTCCTCACTGGAAGAGCTTCTAGTCTTCAACTAGTAGCATAACTGTAGCTACCACCACATGATATAGTTCACAGATAATAGGTTTTAGGTAAAAACATAGAAATCAAAAATTTTTATGGTCTTAAGAACAGATGAAATTTAAGAATTCCAGCATCATTTTATTTTTGGATGTGTTTATTTAAGCATGACTCTCAACAGTAAACCTGAGAGATCTCCATTCTATTAATCTCAGAGGAAGTGTATTAGGAAATTGCCAGGTTCTAGTGCAGTCTAGTAAGAGAATCTGTATGCTGGCTATAGTAATTTTCCCTATTCTCTTTCTTTGAACACAGCTCATTCTATCTGCCAAACAGAAAAACATACAACATAAATGATCTCTGTCAAAGCAGCAAGTAAATGAGAATGTAAATGTCTGCAGCATTCGGACTTGCACTTCTGACTCCTCTTTTCTCCTTCAGTTCATGAATTTTTCTGGTTGTTGCTGTGTTGTAGTCGTTTTCTTCCCAGTTTGTTCTAGCATGTACTTTGCACAGCAGCTCCATGCCTATGTATTTTCTGACGGGAATAGAAGATGTCATCTGACCATTTAAAACTATCTCATGACCCCTGTTTTAAGACAAATATGTGCATATTCTGAAAATATCTGGAACTCTGCTATTTGGATTTTTGTATAGACACATATATAGCATAACCTATTTCAGTAGGCAGACCTGGAGTACTACCTTTCAGCCATCATTGCTATGGATCTTTTCTGTAAAATAATTTTTGCTTAAAATGTAAAGATGAAACAGGATTCCAGTAAAAAGGAAGATGCCTGGCACCATTTGCCTAGTGATGTCTACCTATCATTTATTGAAACGGCCATGAAGTCTAATTTAATTGTAAAAACATGTAGTATTACGAAGAGCTATTTCTTACGGTATATAAGCCTATCACTACTTCAATATAAAGTTCAATATCTATTATTTATAATTTCTATAGCAATCCACTGTTCTTGTTTTGTTTTGAAGCAATTGGTGTTGCAGGCTACTTTTGCTTACTTATTCAAATCATTACTGGGTACATTTATTTCACCAGTTACTCTCATTATTTCAGCAATTTTCTTGTAGGCAGGGTGTTTATCAGTCCCACAGTGTGGGTGCTTAGCAACATGTAATGGATCAAATGAGTCCTCCTATTATTGCTACTTGTATTCTCTATATCATAGAGTAAAAAGGTAAGCCAGAAACTTGAAGATTGGTATTAAAATGCGATCCCCAGTGGTTCTGTTAAAAATATGGGTAACCAAAGTCATTAGCATTAAAAGTTTCTGAAGACAATGCATTTCATATCTCTGCTACCTGCTACATGAGAAATCACATCCTTATGTTTTATTTAACATCCTGAGCCTTTGTAGTGGAAGGGCTGATAAAGAGCTGACCTCTCACTGCCCTGTGACAGTGATTATCCCCCTTGCTCTTGTGTGAACACTTTCCAGAGGTGGGTGAGTTAAGGACTCATACTGACAAAATGGAATTCTCTGTTTTGTTTCCCTTGCAATATCCTTTTTTTAAAAAATCGTTACTGCCACTCTGGTAATGTTTTGATACACACAAAGTGTTATATCTTGAGCAGTAATGGACAGCTCTGAGCCATTGTTTTATATGGGTAGGAGCTAGGTGGAGGAGTGCATTGCTTTATGTTGATTTAAACAGAAATTATATTTCCTCTTTGTCAAAATCTGAACAATATCAAACCTTTACTCTGAAACACGCAATTCTATATTTTGGATATTGGAAAGAAAACAATACAAAATGAAACAAAACAGAAGTACAGGCCCTTCAGCTTTTCTAGCAGAGAGTCCATAGATATAACTGTAGAAGCACTTGCACAGATATGAAGTGTCTAAATTGGAGATGTAATGGATTTATGGCAGCAAATAAGTGTCTAAAAGTTCTATAGCTCAGTGCCAGAGCGTGCAGAGGAAAAAAACCTCTGAGATTACTTTAATGTAGAAACGTTTACAATGGACATTCAGTGAGGTCTTCTAATAAATACTGTTTTTCTAACTACTGTGTCTTATTGTTAGCTGCATTCTGATAACATATTTGAAGCAAATGTCTTGTTCTAAGTTTTTTGTAAAGGAAGTTGTACCAGGTCCCATGTGAAAGAAGTAGACCTGGTTGTGAAAAGAATGGCAATAGATTCATTCAAACTTGATCTGAAAGATATTCAAAGCATGAGAAGTAACTCTAAAGAAGAAAAAGGGCAAGAATGTAGTACATTCGTATGTTATACTGCAGTTCAAATGTCACTGTTTGCTGTTACTTGGTCTGTGATCAGAAATGTACACCCATGAAGGACTGTAAGAAATTTCATCATGTGGCTCTGATTGACACTTGAAGATTTCAGGCCATACTCCTGACCCAAATGTTAAATGATGTCTTGGTTTGAGACAAGTTCAGGAAGAAGTTCCTGAAATCTCCTCTAAAGAAGGCAGGTTTCAGCACTCCCTCCCCCACCTCAGCTAGGAAAGGAATCTCTTGGTGGAAAGTGAAAAAAACTGTTTGTTTAAGCAGAGTGAACACAGGCACAGGGAAAAAACTTATAACTGTTAATATTTGAACCTTCTCACTGTGGAGAAAGCTGGTGTATTCAGAGTTCTGCTTGGCTTCTTCTGAGGTCTGTAGCTGGGATGCGGTGTCCCTGCAACTTCCCCCGCTGGGCCGCGGCATTGGTGCTCCCGGCGATATTCTGGTGTTCAGACCGGAGCAAAGCTGAGCAATTCCAGAAGAAGCAGCCACAGTCCCAAGAAAAACTTCTTGCCTCAGCTAACAAAAAGAAGCTAGCTACAAGCAAAGAATTCAACTGTCCCTCTCTCTGCTGGGAAAAAAAAAACTGAGAAAGAGCAGAAGAGTATCTGTGTTTGAACGCGGACTGCAGAAGAATTCCCCTGGCTTCCCCCCTTCCCCCTAACTTAACTTAACTTAAAAACTTAACTTAGGGCCTAACTTAAAANTCGGTCTTGATTCGGGCTCGCTGTCTAGGTTTTTCTGTCTGTTCTTCTCACTTGTAACTGGGCGATGATCACTATGCATGTTCCCTAGGCCCTCTGGGAAGTTGGAAGCCCTTTTCTGGGAACAGCAGCTGAACTTCCCGACGCAAGGGGGAAAGGGTTGGGGAAGGCCTAAACTCTTGGGTACAACACGATAAAACAGGTAAGTAACAACAGGGAAGGTAACCGGATACAACAAGGTATAACAGGTAAGTATAACAGGTAAGTTACAACAGGGAGGGTGACCTTAAGGGAATACATAAACTGGGGTTATAGGACTAGTGAACAATCAGACAGTGAATCTATCTATAACATGTTCCTAATGAAGAAATTTAGTGAGAGAGCTATGCTTGCTATGAAGTAAGCAAATAATACCAATGCAAAAGGGCAACTATATGTAGCAAATATTTTTAGCTGGAGAAATCCCATATTGTGCCACTATGTAGCATGACTCTCAGTGACAGATGCCATAAGTCAGAATATTGATTAATAACAAAATTCTGAAGAAAAAGAATGGGCAGACTTGTCAATGAAATACAAGAGAGGGAAGATAGAGGAGGATCTGAGAGGAAATCCATACAGGTTTAACAGTCTTTTTGATAGTGTCCTTATCAAACAAGAGAAATGGGTTAGGACAAAATACAATAATTCTGTTTTGGAGGAAAAATCTATTGCTCAAGAATTATAAGTGAAATGTTTAGGTTGCCACTAACTAATGCATTAGTTATGAAATTGTGACACACTCTGTAGTCAGCAGTGCAGCGCCATTCTGTGAAAAGAAATTTGAACACATGGACACTGAATGCAGTACAAAGAGGCCTAGAGGAAATTGATTGATCCCTATTGGCCAATCTCTGTCAGGTATTGGCATTTTCCACTTATGTGAACAGGGAGAGAGACTGATCAATGAATAATGCTCCTGTCTACCAGTCAGCACCTAACAGTACTCTCTAGATGTGGTGTGGTGTTACCTGATGGAGTATTTAAAATCTGCAAATTAGTTGATTCCCTGAAGCCTGCCACTACAAGGTAACAACCTGTTGATTCCCTTTGGGAGGTGACAATAGTAGAAAGACAGCAATTTCATCCTATGACACAAGTCATTTTCAGGCTGTTGAAATGGCATACTGGGCCTTGCCATTATTAATCTGCTTATACCTAAGAAGGAGGTAGTACTCATTAGCACAACAGTACAAATATGAGGACTAATATGCAAGACCAAATTCAGCTGAAGTGGCAGCAATAAGCTGTGTGACTTGTCTGATTGTGAAAGGCAGCAACAGTAAGCTCTCCTGACATATATTGCTTCTTACATGTTTGTAGCAAAATATCTCTCTCCTTGTTTTTATTCTTAAAAAATGAAATTATTTTACTGGATGGCTCGGTGTTCAGGTTGCCTTATATACATATATAAATACATATGTGTATCTATTGTCTTTTTCTGGTCCTAGCTATGCTATTGCAATTTTCACTTTGCAACTCTCTAAATATTTCTTGAGCTTAAACAAGTAATGACACAAATGTGCTCAGATTCTTGGTATGGATGAATTTGTCTCATTACCTCAGAAGTTTTCTAATATTCTCTTACACTATGCTGAGTGTTGCCCAGTTATTCCAGCTCTGTATCTGCTGGTCATTTGCTCTTCCCTAAGTATCTCTTGGCAGAACTTATCATAGAGGTAAAAAAGCAACTCTTGCCTCTAAACAAGTACCTATATTTGATACTTGTCAGTATTTATCCAGTATAAATGGCAAAAAACAATAGTGAATGAAATACAAAAACACAGTCTATTTATAAGTCTAAGTACTTTATTTTGCTACTTATAAAATTGTAGCTCTAGAGAAATGTCAGAGAACACCAGAGCTTTTGGATTGGCAGCTCAGATCAGAAACTGGCTTTTTTCCATCAACAGTGCACAGATACATAAAAGTATTTATATTTATATTTAATTAGCTTTTGGAGCTTAGAAGTATTGAAAATTTTCAAAAAGATATGATAAAATATCAGTCTGGAAATATTATTGCTTTTTCTACATTTTGTACCTCTGTAATATTTTGTGATTTCCTTCATTTGAGAAACATTCAGGACCTCAAGAATTGACTGGATGTCAATGTATACAATCCATTTTATCAAATCTTACTCTCCAAGCATTAGTTTTCAACACCTTCCCTGCCAGCTTTTCTGGAGATTGCTGGCTCATGGTGCTGAGGTGCAAGATGTCAACCTCTTCACAGCCCCACCGGGGGCCTGTTACACTGACCAGCTGCAGTCACTGTCCTGTGGATTGGAGATATGCTTAAAATGTGTCTACATCCCTTAAATAAAACAGCCATTTCCATGAGACATGGCATCATATATCCTGTGTCTCCTTCAAGGCTTCATGTGGTGCTCTTGTAGGCATTTTGTTCCTTTAGCATGGCCTAATTGATGTGAGGGCTTTTTTGGCAGCCTGTAGAAGTCATGTTTGCACAGCAATGCATTGAAGGTTGCATTGTGTGCCTTGAGGTTTGTGAAGGAAGGCAGCGTTGTCTGAAGATACAGTCTGCTGACAGAATGGCTGAGAGCTCTGCAGGAAGCGAGCAGGAGCAGCTGTGGCTGGTATGGTCATGCCTGTGCTGCCCTTGGAATATTCTTGTGGATGCCATCTCCTGAGGCACAGCTAGACTTCCCCTCAGGGAGACTTGCAGTAGTTCTACATAGCAATGCAGATGCAGTCTCAGTAGATTCTGCACTCAGAAATCCTTAGTAGCCTGCCCAGTCATGCAAAGACTTTATGTTCTACATGACCTTTTTATAATCGTGTGGGAAGAGTAATGGAGGAAAATTCAAATAGGGCAGATAGAACTTGCTGAAATTTCATGATTACATGCCAGGTTACATCAAAGAGCTTTTGATGACAGAAAAATATGTGCAACAACAATATAAATTATTTTAAAAGTCTCACATAATACAGTAGCAACTTGACTGAGAGACACACATTGTGATTTGTAAGACTACACATGATTATAGTAAAATAACTAATGATGAAAATATCCAGCACATTTTAATATAAATCCTGAGTTATAAAGTAATTAATGTTGTACCAATTTTTTTCTTATTTTATTGATGAAGATCAATGATCATTATACTTTTTGTAACAAAGCTCTGTGGACCTTCCCTGGCAAAGACTTTCTTTGCTGCTCAAAGCTAATTACAGTGTGATTCTATCACAGAAGTGCACCTATATCCACCACTGTTGAATTTTCAAATTTATGTGTTTCTCCACAGTAATTAGCCCAGCTTGCTTGCCCTGTTAGCTAAAGAGCTATCTTTCTACTATAGACATGGCTGCAATCTTTTATTAGATTGTTCCCAAGGTGTTCACTCTTCAAAGCTTTACAAATATTTAGGGGTCACAACCCCTGCAGTGCTGCAGGCAGGGGCAGAGCAGCTGGAAAGCAGCGCAGTGAAGAGGGACCTGTAAAAGGGATGCTTGTCAACAGCAACTAAACATGAGCCAGCAAGTCGGCCAATGGCACCAGGCCTGTATGTGGCCTGGTGTTATGTGGCCAGCAGGTTGCTCTCTAAACTACCTGGGAAGAGAGTGTAATAATGTGGGAGTTGATCTCTTGATCTCTTCTCTCAAGTCACACGTGGGAGGACAAGAGGAAATGGTAAGTTGCACCAGGGGAAGTTTAGATTGGATATAAGGAAAAACTCCTCCCCTGAAGGGTTGTCAAGCACTGTTGTCAAGTTGTCAAGGCTGCCTGGGGAAGTGGTGTAGTCACCATCATTGGTGGTATTTAAAAGACATGTAGATGCAGTGCTGAAGGACCTGGTTTAGTGGTGACTTGGAAGTGCTGGGTTAGTGGTTTTACTTGGTAATTTTACAGGTCTTTTCCATTCTAAAGAATTCTATGGTTCTGTTTTTACATACTTTCAGGAAATTCTGGGAACAGAACCATGAAATACCATCTTCCCCTATAGTTAAACAAGGGCAATTGTTTAAAGTGTAAAGTGGCAATGAGAGAACCTCAATCCAGGCAATGCCAGATTTATGCATGATATCTTGTTCACTCTCCTTATGCAGAAGCAATAAACAGCTCTGCCTTTCTTCTTTCTTATTCTACCAGGTATTTTCTCCCAAGAAAATGTTCAAAAGTATGGAGTTTTTGTTGCCAAGTAAGTGTTATATGCGATGAATCTCTCCGTTCCAGGAAATAGCTGAGTACCATGTGACAGTGTGCATGAATTCCTTGTTTTTCTTTGTTTACAGAAATTTTCCTTTTCCTAATCAACTGTTTTTATATAAACCTATGAGGTTTTGCACTTTACACCTCTGACTATCCTCTCTGTGGGGGAGTGAGCAAGCTATTCTGTGGGACTGCTAAGCTCCACAGCAGCTCACATTTCTCAAAACTACTATTTCCGATATAGTACTTATTCTTCAGTGTCTGATTTTCATGCAAATATTTTATCTACTGCACTGACATACTTTCTAGATGTTTGGCTGCTTTGGATGTTGCCATCCAACATCAACTGCTGCTCCACAACATGCCTGAATGTGAAGATAGCAATCAATGGCATTTCTTTAGAATTTCTTTTTTTCTAGGAGGCAGCAGTTTATGGCCTCAGTGCTGCAGACTCATACTTTCACCCAGTTTTGTTGTATTACCACAGCAGCCATAAATTCAACTAAAATAATGTAGAGCGAAACTTTATTCCCCCGAGTGCATTCTCTCTGTATAGCATATTCTTAAATAATGAGTCATTGACACAGCATAACTGATGGATCATTCTGCAGCAAAAAGCTATATTCAGATTAATTAAAATATTTTGAAATAAAATTTAAAATTGTTTCAGTGTTCTGATTTTAGAGTCCCTGCTTTTGCTCAATGTAGAAACCTTTAGAAAAAACTAACCTGATTTCTTAGAAATTAAGGTTGCCTTTCTTACCTCAGAAATTAAGAGTTATTTTTGTAAGCTCTAACATCAAATACTGGAGTTAGCCAACCTGCTGTACGTTGCACAGGGTCAAAAAAATCTCTCTGTTTTTAGGACACACTATTCTCTTCTGTTAGACTTACAGAGACAAGCTTGTGGAATCCCATAACATGCTGGGTGACTGACAGACAGGACTCCAAAGAAAGGAAGAGGGGCTAAAAGTAATCCAAGCAAAAAAGCCAAAGCCCAAGCAGAAGTCAGAGTTGAAGCCATTTATTGAAGCCAGAGCATATGAAAGCCAAGCATAGAAGTACAGAGTATTGAAGTCAGGGTATTCTTCTTACAGCGCCTCTTTATACTGTTGCAGTTCTAGGGCTACACCTTCCAGCAAACATTTCTCACTACAGATAGCCTATTGTTTGCTTTACTTGGCAGCCTTACAAAACCACATAGTTTCAAAAACCTCTGATATCTGCATATGCTGTACTTTCCCAGTCTGATATCTGTGGTCACTTAACCCATGGCCTGTACCCAACCAAGGCCAGAATATCCTGATCCAGAAGATCCACTGTGCTCCCTGTTCTAGCTCCCTTTTGTTTTCCCACAATAACACATCAGTAGTGTTTACCTATTGCCATATAATCTTCCTGTGGTGTCAGTCTGACCTTTGTGATGGTTTTTAGCTGAGGTAGAGTTAATTTTAATTAATAAAGGATATTCCAGACCATACAGCACCATGCTCACCATGTAAAGCTAGGGAAGAAAGGAGGAAAGAGGAACATTTAAAATGATGTCATTTGTCTTCCCAAGTTATAAATGTAAGAAGGAACACTGCTCCCCTGGGGATCGTTGAACACCTGCCTGGGGTGAATGAAGGAGAAGGGTGAATAAATTCCTTGTTTAGTTTTGATTGCATATGTGGTTTTGCATTACCTATTAAACTATCTTAGTCCAAAGTTTCCCCACTTTCACCCTTCTAATTCTCTTCCCTATCTCACCAGGTGGAGGGATTAACTGATCACCCATGTGGGGCTTAGTTGCCTGCTGTGATTAAACCATGACACACTTTCACACACCCTAAATGAAATGAAAGATAATGAAATGACTATTCACAGATAAGAAGCTCATTGAAAAATTCAGATATAAAACATATCCTTTAGTAATTATTTGAAAATCTGATGATATAACAAGAAATGTGTCTTACAATTCCCAAACACAGTGAGGGAGAGCAAGAAAGAATTTTGCAGAATAATTGTTGATTAGTTGTCTAATCATTTCTCTTCATTTTACCAACATGGTTTACAGCATGTCATACATACAACAATGCTTTAGTTTTTCACTTTTGAAATTCAAAGGCTATATATTTCACTTAAGTGTAGGAATTGCAATAATTTTAATTTTTGAAAGAGATGTGCATTATACCAAAAAAAGTTATGTGCAATTACTGTTGATTGGAAGGCAATGACTCCAAAGACCCTATCTCTGCTCTTGAAGTAAGAGTTGCTCAGTGCAAAAAAACTATGCTAAATATGTATTGGACTTTTCTCTCATAAACTTTAAATTGGAACATTCTTACATGCAGTGTAAGAATTTGCAACATGAATTTTTTTTTCTTCTCCTTGTTGGGTGTTATTCAGACACCCAGAGCTAATGTTAGGAAAATATTTGTTCTAGATTACAATAATTTCTTTTTTTAAGCCCAGCCCATTATGCTTAGAATTTAGATTTCCCTTGTTGAGTGTCAAACATATATTATTTCAGGTTAATTTTCAACAGAATGTTCTATTTTACTCTCAAATACCTCTGCATTGTAAATTTATGTGAAACAGGTTGAAAATTAGTATTCAAATAATCCAAATGAAAAAGGAGGATGATCATGTGAAGTCACAAAAATGAGATAGCTTCTGGATATATATTAGTGCACAGATGATATATGTGACAAGTACATCTCTTTTTAAAGCATGAAAAACCATAGAGAAACTAAATTGTTTGATAGAAAATATATTTAAAACAAAATTTAAAAGCGGAAATTTAACGTAATGATGTTATGATAACATTATGTAAAACTGCAAGTTGTTTATTGACATGGAAAAATACTGGGTTTAGTGGGTCATATCATACTTGTTAACCAGACAAATGATGTGGAAGTAATTTCAAAGAAGTATTTGGTGAATGTTATAGTACACTTACCCTGTGGTTGCCATTACTACAACATAAAAAACTATCTCAGATAAACTTTGTCACAACAGTTAGAAGAAACTTTTAATGGCACCTCCAAGCTACAAGTTATGAAGCCAAATAAGTCAAGGAAATCAGAATATACTCCTGGATGGTTCCTCTAGCTCCAAGATTATGTTCAGCTCAGACTGAACACAATATAATAAGTAAAAAGATTGTATAATACTTTTTAAAATGAGACTTTGTACCAGCAATACTTTTACACAGCAACCTTGCTATGTGGTTAATTTTTGAAAGCTAACCTTTTCTTTCAGGGAAGTAGAGATACGAACAGTGGGATCACATCAGAGAGAAAGGCCTGTTGAGCAGAGTGAATAACTTCACCAGAAGGTATCTTGCATAACCAGAAGCATTATTTGAAAAAAGGTAACATATTTCAAAATACTTGCTTACAAAAATGACAACATTTTGGTCTTATAAGGTATTGTTGTGTGGTTTTATAGAACTTTGAAAATATTTTCTAAAAATTCAGGTAGTTTTCATTCTTTGTCAAAATCTTGACATGAGGTATTCCACCCTAGCTGAGCTAATTCAACATGAAAACTTAACTTCTATCAGCAAACATAAAGAGAGAATTGTGATGGGACTCTAAAACTATTGATCTGTGTGAAAATTATATTGCTGAGCTCTCTATAATTGTATATCACAATATAGTTTGCCACCGGGTAGACTTATTTTCAACAAGGTCCCAGTAAAGATTTTTTAAAAATATATGCTTGCTGAAGGGACATAAAAATGCTCCACTATCCACCTATTTGGTTAGAATAAACAATCTTTAATCTTAGAAACAAGATGACAGTAAGCTGATAACGTATCATCAGACATGATATTTGGAAATCAAGTTTATTGATTTGCATGATTACTGGTTTTAGTTTTCCGATGATGCTACAACATGTTGTCCAAAGTCATTACATGCCATTCTGATAAAAAAAGAACAAAACTGTAACTTAAAGCTGAAAATATACCACTACAAATTGAGAAAATGATCCCTTGAGCACCAGCATCAGTCTGCTGATGATTACAGATAACCTCTGTGTAAGTTACATAGGAGAATGAGCTAAATAATGCATGAAGTGCTGGAAGTTGCTTAAAACCCCTGAATACATTTCCTTGCGCTGTTAAGCAGCAAGTGTTGTAAGTCTACCTTTCTTTCTCTCTTTCTTTTTTAATAGTTTTACTGCCACTCAGTTTTCATCTTTTATTAAGATTCTTCCTGTGCTGCTTTAGGTGCAGTATAGCATTATGACAATGAAAGCTGCCTGAAGACTACCCCTCTGCAATTTTCCTCCATTACAATGACTGGTCTATCCGAGTTAATATCTGCCATAACAGAGGATGGACACATTTCCATTCTGACACACTATGGAATAATAAGATGAAAGTGGGTATGTGTCCTCTCTCGCTAAACCTCTCTTTATAATGCTTATTCCTTCACTTATTGTGCCCACACCCAGTTAGTGTTTTTTAGTAAATAACATATTAAGCTGATGTAAGGGAACCGTAATTGAAGTGTAAGAAGAGTAAATAGAACTTTTGACTTATATCACTGATGACATTTACTATTGATAGTATCCAATGATCAAGAAATTTTTGTCTAGTATTTTCCACATCTCCTAAGAAAGCTAAGAATAAAACCATGGAACTCCTTGGATGTCTGAAGACTGTAACTTTTGTCAATTTCTCAGAAAATATGTCTTAGGTGAAAGATTTGTTTGTCAAGCTTTTACTGGGTCTAGGGTCTTCCAAGAGACATGAGCAGTTGTAGGTTTCTATGAGGTTGTTTACTGCATGAATACATCAGTCTCGAAGGAAAGGAGTTCAGGGTGTTAAAGTCCATGTTAAAAGTTTTTCTAGTACAGAGTCCCAGTCTGGAGCAGCAGCTGCAAGGCTGATTTTTGGTATAGAGTCCCAGGTTCTGTGCAGGAACAATGGCAGCAGCAGCAGTTGTTCTCAGGCACAGAGTCTGATGTCCTGGGCAGCAGCAGCAGCAGGGACCACAGCCTTTTCTTCTTCTTTCTTCTTTCTTCTTTCTTCTTTCTTCTTTCTTCTTTCTTCTTCTTCTTCTTCTTCTTCTTCTTCTTCTTCTGGTTGCTGATGTGTTGGTGCTGTGATGGTAGATGATGATGGTGAAGATGATGATGCTGATGCTGATGGTGATGATGATAATGACGATGATGATGATCCTTGCACCCCACTATGGGGCTTTTTATTCACAAAACATCCAGTCAACTAAAAACACAATTCTAAAACATTCTTTCTAAACCAACTGAACTTGATTCTAATGTATGAAAGTAGTATCAATTCTTACTTAAGAAACTACACATATAATATTATCTATTTATGCAAATGTACTATCTGTTTTATTACTTAAAATTCACACGAATAAGTTTATCTATTTATATAGATAGTTCTATCTATTTACACATGTAGTTTTATCTATTTTACGTGACTAATTCTATCTGTTCTAGTGGCAAGGTTCTCCTATGTTTATGCTATATCTCAGGCTAAGTTGCTGAACTTTTAACTAGGCCTTAGGGCCTTTGCTAGTTAATACAGTTTCTTAAGGCACTTAAAATACATTTCTACTTACTTAAAACCTAAAGCTTAAACTTAAACTTAAGCTTAAGCTTAAGCCTAAAACTTAAACTTATGTAAAAGTGTACCTTACACCTCTATTTACTTAAAACTTAAACCTACAATTCTACTTCATATCTATGTGGCTTAATATATTTTAATTTCTTTAGANTCTTCTTCTTCTGGTTGCTGATGTGTTGGTGCTGTGATGGTAGATGATGATGGTGAAGATGATGATGCTGATGCTGATGGTGATGATGATAATGACGATGATGATGATCCTTGCACCCCACTATGGGGCTTTTTATTCACAAAACATCCAGTCAACTAAAAACACAATTCTAAAACATTCTTTCTAAACCAA
>VXBC01009277.1:7625-18428 GCA_013399945.1 Ploceus nigricollis | reverse complement strand
GTTTCTTAAGGCACTTAAAATACATTTCTACTTACTTAAAACCTAAAGCTTAAACTTAAACTTAAGCTTAAGCTTAAGCCTAAAACTTAAACTTATGTAAAAGTGTACCTTACACCTCTATTTACTTAAAACTTAAACCTACAATTCTACTTCATATCTATGTGGCTTAATATATTTTAATTTCTTTAGAGGCTTTAATTCAACCCCTGCATTTATTTCCGTCTCTGAGGAACTCAGAGAGGCTTCCATTCCAACATTTGTTGTTTATTTTTTTTCCTCGTTTTTTCCCCTCTCTGTGTATACTCCTACTTTACTTCTGAAAGATGTATAAAAATAATTTTCTTGAATATCTAAACCATATATTTTAAATTGAGCAGAATTTTGTAGGATGCCACCTTTTCCATGCTTCAGCACCTGTATTACTGAGTGTCTAGTTGAAGAATTATGATCCTCTAATCCTTCTTTACCACACTGCATGAGTAGTTTTAATAAAAGCAATGTCTCTTCTCTACAAACCTTGCTTCACTTTCACACGTAATTGTCATGGATGAAGTAACAGCCGTTGTGGTGAACAATGTTAATCCTAATATCTCTAGTTAATGAGTTCAGAGGGAGCTTTTAAGCTCTCAAATGGAAAGGGAAGATTTCCAGAAATTCTCAGCACTTGCTTGTGAGAGCTGTCATCTTGCCAGAAACTCTGAAAATCTGGCCAAGGCATCTTGATACTATATAGTGCAGCACCATCTTACTGATACATAAATTTTTACAAGACATCTGGTACATCCATCACACATGTTCCTATAGCACAGTTCAGTGCTGTACAGAGCTTGTGCTACAGAGGTGGTTGTATTTCACTAGACCTTTTTTTTTAGCAGGACTGTGGAGCCCTGCTCAGTAGAAGAGAGGTCATACAGCCATACCAGTGTCATGATTTCTGGTACTGTGTTACAATTCCAGAGTTTGTTCTGGCGTTACAATGTGCTTTCCACACATCACTAACAGTTAGAATGCTACTAGCCATAATGGAAAAGCCTGGACTCAGGTCTGGAAGAAGAAGATTTCTGAAAATGTTGGCTTTTCTCAGCTTTCTGTGATTTGAGGCAGAACCATAGAACCACAAAATCAGCTGAGTTGGAAGGGGCCCATCACGATCATCAAGTCCAGCTCCTGGGCCTGCACAGGACATCCCAAGAATTATACCATGGGCCTGAGAGCATTGTCCAAAAACTCTCTCAAACTCTGCCAGACTTGGTACTGTGACCACTTCCCTGGGGATCCTGTTCCAATGCCCAAATCCCCTCTGGGTGAAAAACCGTTTCCTGATGTCCAACCTAAACTCCCTTTTCACAGCTTCAGGCCATTTCCTTGGGTCCTGTCACTGGTCACCACAAGGAAGAGATCAGTGTCTGGGTTAAAGAACGGGTAACACATATATACTTTGTGGGAGACGAGAAACCCTGTTCGCACTAGCTCACTCTGGGAAAGGTTCAGCTAACAGCGAGGTTCAAAACAGGTCCTGTAAGCAGAGGTCAGGCTGTATGGCTGGCATGTGCTTGCCTCTTGCATGAGGCAGTGATTGGTTGAGGAGGTGCATGGACACTACTTGATCAGAGAGAGGATTGGGTAAAGGAATGCGTGAACAATGATTCTGCAGGGGCAGGCAGCCAAATGAGTGCCTGCTTTGGGTAAAGTTTAGAACATAAAAGGGTTCGGTTTGTTAAAATAAATTATATTCTTCAGAGCAAGCAAGGAGGTCCATGTGTCTTTGTTCCCCATTGCTACAATACTTCTATAAGAAGTCTATGCAGCAGTGGGGTAAGGTGTTGAAAAATTCTTTTGACTTTAACAGGTAGTGTATGATCCCTATATTTATGGTTAATGCTTAGTTCTGTGCATTACAGTGATTAAAACAAATGCCAGAGATTATTGTGGCCTTGTGGTAACTCCCTATATCTGTGACTAATAAGTCATCTTNCTCCTGGGCCTGCACAGGACATCCCAAGAATTATACCATGGGCCTGAGAGCATTGTCCAAAAACTCTCTCAAACTCTGCCAGACTTGGTACTGTGACCACTTCCCTGGGGATCCTGTTCCAATGCCCAAATCCCCTCTGGGTGAAAAACCGTTTCCTGATGTCCAACCTAAACTCCCTTTTCACAGCTTCAGGCCATTTCCTTGGGTCCTGTCACTGGTCACCACAAGGAAGAGAACAGTGTCTGGGTTAAAGAACGGGTAACACATATATACTTTGTGGGAGACGAGAAACCCTGTTCGCACTAGCTCACTCTGGGAAAGGTTCAGCTAACAGCGAGGTTCAAAACAGGTCCTGTAAGCAGAGGTCAGGCTGTATGGCTGGCATGTGCTTGCCTCTTGCATGAGGCAGTGATTGGTTGAGGAGGTGCATGGACACTACTTGATCAGAGAGAGGATTGGGTAAAGGAATGCGTGAACAATGATTCTGCAGGGGCAGGCAGCCAAATGAGTGCCTGCTTTGGGTAAAGTTTAGAACATAAAAGGGTTCGGTTTGTTAAAATAAATTATATTCTTCAGAGCAAGCAAGGAGGTCCATGTGTCTTTGTTCCCCATTGCTACAATACTTCTATAAGAAGTCTATGCAGCAGTGGGGTAAGGTGTTGAAAAATTCTTTTGACTTTAACAGGTAGTGTATGATCCCTATATTTATGGTTAATGCTTAGTTCTGTGCATTACAGTGATTAAAACAAATGCCAGAGATTATTGTGGCCTTGTGGTAACTCCCTATATCTGTGACTAATAAGTCATCTTCCAGCTAATGCTTCCTTGTTTACTTCTATCAGTGATTGATATGTACTAGCTGATATCTTAGTTTCAAGAGCAAGGATTGTGTGTCAGGGCAAAGAGTGATAAGGGAAATATGACCTGACATATTTGAGATATTCTCAAGGAGAAAAAATTAATCAGAAGATTCAGAACGATATCCAAACAAATCCATAGAAATAAGGTCCTGTCACTGGTCACCACAAGGAAGAGATCAGTGTCTGGGTTAAAGAACGGGTAACACATATATACTTTGTGGGAGACGAGAAACCCTGTTCGCACTAGCTCACTCTGGGAAAGGTTCAGCTAACAGCGAGGTTCAAAACAGGTCCTGTAAGCAGAGGTCAGGCTGTATGGCTGGCATGTGCTTGCCTCTTGCATGAGGCAGTGATTGGTTGAGGAGGTGCATGGACACTACTTGATCAGAGAGAGGATTGGGTAAAGGAATGCGTGAACAATGATTCTGCAGGGGCAGGCAGCCAAATGAGTGCCTGCTTTGGGTAAAGTTTAGAACATAAAAGGGTTCGGTTTGTTAAAATAAATTATATTCTTCAGAGCAAGCAAGGAGGTCCATGTGTCTTTGTTCCCCATTGCTACAATACTTCTATAAGAAGTCTATGCAGCAGTGGGGTAAGGTGTTGAAAAATTCTTTTGACTTTAACAGGTAGTGTATGATCCCTATATTTATGGTTAATGCTTAGTTCTGTGCATTACAGTGATTAAAACAAATGCCAGAGATTATTGTGGCCTTGTGGTAACTCCCTATATCTGTGACTAATAAGTCATCTTCCAGCTAATGCTTCCTTGTTTACTTCTATCAGTGATTGATATGTACTAGCTGATATCTTAGTTTCAAGAGCAAGGATTGTGTGTCAGGGCAAAGAGTGATAAGGGAAATATGACCTGACATATTTGAGATATTCTCAAGGAGAAAAAATTAATCAGAAGATTCAGAACGATATCCAAACAAATCCATAGAAATAATTAGCATATATGCATGAATTCAAAAATGTGATGAATATTTATTCTTTTCAGGAATATAACCTGGTCTGTAAATTTACTAAGCACACATGCTTTGGTGAGAATTCCCCGTGCATCCGGCACTATTAATAAAGCAATGTCAACTTTCNCTGTAAGCAGAGGTCAGGCTGTATGGCTGGCATGTGCTTGCCTCTTGCATGAGGCAGTGATTGGTTGAGGAGGTGCATGGACACTACTTGATCAGAGAGAGGATTGGGTAAAGGAATGCGTGAACAATGATTCTGCAGGGGCAGGCAGCCAAATGAGTGCCTGCTTTGGGTAAAGTTTAGAACATAAAAGGGTTCGGTTTGTTAAAATAAATTATATTCTTCAGAGCAAGCAAGGAGGTCCATGTGTCTTTGTTCCCCATTGCTACAATACTTCTATAAGAAGTCTATGCAGCAGTGGGGTAAGGTGTTGAAAAATTCTTTTGACTTTAACAGGTAGTGTATGATCCCTATATTTATGGTTAATGCTTAGTTCTGTGCATTACAGTGATTAAAACAAATGCCAGAGATTATTGTGGCCTTGTGGTAACTCCCTATATCTGTGACTAATAAGTCATCTTCCAGCTAATGCTTCCTTGTTTACTTCTATCAGTGATTGATATGTACTAGCTGATATCTTAGTTTCAAGAGCAAGGATTGTGTGTCAGGGCAAAGAGTGATAAGGGAAATATGACCTGACATATTTGAGATATTCTCAAGGAGAAAAAATTAATCAGAAGATTCAGAACGATATCCAAACAAATCCATAGAAATAATTAGCATATATGCATGAATTCAAAAATGTGATGAATATTTATTCTTTTCAGGAATATAACCTGGTCTGTAAATTTACTAAGCACACATGCTTTGGTGAGAATTCCCCGTGCATCCGGCACTATTAATAAAGCAATGTCAACTTTCTAACCTAACAAATTGGTTGGAGAGTTTATTTCCCAGATTTTGGTGACACCTGTCTGTCTTCTCCTGACAAGGAAGTTGCAGGCTGTGATGAGGTCTCACCTCAGTCTCCTCAAGGCTGAACAGACCAAGTGACTTCAGCTGCTCCCCATACGGTTTCTCCTGAAGGTCCTTCACCATCCTCCTCTCCTCCTTTGGATGCTGTCCAATAGCTTGATGCCTTTTCTGTATTTTGGTGCCCAAAACTCCCCCCAGGACTGCAGGCAAAGCCACCTCATTGCAGATCAGAGTGGGATAATCCCCCCCCTTGCCCAGCTGGTGATGCTGTGCCTGATGCACCCCAAGACACGTTTTGTTCTCCTGGCTGCCAGGGCACTGCTGCCTCACATTCGACTTCCCTTCAAACAGTTCTTTTCCGTGGCACTGTTCTCCAGCCTCTCATTTCCTACTCTATGCACACAACCAGGGTTGCACCATCCCAGGTGCAGGACCTGGCACTTGCTCTTGTTAAACTCCTTACATCTGGTGAATGTCCATCTCTCTAATTTGTTGAGGTCTCTCTACAGGGTCTCCCTGCCCCTGAAGAAGTTGACAGCTCCTCCCAGTCTATTGTCATCAGCAAACTTAGTATTCCTTTGAGTCCCTTGTCCAAGTTGTTAATGAACATATTGAAGACAATTCGGAGCCCTGCAAAACCCCACTAGTGACAGGTCACCAATGTGATGTCACCCCATTCACTGTAACTCTTTGTGCTCTACCTGTGAGCCAGTTGCTTATCCATCATGTTACTTGGCTATCCAGCTGTGAGCTGGACCTTGTGTCCAGAAGGATCCTCTGAGAGACAGTATCAAAAACTTTGTGAAGTCCAAAAAATTGCACTAACTAGCTTCCTTTGATCAACTTGCCCTGTTGTAGAAGGAAGTCAATTTTGACAAGCAGGACTTCACCCCCAGGAAGCTGTGCAGAAGATCTTGCAAATTTCAATTCATCTGTCATGTAAGTAGCATAAGGAAATTATTTCACTTAGGACTTTTTCAACACAAAGCAGATCCTTGATGAGCAACAAACTGAACCCAGTTCTGCCACTCTTAAACTTGGAGATTTCTTAGCAAAAAGAAGCTGAGAATGTAAAATTTCAAGGAAATCAAAATACCGTCTTCCTCCTCCATTTAAGCTGATATTTCTTCATTGGGTAAATTATTTGCTTGGTTATAAATTGTAAAGCAACACTAGTCAAAGAGCTAATTTTTTGGTGCTACAAAGGAGTTAGCCAAAGCAAACATATTGCTGAAAGAGATGAAAACTGCTAACAAGATAGGTTTTGTTTTCCTTAGGCATATTAGCTATCCATTGGTGAAAGATTATTTACTTATATAGGTCACAGTATACTGGAAAAGACAGACTTATACATTGTCTTTTTTATATGTTCAAGAAGATGTATTCAAAGTTTCCATGTGCACAGAATGGAGGTGAGGTGTACTTTATACTACTAGACAGGTGCTGCTCTCCTCCCTGCAGAACCAGAGAAAAGAGATAGGGAACAAAACAAGAAACTCATCCCTTAAAATGAGGTCTTCAAGAAGCCTCTTTTATTGTGTAGTGCAAAGGGAGGCAGATGGGCTTTGGTTAGCTTTGGTAAATAATTCAGTTCCCAATCAGCCAATTATTATTTTTTTACTTAAGTAAGCTTGAAGCACAATATCTTTATATATTTATGTGTTTTGGGTCATGACAAGGCATTTGGGCTGCACTTTGCCAAAGCACTTGGAAAGCTGTGAGGAATTCAATGCTTAGATCTAACTAATATTCAAAGCTATGGAATCCAACACTTACTGAGTCCAAAGGGATAAAAATCTTAATTTGTGTTTGTGTTCAACATTTTTACATAACTGAGAGGCTCTGTTGTTCTATTTTTGCACCATACTTTGCAAAAGACATATTTTTAATAAAAATTACTATCTGTAGGTAGAATGTATTATTTTAAGATGAGTAATTTATTAATTTAAACTCTCTTAATTTTAGTTTTATTTTTTAAAGAAACATTTGGTTTTAATACTCAATACTTTTCTCAGAGATTGTTGACTGAGAACTGGTAACTGATCAGCTGGGAATTTCTAAGGATAATCAGCTTATCACTTAGTCTATCACTTAGATTTGGCAGTCTAGTATTCAAACTCATAAATAGGAAGTATTTTCATACAAATGCAAAGCTAAATCTTCAACACAATTTACTACAAGTTGTTCCCCTTCTTTTAACTGCTTAAATATTTCAAATACTTCCCCATTATAAATTCTCTAGGCTCAAAGGTTTATAGAAAATAATTTTTACACTATAGCATGTAACCATTTAGGTACTGGTGCTTGGTAGACAAAACTGTACTTCTTAATGCAGATTGACCTATTAAATGAAAAGCTACTTGTGTTTTGCTGAACAGTACTNTTTTTTTTTTTTGTTTTTTTGTTTTTTTTGTTGTTGTTGTTGTTGGTTTTTTACTTCTATTGTTCCTAATTTTACTAGTTAAATTCTCTTGTTGATCATATTAAGCCTGCATTCCTGATATACATGGAAGATTAATGCAATCGTATTCATGAAGTGTGTGTTTTTCCTTTGTTTTGCTCTAACCTGGCCTGTAAATGAAACATTAGCATAGAAGTAATTTTGTGGATTTTCTGAAGATCACTGTGGCATGCTTAGGACACTGCATTTCAAAATGTTGGCAATTCAGTCTCCACTGTGTAACTCTGATCACATTTCTTGGCTGCCTAGAAAAAGTGGACATTGTACTGACCACAAGTAATACCAGTTTCAACAGCAGAAAAATCAGAATCAAGAACAACCCTAAGTATATCTGCACTAGTCCAGAACTCAGAAAAACAAAGATTGTTGGAAAAGGAAATACATAAAGTCAAACAAGTGGATCATTTTTGGGTGATTGGATTCTTTCAGATTGCTTTGTTTTGCTAAATTGAAACATACCAAAGCATGTCCTGCTTGCTTAGAAAAGAAAACAAACAAACAGCCCCATCCCAAACCCCAGAAGAAACTATCAATGTTTATTATTTTGACTTATTAAAAATGTGGTTCTACTTGCAGTCTTTCTCTGATGGCTGTCCTATTTGTTTTTCCTTCCTTGGCATCCTTACAGTCAAAAAGACTTGTCTGCTGATTGCAGCACATACAATAACCAGGCACCAAACTGACACAAAGATAAAGAAAACATTCTCTCTCCAAGATCACTATTTTAAAAATTCCTTATAAAAAACCTATCTCTTATATGGCTTTATATGTGTTCTCTCGTCTGCCTACAGTACACCACATTCTGTGTGCTAAAATATTTCTTTATTCCTTCTTTTCTTTTTCCGCTTTATTTTGCTCTGTTTTCTCCCAGTTCCTCATTACTATTTCCCCCTAAATCTTTCTGCCAAGATGAAAGATTGTAAGATGTACACACAATTTAAAAATTAGAGCCAGTGAGGCTGATTCAAATGCCAAAGTATGCTTCTAGAACAATGCGTTTTAAGCTTTGGGAAGAAAGGCTATATATAATCATATCTAGAAACAACTTATATTTTGTCCTACTTTTATCCTTGGATAATAGTAACCTAGCTGAGGCTTAAAAATGTTTGAGAAATTAATAAAAATACAGCAACCTTATGGTCTTTTCTAGAGTCATTCACTCCAGTCCTGTTTTCTTAAAACATAAAAATGCATTTATATTAAAACATGAAAAATGTGGGCAGATTGATGTATAAAATTTATATAAACTAATAAGCATTTAAAATTCACCTATGTCACAGGAGAAAGGATGTGTTATTAAAACCACATAAATAAGGATATGAATGATGTATTAGCTTCCTGCTTGTTTTTTTCCTGAATGTTTACTTGTTTGTAAGTATTCATCAGTTTATTTGTATTTATGTCCGTAGCAGATAAGTGATATTCTAAGCAGATGATTGTGATTTTAATGCAGAGTGAAAGGAAGAAAATCAGGTGATCCCATGGTCAGGTGAACTCATTTTTGTCTCTCAAAAGAAACAAAAATGTAACAGCGTATCATGCAATTTAGCAACTGAATGTTTCCCACTGTTTTCTTTTTACTTAAAATATAGACCCATTTTGAGAAGTAATACAAAAATATCACAGGTCCACTCTGCAAGATGCACAATACCTCAGTGTTTCTGATCTAGCACTTGGCATGTGATCAGGGAGTGGAGAGGATAAAAGCCTTTCAGCTCTGTACAATGTTGCAGTCATTACAATGTCTGTGCTGTTGACACTTCCTAGAGTTTCATGTAATGGATCCATAGATGTCCCAGCTTGCAGGTGGATTTCCATAGCTTGTGTCTCTCTCCCACTCTGTGATTCACCACAGCCTGCTGGTGGCAAGAAAGACTCTCTTGGCTGCTGTGTGATGTTGCAAATGCCTGAGAAGCAAATTCTCATAACAGTACCTTATTTGCTCTTCTGTCCATAGGTCACAGGCTACACATATACAAACATAATTTGGAAGGCACTTCAGGAAGTTATCTGACACGTCTGCCAAAGAAGAAATTTAAAAGAAGTCACATTCAAATGACTGCTCAAATCTTCCACGAGTCCGACTTTTACTTGAATGGAGAGAAGCAGGCTTAGCTTGTAGCTTATGCCCTTTATTCATGTGGAAGTCTCCCCAGACTATCAACTCTGTCACCAGGGATATCTTTGTTTAGGCTCATGTAGTCTTACCTCCTCCCCTTCTATAATGCTTGTGTGTTTTAATTCCTTTCATCATAGACAACATAGCTTTGTGTCACCAAGAATGTAGTTGACTTCTTTGGGTGTAAAAATGAGTGACTTTTTAAGACAATGCTGATAATCTGTAACTAGAATTTTATCTTTGTTGGCTGATTGCTTTCAGCACAAAGTTGGGACTTTGTTTTAACACTGAAGCATGCAAGTTGGAAGCATACAAAACTGAAAGAAGAAGGTCCTACATCACATTGACACACAGTGGAACGAGTGTTTCTCTGCCCAATTGGATATTCAGACAAAGGTACGTTTGCAGTTTCTGTCCTCAGAACAAGTATAAAGGTGTCATCTCCAGCATGTTTTTTCTATTCCTCCTTATATTTAATTATATAAAACTGCTTAGTAAGAATAGCAGTTATCATCAATCATTTAATTACTAATGGCCTCTAGTAATTTGTATATGACTGCTGTATGTCTTTTAAGATAATCCCAACTTCTGACATGAGGAGAAATGTGCAGTCCTACAACAGTATTGATCTACGCATTTGATAATTTTGAATTTGTATTTCCATGGCAAATATAGCTATCTCCTTTTGATTTTTTAGACTTGTAGAATGATGTGTCTCATTGGAATGATTGCATTCCAGATTTACACTTTTAGTGCTGTTGTATTTGCAATTGTGTATGTGGCATTGAGTGTAGTAAGGACAAGAGCCTTTGGCCTAGATAACATGAAAATATAGAGGGAAAACATAGAAGACAACAAGCATCCACTTGATGGGATAGAGAAAGTACAAGAGTAGAAGACTGAGGTAGAAATATGTCATTACCTAGGTGAAAGGCATGGAGAATGGTCTTCGTAAAAACATCATGGATGGGTATAACCCAGAGGAGAGTACATTTGTCAAGGACATCGGGTTTGCATGACATGGTTTTGGTACTGCAAGAAGAGACTGCAGGGGTGTCTTCTATGAGAAGATGCCAGAAGTTTCCTCCATGTTCAATAGACCCAGCTCCAACTCTCTCCAAGATGGACATGCCACTGGCTGAAGCTGAGCCAACCAGTTACATTGGTAGCACCTCTGAGATAGCAGCTGGGAGAGAGGAGTGAGAATGGGAGAGAGGATTAAGAATGTGACAAGAACAACTCTGGAGACATCCAGGTCCGTCAATAGGGAGGGGGAGGAGTGTTCCACATGCCACGGCAGAGATTCCCCTGGAGCCTGTGGTGAGTACCATGGTAAGACAGCTTTGCCCCTGCACCCCATGGAGTTCCACAGTGGAGCAGTGTAAGACCCTGCTAATAAGAGAAAGGCTTCAAAAAGTGCTCCGTCAGTATGTCTGCTCATCAT
>VXBC01009273.1:0-16511 GCA_013399945.1 Ploceus nigricollis | reverse complement strand
TCAGTAAACTGCAACTTTGATTTTGATACCTTTAATTTTTATTTTTTTTTTGTATCTCTTAGAATCTCCTTCTAAGAATTTTACCCAGCAAGTAATATCCTCTACTTCTTCTGAATTAGGGTTTTCTTGGTTACACACTTACTTGATCTAACTTTTAGTTGTTTCCCACTTATTCCAGTCATCTAGTATATCACCCAGGGGGCTTCTAAGAGGAATATTCTTATTCTTTTTCATTGGTTGTCCTCCTCGTCTACTGTGGGTCTGACCCGTGATGACTTTTACTAGAAGTTACTAGAAGCTTTCGGGCTGGTAAAAACTGCTTACTTCACTTGCCCCTTTAAAAGGTTCTTTTCCTAATCTCTTTCTGTTTTTGCAGAAAAGTCTCCTTGTAGCAATTGACTTTGGTGCCCCAGGCACTCTTATCTCTCTCCTTTATCTACAGAACACTCACTCTTTTGTCACTCACACACTCTGCAGCAGAGATACTCTATCTCACATTCAATCGCACATCTATTCACACATCAGGCCTGTTCATTCATACTTCCCTGGTTCTCTTTAGCTGAGTTTTTGGTTCTACACTACACATCTATGCAAAAATGAATAATTTTTTCCTTAGATTTCCTTCTCCTTTCGGGACAATCCTCCCAATGTTCTAACATCAACCCCAACGGGCTGTCTCTCAGGATCTCGGGTAAACTGTTTTCTCATTCCTTCATGGGTTTCTCCTGGGTTTTTCCCTGAGCTTTGCTTTTTCTCTGTCCCATCTTTCTTAGAAACAAAACAAACTATTTTGCTAGCATCCCCTTACCATAACTCTGCGCTGAGTTCCAAAAAGAATCTTAAATTTTTAACTGGTACTGTATTTATGCCTGATCTTTGTTCAGTATTACCAGTCTACTAGCTTCACAACGAACTGATCTGTGGGTTTTCCGACTGGTAATGAGCTGTCTATTACCTTTCCTTTTCTTCCCTTCCCGGACTTCCCAAGTCTTGGATCAAAAAGGTTTACCAGTTCCCAAACACCAGAGAATGTACCTTTCCTTTTTGATCCTCTCCATGATTGACCCCCGAAATCCCCGAGTTTCAGGCTTTATGCATGAAAATGAGTTTTACCACGTTATGTCCACTTCCCCCTTGACCGACCACTTCCCTCGTGGGAGAGTGAAACTGCGATTGTGGGGACTACACTCGCCTCGTGATAATATCACATCTCACACATGCGCTCAATCACACCTCACTCACCCACGCGAAAGTTACGGTCCTTTTCCTGCGTGGGTTCTTTGTGCGCGTAGAATTTTATGAGTGAAAAAGACTGCACCGCAGCTCCAGAGACCCTTCCGCTGGCTCTGTCCGAGTTGCCTGAAAGCTCTGGGCCCGTCTTTATCCCCCTTTTGGTTGTGGCTCTGGCTTTTGGTTGGAGATCCAATTGGTTCCACGGGGTTTCCCAACCCCGGCAGGCCGCTGAAATCAGCGGGCGCCGCCTGAACAGAGGAGGGGATCCCTGGACCCCTAAATTGGATCACGTCGGGGTTGCCAAGATTGTTATAGGTAAGAAATGATACAGCCGCTGTATTGAGTTCAGAAGATCAGGAAAGCTTAAGTATGGACATGTGCATGTCATCAGAGGATGCTCATGCAGGGATGCTAGGGCTGCAAAAGGTCATCTGTTGTCCTGGCTGAGGACAGAAAACCCAGCCCGGCCACATTGCCTTGCCTGCCCTGTTGTCTCTTGCTGCAAGGAAGGCAAAGTCCTTCCGCAAGTTCTAGTGCCTTGACCCAGAGAATACCAGTCTCTAGTTGTCAGGGAGGCAGAGCAGGGGGTAGGGGGAAGACCGACACCACCTTTCCCTTTGTCCTTTGAACCACACACTCGACTGCAGAGCACCATCTTGGTGGATGATTGTGTGTGTGTGTCGCTGGCATTTTTGGATGTCTTTTCGTTCTGGGGGCAGTCCATGAAATTTAGAAATTTTGAATCTATTTGTTATTTTTGCCTGTTGCTGCTTGTTAGTAAACTGTTATTTTTTCAGTTATCTACTTATCTATGTTTCTTATTGGTGGAAAGGGATTGTTAGAACCTATAAAGGGAGACAACTCATTCCAGAGCATTGTCCTTTAAATTGCCTCAAATCAAGCCAGAATGACAAACTCGAAGTTCATCCTAAACTCCTCAGAAGAGGTTTCTTCCTAGGATCCACTTTTGTTCCAAAGCAGACTATATATTTTCAATATGTGGAAATAAATAAAATGGTGGACTAATGCTCTCTGCCCATGTCTCTCAGATTTCTTTCCTAGTGTTATAGATGAGTAATGCGATGGTTGGCTCTCACAATTAAGAGATGAATGTTATGTGTATGTTATGAAAAATTTTATTGATGTATAGTTATGTTATTGTGATATATTCTTCCATAGTCCTCTTTCCCCTCACATTTTATTGTTGTCAAGGGATGGCCTTGGTAGTCAGGACATTTAGGGGGAGGGCAGGCTTGTTGCTGGGGGGCAACATGCAGCATGGCAACAACTGACCTCCAATTAAATTGCAAGAAAGGAGTCTCCACCAATGAACAGCGAAGAAGAGTTAACTGGCGGACTTTGGGAGGAGCTAGGGTTACCTGATGCCACACCAGAAGTATAAAAGGTGGAGCAGCCATTTTGTGGATGAGCACATGGTGGTTTAGTTCCATACTCCTAGCACTGTAATTTTTCCTTATTCAGTATTTTGTTGTATTTTGTTAAGGTTTAATAAACCTTTGAAATTTTAAAAGTGAGTGTCGTTTCTCACACTACTGACTTCAAAACCCATTAGCTATTTTCTGTTGTATTTGTGGCAGAAGTAGAATTCTCAAAGGTGAAACTCACAATAGCTTTGCTCAAGATCAGTGAATGGGCAGATGGGGAACATCCAAATGGTGTTCTGCAGCTGAGGGAAAGAGGTAAAGTTCATGTTTCTCACTCATTCTCAAGACAGCTGAACAACCAGCCCCCATGGATCACCAGGTCAACCAGCAAGACCAAGCACAGGTTGTGTCTACAGAACCAGAGACAAAGGACGAAGGCTGTTGTACTGTGGATGTAGGGAGTGGATTTTAAAGGTGGAACACAAACCAGGATTTATTCTTTCTGCTGCTTGTAGAATGCAGGTTTATATAGGTGAGCTCTGAAGCAGCGCGACTGTATTTGTTACCACAGTGCCTAGCAACTTCATTAACAGATACATTATGCAACCATAAACATGCAGGAAGTGAGAGGCTTTTACCCCAAACCCCTGTGATCTTTGCAGAAAAGGCACAGAAAAGCCTTCTACACCTGTGGGCTGTCAGGGAATGCATTTCTGCAACAGAGCTGGGCTCTTAATGCAACAATCAGTTTCATCTGACTGTGAAAAATGAGACTGCTTGTCTCCATCCTTCCTTTGCTAGTCTGAATGCAGATGTAACAATTCTGTGAGTACTCAGCTCCACTGTTCTTGGTAATTGGACTTCACCCTTGACTACTTTATGTCTCCCAAGATGAGCCTTTGCAGGCAAATAATAGAACAGCCATTCTTAAGTGCGTGCACATTGATGCACTGTGTCTACCAGCTCAGGAATAGCTCAGCCACAACCTCTGGAAATGGAGGACAGAAGGCTACTGATCTAGAAATACCACAATTTGTTGACAAAGAAATTCTAAATACCAGTGTGTCACATGTATTCCGTGCACATCTAGAAATAACGGGTTGCTCAGAGAAGCTGTGACTGCCCCATCCCTGGAAGAATTTGAGACCAGGTTGGATGGGGCTTGGAGCAAGCTGGTCTAGCGGAAGTTGTCTCTGCCCATGGCAGGGGGGTTGGAATAAGATGGAATAAGATGACCTTTAAAGGTCTTTTACAACCCCAACCATTCAGTGATTCTGTGTTTATATTCTAAATCTAAATCCACATCTAAATCCTTTTCAGGCAAATGTTTTAACATCACCAGCTATTACACTACAACTGGTCCCTTCAAGTATGTGAGAGAGCATGGGCCATGTTCATATGGAGTCCTACCACATCTGGGATGGACATACACAGAATCAGACTGATTTGATTTGAAATGGACTTTTAAGCTCATGTCATTCCAACTGCCCTGACATGGGTAGGGATAGACAGGTTCTGACTAGAGCACTGAAACACTCAGTGTGTCCAGTTCTCCATATCTGACATCCAAAGCATGCAGAGACAGCAGAAGGAGGAGAGAATCTCTGACCATTTGCTACAGCTACAGCTAGTGCAACATGCTGGTCTCAAAGCCTATCATGATATTCAGGCAACACATAAACTTTAAATAAGTGTTGCCAGATGTCCTGGATTGCAAGGTAAGTGTCTACTCTATTTGCCATTTGTTAGAGGTGTGGCAGTTATCTTCTGTTAATTGAGCAGTTTTCTTTATCTCTTCCACAAACCAATCCTCCCTCCGGGAAATATCTTCTGTTAATGGGCCACTGAGTCTCACTGCATGACTGATAAAATTACATCATATCATTGTAAAATTCTCCACCCAGGGGGAGGAGCCAAGCATTCCTTCCCGGATATAATCTGAGATTTTGGGACACCAGAGCAGACTTTTCCCACTGGATTCCCAGAGGAGCAGCTGTCTTCTCCACTGGATTCCCAGAGGAAGATCAGGACCATCTACACCACGACTGGACCTTCAGAGGAAAACTACACCCTTCTACAGGATCCCTGCTTCAACAGAACCACATCTGTCACTCCAGGAGGACTGCAGCCACCATTCAGTAGGACTACTACCAACACCCGGACCCACAGGGTGTCCGGTCGTATTCTGACTCTGTCAGTAGGTTTTTTTTGTTTATACTAGTACATTTGTATTTTTAGTTTTCCTAGTAAAGAACTGTTATTCCTATTCCCATATCTTTGCCTGAGAGCCTTTTACTTTCAAAATTATAATAACTCAGAGGGAGGGGGTTTACATTTTCCATTTCAGGGGAGGCTCCTACCTTCCTTAAGCAGACATCTGTCTTTTCAAACCAAGACACTAGAATAGACACACTCTGCTGATTGCATCAGTGCCCAGAAACTCAGCATGGTTAACTCTCAGCATAAGAACTAATTCCTAAATCTCTCCATCTCTACCACATATAAGTGAGAGAAAACAACCTGTTGGGAAGTGCCCTTGGAATATGCCAGCTCCTGAATCCAATCCAACAATTGCTTGGAAAAGCATTAGTTACAACGGGCCAGAATTGCAGCCAAGAGTGTGCTAGCAACTTTGCAACCCGGATCACCATGTTTGAGTGTCAGGCAGAGGGCATTTCCTAATGCAAAGTATGAAAGAGGAGGCAGGTGCCCTGCTTGGGGTCTGCATCTCTATTGCTTGTAGGGATGAAGGGGGTGGCTCAGGAAGGTAACCTAAATCCCCCTTCCAAGTCTGATGACTCTCAATCAGAGGTCTGTCTGATACTGTTCAGTGTCACCATGACCTCATGTTGTCCAGACAGTGCATGGCACAGCTACACTCTCTTAAGGCAGTTAAGTACTTCCTGTGCAATGCCCTATTGCTGGAAGTCTTCAAGGTCAGGTTGGACAGGACTTGGAGCAACCTGGTCTAGTGGAAGGTGTCCCTGCCCATGGCAGGGAGTTGGAACTGGATGGTCTTTAAGGTCATTTCAAACCCAAACCATTCTGGGATTCTATCGTCTGGAACTGGCCTGATTCTCCAGGATCTTTATGTCACTCAGAGATGTTGTGTTATACATTTAAATACTTCTTATATTCAGTGAAGAAGTGAGAGGAAAATTAGTAGCTTTAAGAGTTAATTTTAAAAAAAATTATTCTGGGTATAGTAAAAATATCTGTATTCTAAGGTACCATATTGGTTGCTCCTGTAGCACTAAAACTTATGCTGGTTTGGAGAAAGATCCTGTCATTCTGAGATTTCCCTTATTATTATTCAACATTCCAAGGCAAATTTGTGGGGAAGATACTCGAAAAGTTACAAATTCCTTCTGCAATCTGAAATAAGCCCTGAAAATGTTACTTTCCCCTTATTTTCAGAACAGCAGGTCATAGTAGTGTCTGGACCTTTGAAGAATTCTGCACACCAAATTAGCTCTCAAAGTATTCAAGGAACGTGCTAGAACCCATCCTAAAAGAGGTCGGTCTCACAGCTCACTTAAACCTTTGCTCAAGTAGCAAGTATGAACAGTCTGGATGTAACCAAGAGCTTAGTCCAGCTCTGAAATTCTTTATCAAAGGGATATTCAATGCTCTTAATTCTGCTGAGGAAGATTTTAAGAACTGCTCTTTTCGCATTAAATGGAGGGTTGAACTGAAATAGCAGCCAATTACATGTCTCCTAATTTTCTGCCTCATCCTGGTCCCAGCCTTACAAAGAATAATTAGAATGGACAGGGAACCCAGTGCTGACCTGAAATAAAACTCATTGAAAAAGAGTATATCAGGTATCAGGTGACCTTTTGCGAGCCATGTTCAACAGAAAAATTTCCCAGTAAGGTTAAAGAGAGTTTATGTATCTACAGACCTGATGAGAACATAAGGCTGTACAGGACAGGGCAGATGCCTTACAAATGCATAGGCAGTAGATCTTATTAGATGATAGTCGCCTGGGGAGGTGGTGGACTGATCCATATGCATTAAAGCCTAGTCAGGTCTCCACATGTATCCACATGTATGTGTGTGGTGTTCACATGTATCAGTGAACACTACACTGCTCTTGTGTGAGGCTTTGTCCACCCTTTTTGTTTTAATTACATTTCCCCTTTGACTGAGGATTGCTGAAGGTGGTGGCAAGATGAAGGTGACCTGAACACCCTCTTTCAGCCCAGCCAGGGCACACTGGGGTTAAAATGAGCTCCCAGTTGTCTCTGGAGATGCTTGTCAAGTCCTGTCTAGGCATAGATTGCCTTTATCTACTGAGGTCAAAGGAAAGACAAAAGGGGGAAGGAAGGACAGAACAGGGCAAGGTTTAACTACTTCAAGCTTCCACCTTCTTTGAAGGACTTTAAAGAGAGGCTACATTTGTGCAGCAACAGCACAGGGTGTTCAATGTATTCTGCTGATAGCAGCTCTGCTAGCACTGAGCCAGGCCAATTCCCTCTTCTTGATGTACACATATAATATAATGAATAATGCAGAAAAAGGAGATAGGGGACTTCTTGCTGGCGTCCTGCACAGGAGGGATATTTCTAGCTTCATCTGGAAAAGTACATCTTGGTGAAAAAAGAAAATCTGAAAATCTGAAAAATATTCAGATTCTTCACTGAAAAAAAAAAGGAAAGCTTTACAAAATGTTAGGCCTGAAACACTTAATTAATTCTAAAATGAAACTTTAATTTTCTTTTTCAGTTTCTTTAATTCTTTCCCATCCCATTTTTTCCCCTTATTCTACTCAGGACAATGCCAAAAACTATGAATCCTCTTACGAAGCAAAGTGCTTCACAAGGAGTGTTTCAGAACATCAGATTTCTCTTTAATGTTTCTCTAAACGAAACAGCAACAAAAAAAAGACACATTTGAGCCAAACTAAGCAGAAAATATGTCTGGGATTTTCAAATTATTTTGCCTTTCTGGAATACAGTGTCACTTACTCTTAAGTATTCTCCTGCTCTTTAAAGTGGAAAAGAGGTATTTGGTGAAATGAAGTTGTGGGAAATCCAAAATCCATAATAATGGCTGGTTGAACTCAATGCCAAAGGAGGACACTGAACTTCAGTATATAATGAGATCTAATTAAGTCATGGCTGTTTAGATGGATATCAAGAGTATTCAGAGGTGTCTTCAGCATTTAACTGCTCCTGAAAAACCATGAGCCAAAGGAGTTATTCCATGATACAGGAATCTCCTCCAACCCCCCTCTGTTTGTGTGGTTCTGGCTGTGATTGGCTGAAGACACTGGCCTAAATGGGTTCCAGGCAAATTCTGCTCAGAAAGGATTGTTCAGATGATGAGCAGGCTTGTGTTTTAATGCTAAAGCTGTTCTCTTTTCTAATGGGAACAAAAAGAAATACATTTGGACTCAGCATAAACAGGTGGATTCTCCTGCAAACACAATTGATTTTAAAGACAAGCCTGATCAATGGTTACTGCTCTGCAAGAGTCAAAATCTGTCTCCTAACCCATTTCCAGCCCCAAAGGAATTCTGTCCCATGCTGAGGTCCCTCATGCAATAGTAAATAGTGCAATGTGCTCTTGCCTCGCAGAGAAATAAACCTAAAATTCTGGGCCAGAGTGATTTCTTGCTTCACCTGACATTTTATTGCAACACATGTCCCCTGCACCCCAAAATCCTGGAGCTGTTGGAATGAGTTTAGAGGAGGCAGCAGAGATGCTGTGAGGGCTAGAATCCCTCTGCTCTGGAGACAGGCTGGAGAGCTGAGGGCTTTCACCTGGGGAAGGCTCTGAGAGACCTTAGAGACCCTGCCAGTACCTAAAGAGGCTCCAAGTGAGCTGGAGAGGGACTTAAGACAAGGGACTGGAGTGACAGGACAAGGGGAATGGCTTGTCATGGACAGAGGGCAGGGTTACATGGGATATTGGGCAGAAATTCTTCCCTGTGAGGGTGGTGAGGCCCTGGCACAGGTTGCCCACAGAAGCTGTGACTGCCCCATCCCTGGAAGCATTCAAGGTCAGGTTGGATGGGGCTCAAAGCAACCTGGTCTAGTTGAAGGTGTCCCTGCCCGTGGCAGGGGGCTGTAACAAGATAATCTTTAATGTCCCTTCCAGCCCAAACCAGTATGTGATTCTGTGATTCAGCCATTTTCCATCCCAGCCTCCTTTAGTTAAAAAGTCAATTCCAACCAACTCCTGTTTTCAATGGTCTTGTCAACATACAAATTTGCCACTGCAAGTGAGAGAAGACACTTGTCACTGCCTGCTGCATCCGGTGGCCCATCTCCAACTCCTACATGGAAGCTTAATGACAGATTTATCCTCTAATCCCTGTGCTATTATCTTGAACACAATAATTTACTGTAAAGCTTCAGTGAGATTGTGAGGGGTACAAAGAGGCTCCTGGTGGCCAAGAGTATTTTTTCCCCAAACATTAATAATCAACCTCTAAGACATGCACATACACACACAAACACACACATGCGCACACAGACACACACACATATAAACACATGTACAGAGAGCTAGTCTGTTTGGATAAGCCAATTGTGTACAAAGACTAAAACAATGTGAAATATATTAATGAATTAATTTGAAACTTGGACAACGGACAATGGAGTGAATGTGAACAGGATGGGGAGGGATCAGATCTCTAAACATCCCTGGTTAGGGCCCATCAAGTACAGCACTGGCACAAAAGAGGGGAAAAGTACTGAGCCTCCAAGAAGGTGACTTTAGCACTGGCTGAAGGAGGTTATGATCAAGAATATGTACTGGAAAGGATGAAACCAAGTCATTTGGCAGAGCAGAACCATGTTGCCATCATTTATAAAAGCTGTTTGAGTCAGCAGCTTCCAAATAATGGATATTGCATTGCCTGAGGACCATGCAATGTGGGCTTTCAAGGAGGAAGAATTATTGTGCAGGCTGTCATGATTAAAATGTCACAAAACTAGGACTGAAGGTGACTGAACACTGCAGAGGGCCAAAGAGCTGAGTGAGATACATAGTTGTGGGTGAGTAACTATAAGAGTAACATCCCAGCTAGTGTGGAGAGGTGCATGTATGATGCAAAAAGGTGAGATAAATCCTCATGCTCAGACTAAGTGGCACATCTAGGCAGCTTTGTCACACAAAATCGCCTTGCGGACCTCAGGGTAAACACCGGCACCCCCAGGACTGTTTCTTTCTTTCCACTGCTGCCTTCAACTTAGATCTGCTCTCCAGCACCCAGTGCCCTGTGCTCCTCAGCCACAGGGAGAACACAGTCGGAGCCTGATAAAGGATATCCATCAGCATCTGCAACAGCCCAGGAGCCCAGAGCTATCCCTATCTCCTGGCAGCTAAACACCTGCCAAAGCACGGATTCTGGGGAGCCTAACACTCGGAGATCCCACAGCAAAAATCACAGAAAGCCGGAAAAGGTATATGTAGGGATCTGGAGAGAGGTTAAACAAACAATACTGACACCTCCCGGTGTGAGTCACAACCCTGTGGAAATTTGCCAGTTTATACCACTCTGAATTTCCCTGTGTATTATAAACTTATGGGTTCTGCTAAGGAAGGGACACGTGTTGGCCATTCCATATAGTAGTTTTCATGTTGTCTCCATACAGGCTCAAGCCTGTACAGATGATGAACTCGATGTTGGTGTCACCAAGGAAGCCAGACCATGCAGCCTGCTGGAAAAGCTCCCAGGGTGATCACAGCCTGAGCTTGCTTGCAGAAATAATCCATCTGTAAATGTCATGTTCACCCCTGGAAAATGGGTCAGGATCAGGTCAAAGTTCTGCCAACACACCATTTAATTGCCTATATGTCTATTCTCCAATGGGTTGGTCTAGGAGCAGCAACTCAGGCCCCTTGTCCTCCATAAGGACAGATGACTGTAAAATTTGCCACACAGTAAACAAACAAAGCAGCTTTGACACAACAGCATCTTTTTCGACAGAGTGCTGTAGGATTGGGAAAAGTGCTGCTATCCACAGATATCCTGCAGATCTGGATAGCCTGCAGGAACCAGGACAGCGTGAGAAGAGCCTGTAGCAGGACTTCTGCCCCTGCCACCAGAAAGCTTATCTGTTGTTTGTTAGCTGGTGCAACAACTCAGGTAATCTTGTTCTGTGTTAAGCACCACATAAGCCTTGGTGAAAGACAGTTTTGCCTTGTATTGAGTTATTTTGGTGCCACGGGATTGATGCTTTCAGCTGACAGTAAACATCTTGCTGTGGAAGCAGATGTGGGAAGATAAGTTGGAATTTCTGACTGACAGTTCACTTTACAAATGATAACAGCTACACCGTATTTTCCCAAAGCAGAAATCTTCTGCACATTCCTCAGAATGTGTGGAGTCTTCTCCCTGAAGTCGGGATGCTGACTTTCATGAGTACTCCCCTGGGGGTTGAGTGATAAGACTTTGTGTTTTATAATCCATGATACCACATCATCAATTGGTGGTAAATTACATTGACTCCTAATCTATACTGTTTCTTTGCTAGTTATAACATAGATACATTTATATCATGCACTGTTTTATGCAATCCAGTAGTAGTCTTTTGTTTTATCCTGTGTAGTAAGTAACTCTGTGTAAGGCCTTTCATCCATTAAGCTTCTGTCTTTTCAATAAACAACTCATTTTATAATAGACCTGATTGGCCATTCTTAAGAATTTGCAAGCCAGAGCAATTTAGCTGTGGGTCACCTGAGTAAAGCTGCTGCCAAACATCTGAACCTAAGGCAGGGCTTGTCTAATGCTCTCACTTGATCCATAATAGGGCCAAAGTGCTCTTCTGAGAGTTTGCTGGGCCAAAGAGCATCCCATATCTGACCCTCTGTTCAAGACAACACACACAAATGCACAAAAATATGGACATGTGAATTAAGAAGGCTCATCTATTAGGGTCCCAGGAATAAAAACCCTTGAGAAGAAACCTTGATGTTAGGAAAAGTGGAAGAAACTGCAAAGACAACATAGCATTGGAAATTCTTCTCTTTTCTAAGTGCAAAGATTTTTTACTGCAATTCATGGTGAATGCAATGAAGTAATTCAAATACCTGATGGGACACGGAGAAGCTGGCAGCTGCCTGCTTCTGCTCATCCCCATGCAAAAAGGGCACAATGAATCACTGAATCTTTAAGAATGAAAAAGTCCTCTAAGATTATCAAGTCAAACCAGTCCCCCAGCACTGCCAAGCCCACCACTAACCCATGTTTCCAAGTGCTATATCCGTTTGTCCATGTTAAATCTGTGTTAAATCCCTCCAGGATGGGGACTCTACCACTGCCCTGGGCAGCCTGTGCCAAGACTGAACAACCCTGATCTGATGGCCTTGTGAGCCTTTGGTTCTAGTGGCATTCTTGGCAGAGAGATGTTTTCAGCACCTCATTTAAAGTGTCTGAAGACACAAATTGCAGATGAACTAAAAATGCATTATTTCAGTTCATCAGAAAACTTCAGCATATGCATAGTGGCCCTTAGCTGCTCCATAGAGGTAAATATGGACAATAAAAAACTTCCTGAATCAGAGCTTCATACTGCAAAAGCTATGAATGAATCCATGTGAATCCATGATGTGACTTGTAAGAGGAGAATCTGGTGCAGCAAAATGTGCTAATGGACACCTAGGAAAATAAGCTTTTTAAGGTCAAATGAAGTCATTGCATTTCACAAACTCAGTGTCATCAGTCCTTGATGGAGATCCAGCAGCAGGATGAGGAGAGAAGCCAAAGGCATCAACTTTCAGCAAACACAGGACAGATGGTTGGTTAAAGAATTGAAGGGCTACTGCCCAAGGAGATAAAGGACAAATGCATCTCACTAACTAGCACTGCTGACAACACCTCTGGTCCAAATTCATAGAATACCAGAATGGTTGAAAGGACCTTAAAACTCATGTCACTCCAAATGCGCTTTCATAGGCAGGGACACCTGGTATACAAGGTTCCCCAAGTCCTACACAGCCTGGCCCTGAACACTTTCAGGAATGGGATAGCCACAGCTTCCCTAGGAAACCTGCACCGGTGTCCATTCACACTGCTAGGAGGGAGTTCATTGAGTCCAATTACTCTCATAGTGCTGGGATTGCTGGGGAAACCCTTCTTCCCAGACTTTATGGGAAGCTCTGCTATGAAGCTGCTTGAGCCCATCACCAGCTCCTGTTTCCTAAATCCTGCCCATTCTCCAATAGGTGATACTGCAGTCCATTGCATAGGAACTGCGAGGTTTGCCCTTGAGGCAGAAGATGGAGATGGGTGGTGGTTGGGACCACAAGTAAGATTTTGTCTGAATTTCTTCAACTATTATCCAAATCATGGGTACAGAAGGATGGGTCTTTTTGGAGAAAGGTCAGGACATCACTGCTGACAAGAAGTAGCCTTTCTGTCACAGCAATATAATTTGACTTGCTGTATTTTGCTGCTCCCTGCAGGGAATCATTATTTCCCTTTTTCCTTAGTGTTTCTCTTAGATTTCCTTTCGAGTCTGCATGACAGTGTAATTGCTCACATGGGGGGTGGGAGGTGGGGAAGCTTTGGGGTCTTTCGCCGGTTTTTTCAAAGCCTTACAAGTGAGGTGTTCTATGACCCTGTGCGGTTTGGTTTTGCTTGGCTAGCTTGGTTTTGTTGGCTCAGGTGAGAATCTTTTTCCTTCCCTGGCCTTGGAGAAGCTGCAGCAGCAATCTTTTAGCTGCCTTTGAGGTGAACTGAGCAGCTGCTAGTCTGAGACCAGAGAAGTGTGACCGGCAGAAGCGGCAGATGGGTTGCTCCATTCCAGCAACTTCGGGAAACTGAGATGGGGAGAGAAAGCACACCAAGAGGCTCCAGCCCAGCTGCTTCATCTGCTATGGAGAGGAGTTTGATGCCAGAGAGTCACCAAATTTTCATCTGCTGCTCATACTGCTGAGAAGCTCCTGTTTGTTTGGTTTTCTATCCTAAGAGAGAAGCCAGCACCATTTTGTACATGTTGTGAGCAGGTATTTTCCCTGGCATTTTGGGTTTTGTTCCGGTGTGTGTGTGTGTGTGTGGATAAGGTCTGACAATTTAATATTTAGCAGTTATTTACGTTTCCCCCCCTTGCCTTGTGGACATTCTGTTTGTTAACAAAGTGTTGGGTTTGGGATTTTTTCACTTTCATCCATTAATATTAATTTCCTATTGATGGAAAGGGATTGCTGGAACCCTTTTAGAGGAGATGACTCAATAGAAAAGTGTTCTTTCCTAAATTTGTCTCAAAATTGAGACATCACAATCTGAGTTTCATTTAATATATGAAAGCAGTTCCAGTGGGCTTTCATAGAAGAACTAGTCACCTGGTTTCAAATAGTTTACATGTCCAAGATGGGAACAGGCAAATGCTAGGTAAAGGAAGGTTATGAATAGGGATCCCCACGAACATTCATGGAGGAGACACTGAGGAACAAGGACCTTGACCACTAAGTAAAGAAGCAATAAACCAAGTCCCATGGCAAAGTTAATACCCGGAGTATCAGTGTTGCATCCCAAGACACAGAAGGGGATGCTGAGGCAGGGATGCCTTCAGAAGAGACACCCCTTTAAGTTAAGGTGAAACAAAGAGATGTTCTCCCACAGTTCCTTGTGCCTTTATGTTAATGAGCCAAGTCATGTCATCCCTTTTCCCTCCCCAGTTCTAGAATGTTCCCTGCTCCCATTTCCCCTATTGGTCCCCATTCCTTGCAGCTCCTGCCCTGAATCGCAGTTACTTGTTACCCTCTAACCCCGCCTCTGTACCGCTCCTGTTCCCTCAACCCATTGGCCCTCAGATCCAACACTCCGCCTCCCTTGTCCCATATATAACCCTGGACCCTCCTTTGTTCTTTGTCCCTGGTTCCCTTCAGTGTGCTGTTAATAAATGCCACTGGAATACCATACAAAGAACCCCTCCCGTCTGCTTTTCTCTCCATCAACCTTCAAATAACATCGCGTGGTGCGTGCACTTGGTGCACTGAGCTATCTCCTTCTCGAGGAGACACTCTCGGGAAGGCAGTGGCTTTGGCAGCTCCTGTCGCTCCGCCGCATCACAGAATTGCAGAATGGTTTGGGTTAGAAGGGACGTTAAAGACTATCTTGTTCCGGCCCCCTGCCGTGGGCAGAGACATCTTCAACCAGACCAGGTTGCTCCAAGCACCATTCAACCTGGCCTTGAACACTTCCAGGCATGCGGCAGCCACAGCTTCTGAGGGCAAGCTGTGCCAGGGCCTCACCACCCTCACAAGAATTTCTTCCCAATATCCCACCTAACCCTGCCTTCTGTCAGTATAAAGCAATTCCCTCTCATCCTGTCACTCCTTGTCCAATGTCCCTCTCTGTCTCTCTTGGAGCCCTTTTAAGTACTAGAACAGGTTTTAACGTCTCCCCAGAGCCTTGACCCTGTGGTCATTAAGTTTTTCCTTGCACTGGGCTGGAGCAGTGACACACAGCTGAAAGTCCAATGCAAAGAGGGTTTTGAATAGCACCTCCTTCTTCTGTCCATACTGCTCATGGAAGGTAAATTTATCATCTAACTCTGCAGTTGCCCGGCATTATCCTTGCATCCACCTTCAGTGGCCCTGCAGAGCTGAGGGAGATATTGATGTGAGGTCACAGTTCTAACTGCTCTCATGACAATGGATGCCTACAGAATAGACAAGCCTGCAGCTCAGCTCAGAGACCAAGTAGCCAGGATAACCTCTTGTTTTCTGTTCGATCACTGAACTTGGGGTTGTTGTAACAACCAGGTACCATGTAAGTGATCTTATGTTTTAACATCAGAGCCTCCAAGCCAAAAGTACCTCCTGTGAAAGCAAATCACATACAAATGCTTAGGGTCCAAAGACACTCAATTTTATCCCATTTTAGTGTATAAAGTCAAATACAGACATATAATCCAAACTTCTTGTATTTATATATGCTTTGTGTGCATAATATCTTATTCTTGGAAATGGAAAGAGAATTCAAATCCATGATGCTTTATCCATCCTCAAGGCATATCTTCTAGTGGTACTCCCACTGTACAGAGGTTTAAAATCATAGAATCATGGAATAGTTTGTGTTGGAAGGGAAAGATCATATAGTCCACCTTCCCTGAAATAAGCAGAGATATTTTCAACTAGATCAGCTTGCCCAGATCAGGTAATTGTTTATATTTATTATACAAATAAAATAATAATTAAAAACCATAATACTAATAAAATACACACATTTTTATATATACTATATAAATATTTACATATACTATATAAAATGCATATATTTTATGTAATGTAAATATTTAATATAATAAAAATATTGTTGCAGATATTTTTTGCAAAAACTACTCTCCAGAAAACCCTTCAATCTGTCCACTGGGGTACCAGGTCCAGCATGATGACTATTCCACAGCAAAAATTTCTGCAGCTTGATGAGCTGCATTTCCCCATTTCCAACCATGTCCCAAGTGTGTAACACATGTCAGGGATAGTGAGACATGCTACACACAACATAGGTAGTATGACAAAAACACAGCCTTGAATAATGCAATACAGATGTGGATGAATGCAGATTAACCTACATTCGGTCCAATCATCCGTCTCTGCCGTGCTTACATGTGTGTATTTGAGGTTTTCCTATTTCTTTACAAAATTTTATATATATAATGAATCTAAAGTATTTTTTAACATTCAAAATTGACAAGCCAGTCACTGGCTTTGACTGAATTCTGCTTGTCAATTGATGCCTTCCTGTGCAATGCCACCACTGAATGTTTCTGTAGTTGAAATTAAGAGGCNGAAATAAGCAGAGATATTTTCAACTAGATCAGCTTGCCCAGATCAGGTAATTGTTTATATTTATTATACAAATAAAATAATAATTAAAAACCATAATACTAATAAAATACACACATTTTTATATATACTATATAAATATTT